>VDFB02271358.1:570333763-570372244 GCA_007258455.2 Sequoia sempervirens
TTTTGTTTCAAGGCTTCAGTTAGTTTGTCAAGTGAAGCAATTTGGTCTAGCAAAACTTGGTCTTGATTTTGATCTTGACACCCTTGATATAGTTGTTTTGGCTTTTGTTTAAGAAAATTTGGAGTGTGTACTTGTGGTGTTTGGTAAATTGGACAATGTTCTGATTTGGGATGACACTCATATTTGGCATGATAGGTTGAAATTGAACATTTTTGTGATTGGGAATCACATTGCCTTGATTTAGGTAACTTTGATTTTGCATGGTGTTACCTTCACTTGGATCAATAAATGGAGTCATTATCATCATGTTTGGACTTTGAACAACATTTGATTAATTTGCAAAAATATTTATCCCAAATTTTACCAAGTTTGGACTCAAAACATTCATGTTTGGTAGTTGTATTTGGTATTTTTGATCTCATTTAGCATGTAGGGATTTGGTGGGATGACATTGTTCGTTTGAAGGCTCATGCATTGATTGTTCGGTTGGTGGATTTGTAGGTTTGGACTTGGATTTAAATCTACCATTGGGAAAGGTGTCCCAAACTTTGATTTGGGCATACTCACATTTGTTGTACTATTGACATTTGTCGAAGGTAATGATCCCATGTAGATGTGAGTGTTGATGAAATCAATTGGTATTGTAAGGCTTTGTAGCTTAGTTGACTTGGATTGAGATGATGTATGGATCAATTTTTATGTCATGTTTCCTCTTGTGTTTTTGACCTTGTTACCCAAGAAGTGACCTCTAAGGTTCTTAGGACCAATGGCGAGATGAAGGATGAAAGGGGTAAATGATATGAGTGTTGAACATTTAGGGACTTTGGGTCAATGCTAGACTTAGGGTTTGATTTTGATTGTTTGATTTGGATAATAAACTTGTAAACCCTAAGATGTTAGATGTTATCTTAGGATGAACTTGTTCAAAGGGGTGCTAATTTAACTAGAGGTATGAGAAAGGATGCATTCCCAGCATACTTCCAACCAAAAAGGTGATTTTGATTTTGCTAATTTACCTAAGTCCTAGAATGAGTGTTTCCAAATCTATAAAATTGTTTGTGGGATGAAGATGATAAATGTTTGAATGAATGAAGTGTTTGATTTGATCCTAAATGAACCTAGGAAGGACTTGTTTACAAGACCATGGTTTTGAAGAACATGCTTTTCCCAAAAGATAGTTCAAACCAGAAGACCAATGTTTGCATCAAAACCATATGACCAAAAGATACCAAGCACATGTGTGGGGTCCACTTGTTTCTTATCTTTGCTTAGTGAATTATTTTTACCACAAACACTCTCTTGATTAGCTTTCCAACTAAACGTCTATTTCTCAATTTCTTTTCATACCATAAAGTCCATTATGTGGAAGTCAAAATCGAGACAAAAGGGTTACCCTAAAGTTGACTTTAGTAGGAGAAAGATGAGATGAAAATTCAAATTTTTAGAGTACCTCTAGGAATCACGAATCCCAAGGGAAGCAATACTTATGTGAATTTGTTCAGGATATTTGCTTCTCCTAAAGGGTTTGAGATTTTATGCTTATGTTGAATGTTGTTTTTCCAATGTTTTCGATAAAAGCACTGTGTTTTCAAGCCACAAGCAATATGACGTCCTAGCTCAATTTGTACATTTTTCTTGGTGGGATTGCCTCATGCCCTTTGTATTAGAAGAGATGATTTTACATGCATTAAGGGAGAGTATAAGGTATGTTAAGAATGAATTCTTAACCTCTATACTTTAATAGCAAGATCCGGACATGGCAAGTAACTTCTTGGAATCTAGGTTCCAATGCACCACTTTGATAAAATCATTGGATGGAATGGCTGGTTACTACAAACAAGGTTTTTAGTTTGGACTTTTCATTCATGGAGATTGACCCCTATGACGAGAGTCCCTTTTCAGATCCATCTCATCAGAGCCAACTACGTGATACTGGTGTTTACTCCAATACCCACATTTATATCCTGGTTGGAAATACTCTTGGCTTGAGAGTGTTACCGATTGATTCATTCCCTTGGGTGAGTACATTTTCCCCAAGGCAGCCCTCTAAGACAAACAAAAGCGAGCAAACATATTCATAGTTTGATCAACCTTCATTTAGAAACAAAGGGAGAACACATGCAATAGGTTTACTCACACTCGCAAAGTGTTTTGTTCAATTTTTAAATCCAAACTGAAGTGTGGAGGTTATTACTTCATCTCAACCTAAGATCACAAAAAATACCTTTTGATTCTCAAGATTGCTATAAAGCGTGAGAGAAGCACATATGTCCTTTTCAATGATGTTAGTTTAAGTAAGAAATCACAAAAAAAAAGTTGCACATGTTCATTTTAAATCCACAAAGCAATGATTTTAATTCATTTTAAAGCACCAAAATGAGATATGAAAGTTCCCTTCTTCAATTGGTTAACCTCAAATGAAATCTAGTCAATGTTGCCTAAAGTTTGCTTTATCCCCTTTGCAATTATAATTGAAATCCTAGGTAATGTTCGTTTTAAAGCCCAAAAACAAGTGAGTTAGCCTAAAATAGAAAATTAAAGCATACGACAGAATCTCCAAGCATTTTGAAATGTTCGTTTTAAAGCCCAAAATCAAATGAGCTAGCCTAAAACAGAAAATTAAGGCACAAGGTGGAATCTCCAAGCATTAAAAAATGCTTTTGAGGTTCAAGTTGTGATTCTCGATTTATCTCCAAGTTCCTTTGAAGATCTCTTGCAAGCTCAAAATGCTCCTTGCTTTCCCTTTGTTTCCCTTCATTTTCCTTTTTCTTTTCTTCGTTTTCCTTGCTTTCCTTCTTCACTTTCCTTTATACCTTTTAAACAAAAGACAATTATATGAAAACTAAGTTAATTAAATTCACTTCCTAAGAATTTAAGTATAAATGATTTCAAGTGATAAAGCATTAATAAAGATCTTGATTTCCAAAGATTTTAAAGCAATTAGGAATAAAGAATCAGTCTTTTAAAGGAAACAAGATCTCAATATAAAGACACCCTAATCCAAGACCATAAATGTCATTCAAAGACTCTTTTAATGGCTCTCTCTTTTGCACACCATTGTATCATTCAAATTTTAAACAAGAAAACAGTTGTAATAAAGAACCCATAGTCCAATGATTAAGTTTGACATAAACATTAGGTATGAGATGCATCCCAGATAGTCCTTAGTATTCAATCCAATAGGCATGAAAAATAAAAACAAAAAAATATTTTAGGATCCTTTGGTTATTTCAAAGAGTCCACCAAAAGAAACAAAAACTATATCGGTACCTGCACCACCACCAAAGTCAACACAAAATAAAATAAAATAAGCCACATGTATAATGATAAATCAAGACAACCTCACACATTTGGACATTGGGTTGGATAAAGTGTTGATTAGGGATACTTTAAAGAGAGAAAGCACTTTAGCGTGGAACACATCCAACTACCCTATAGTGCTAAAATTTTCAAGGCTAGATAAACCTTACCATAATGTCCCTTCTACTGCAATTAGTAAGTGTAAGGTCAGAAGACCTATGCAGAAGAAGCAAAGGCGTAATGAATTTTCAAGCAAAATGCTAAAAAACTGGTGTCAAGCTATATTTCATTGACTATCATATTTCCCTCTTAGTGGCACCAATATGGGAGTATTGAGATAGTGGATGAAGAATAGCATAAAGAATGAGGATCAAATACTCGCCGAGGAATGTGCCTATGTTTATACTGTATCAGCAATTTTAACTAGAAATGATCTATCAAGTCAGTACCAATGTGCAAAAATGCCCCTTTCTGACATCTTCCTTACTACATTAATGATTGGAGACAACATTGTTAATGATGGAATAGCAAAAAAAAGTGTCAGATGTGCGCCTCCCTTCAGAAAATCGTGCCACCTAGCTACTGCAAAAGTATTTTTATCTAAACATTAAACAACATCAAATCAGAGTGTATTTTCAATTTGCTAAATCTACAAATGATAATTTCAATGAAATATGATGTTTGATATCTATGCCTTGACCTATGCGTATTGTTCATTCACCTAGTAGATGTCTTTGAACCTACAAAATGACCCAATATGTTAAATGATCTGCATATTATAATTGGTAGATGTCAAGTCTTTAATTTCACCTCTGGGTACTTTATACTAGTGTTGTAGAGTACCACGAAAAATCCAACATGATCAGAGCACAAAAGCACCAATAATAATGCTATCAAAATCATAGATATATTTGAAATAATGCTTGTTGTTATTTACTTCGAGTTTCTTTGGTTGCATGTGGGAAGAACGAATCAAATCATGATGCAACCATACTAAACTTGAAACCCTCCTAAACCTACTCATAGGCATGTGGGGAAGTCAGAAAAGTCATTTGGAAGCCGTGATAAAAGCTTGACTCTTTTCATCTTTTCTACCAAATTGTGGAATATCCTTTAGATCAGTCGATTTATACTACTTCCACTAAATATATTCAGCTAATAAAGAGGCACTTGTACAAAAGGTTGCAGCCATCATAAAGTGAGAAACAATCATTAATTGAATAAAAAGTGATAGAATTGTCTACCCACACGCTTGCTTCACATCTGATGCCTAAAACCAACTACAACTGTTAGCGTCCTTGAATACCAACCGAGAACGATTTTACCATTTGTGCCTTTGGGAAATGCATTTGGCAGGTGTAAAAAAAAATTCTACAATCTTCAGCAAACATTATCCCTTGCAACATGAAAGATTTGGAGAAACATTCACCAAAGTAGTAATGAAGAAGTTATGCATACTGCTCTTTAGACTGTCTTAGAGAGACATGGTCTCATAGATCATGGTAATTGCAAGATATGCACAAAATGCTTTTGTTAAAAAGGCTTTAGAAATTATCAAGCAAACGTAATTGATAGGTGGAAAGCCAAATTGAAAAATCTTTTTAAAACTCTCAAGTTAATGGTCATTTACATCTACGTATGAGGACTAATGTAACTGGGTATCACGTGCTCATTAAAGAAACTAAACTATTCCTGCGTAAGTTTCCTCTTTAAATAAAATAGGGTCTGATCTCTACTGATAAAATCTTCCATTTCAAAATGCACTTAAAATGTAGAAGCATAAACAAGGCCCTTCATAAAAGAGGCGAACATCCAAAATATCAATCATTCAATATTATGTTTGCTTCTTTGCAAAAACTTTAGAAACCTTTACAAATGTTACACTTACTAAAGAATTAAGAGTAAATCAATGCAAGCCCTCCTTCTAGCACCAATATGTGGATACTAAATCTGCAATATGTTAAGCCTTAACAAGAATAAGTCAAGCAAAACACAACAAATCTAATATCCCTATGAAATATTGCATCATGTTAGATATGCTAAATGAGAAATTGAAACAATAAAAAAAAAAAGATAAATAAGCATATAAACAACATGAATCCAAATTTATCTCATAGTGGATTGGTGCTTCTATGGAAAGAAGCCCTTTCCCAATCTCTGTTAAACTCCATGATATGTTGATATGAAACTACTTTGAAGATGATATGAGGTAGGAAAAATCAGTTCTCAATTGAAGAGAATGACTTTGCATGAGATTGTGGAAGATTTGTTGAAGAACAAAAGCCTTCTATTTATAAAATGTCAAATGCTAAGAGTGCTCAAAATAAAGCCATGTGGGATAAATATTTCACCAATGAGATGAAACCACTTGTCAACTTGTGATAGGTTGAGGAATGAGCACATTTTAGTCAATGTGCCAAAGAGGGGGAAATTCAAATTTGAATTTGAGAGTTAAATGTTGAGTGGGGGACATGTAAGAGAGAAGTTATTGCCATGTTGGAGGAGACAAGTCAACTTTCCTTCATATTCAAACTTGGAGAATATTCTCAAAAGATGCTTTGTTGAGAGAAAATGATGATTTAATAAATCAATAAATTGATTTATTTGTGCAAGTGGGAAAAGCTAGAGAATGTGATGGGTGGTTAGATTAGATTAATCAGGATTAGGTTAACATAGTGAGGGATTAGGTGATTTTGATCCATTTGACTTAGATTTAGGGATTTGAATTAAATCAAAGAGAGATGAAAGTGATTTCAGATTTAATTAAATAAAGGTTTGATTTATTTAATTAAAAGGATGATGATAGGCTTAAATTAAATAACTTTAATTTATTCAATTTAAATGAACGACCTTAGGAGATTGATCAAATAAATTTTATTTATTTGATGAATGGATGAATATGACCTAATCAAATGCATTATGCCAATTTTTCATGTCTACACTATGCTTCACATACTATAGGATTAAAAAGACAAATGAATTTCATGATGTTTTGACCAAGTTAAAGTGGTCAGACATAAAAGTTTTTATATTTTTTAAAATTTGTAATAAAAAATTCATAATTAATTATTTACTTGAAAATAAATTACAAAAAATATGCATCACATCGAGACATGATTCCTCTACTTATATCTAAAATCTTATAAAAAAATATTATCATTTTATTGTGGTTAGGGTGGTCAAACAAACACCTACTTATTTTTTCCCTGAAATTTAAGTACTACTACATTGAAATTTCAAATTTTCACCAAATAGATTTTTTTTTATTTTTAAATATACCTAGTAGTTTAGAAACTACATTCAATTTTCTATAGATTCTATTCTTACATATTTTTGAAATAATATAGATAACTTATTCAAATTTTTATGTCAAGTTTCCCAACTCTTATTTTTCTGAATTTTTCACCACTTAAGGGTTTGTTTCTTCCATGATGATCCTACACATACCCTATGTATTATTGTTTCTAATTTGGGGATGACACATAATACTGAGACAACCTTCTACATCGAGGTCTCTTTCACTCTACTAACTCAAATCCTTTAGTTTTTTGTGCGCTAACATTGTTGTCTGGTGCATGTTTTCCTAGTCTAATGCATTTGTTTTGCAGGTCTTCAGTCTAGGGGCATGCTTCCATGGTTTGAAGATTTTTTTACTTCCTCTACAGTATCCTTTTGGCATCATGATGTTATTTATGTTTATTTTATTTCCTTTAGCATGCATATTAGTGTAGATTCATATGCCCACTAAAGTGGGGGGAAAAATGTAATGTCGTAAAATTTCACCCCTTACAATTTCACATACATTCTTGTATCTACTTTAGTGTCTACTCCTCTAGAACTTGTGTAAGCTCAATTTATCCCTTGCATAATCTTTTTTCCCTCTTAGGATGCTCAAAGGATTTTTTTTTAGTAGCTACCCTTGTGTGTTTGATTTGCATTAAAACTTGTACTTTTCTTGTTTGTGTCATTTTGTAGTGTGATGTGTTCAGACACTAGCACACCACGCAGACGTACATGTGCCACACTAGCATATTATAACATTTCAACATTCAAACTACCATTTCCATGAATGTTTTACACTTGTCACCTCCTTTGGTCGGTGGTAGCGGCTTGAGATGCCTTGTAACCACCCGAGATACTTCTTTTTTCTTTTCTTCTCCCTTTAAAAATTATCTTTTCAATTCACTTGTGCTTCTAGCTTCCTTTTATCCTCGGCTCTAGAATTTCTCTCTTGTTATCTTGCTTGCACAATTTCATATGGCTTGCTACAACAACATTATCTAAAGCTCTCACAACACCCTTTGTAAGACTCTTGGATCTTGTAACTTTATCTCCCTTCTTATGCTTGTGAGAATCTTGGGATTCCATATCCCCTATCATTTGCATCCTTACTTCATGATACGGGTTTTCCTCCTCGAGTGGGGATTATATTTATCACTCACACTTTGTGATATAGGTTCTCCTCCTCAAGCAGGGATTTCTTTTATCACTCATACTTGGTGGTGTGGGTTCTAATCCTAAAGTGGGTTTTACTTTCACCACATCCTTTTTTCTATTTCAGTTCATTTCTCTCTATCTATTTGATTGTCCATGGAGGTGGGAGCACAAAAATATGGGTTTGAATGAGGAAAACCCCTATACAGCCCCAACACTTTCTCCAAATCTTATGCATGTAGGTATTGAAGACATTCACATACTAGAGGCTTCATCACTTGTGTGGTTGTGAGCATTTCATTTCCATCTCTTATTCTCTTTATGATCTCTTTCACTTTATTTCAGCTTTAATACATTTTTTTACTTTATCGCATTCTATAAGTTCTTACCAACCATATTTCTAATAGACATTTAGTTATTTTCTATGATATTCTTGCTTTCTAGTTTGTACGAGATGCCAATGTGCCTCTAGGATGCTAGCGCGTTGTGTTGTCATCTGTATCCCACATTTTGTCCTTTGGCTGAGATCTTTTTAGCTTGTCCAAAGAATCTTTATGACCTACTCTTTTTGATTCTAGAACTCTCATGTTGTTCATTGAGGTAGTTTAAGGTAGTTCACCCCATGAGCCTCTCTGAATGAAGAAAACTTGTGAGTATTGAATCCCCCTTCTGTACACATATCTATCTCTTAACCTAATTATAAAAAAAGATTCCATCATATTTTTCATCCTACATTTGGAAGGATTTGTACATGACTTATGGCTCCATGGCTTCATTACTCAAGGCCAACAAAACATAACAACTTATGGTGACTTCACCCAAATAATCTTTGAAATATTTAACTTAAAGCACCTTACGAGATAATTTAAAGAATTAACTCAATTAAGACAAGAAGGGAGCATTGAAGACTATGTGCTATAATTCCAAATAATTTCAATCATTGTCCCCAAAATTAGTTAAAAAGGACTCACTTACCTATTATAGATGGACTATTAGAAGTTATTCATGTACTAGTAAGTGCCCTTGATCCCACATATCTCCAAGATGCAATCTTAAAATACCTTGGACATGATGCCAATAAGATAGGGGATAAAGGTTATTATAAAAATATATCATCCAAAGATAAAACCTCTTGTAAGAAAGATGGACATCAAATAAAATTTCATCCTAGAGATGATCATGAAGAGATTTGAAGAAAAAAATTGTGTTTCAAGTGCAAGGAGAAATGGCAGCATTCACATGTTTATAATCGAGAAGAGTTTTGAAAGAAAGAGTTGTGTTACAATTTTTAGGAGAAATGGAAGTTGATATATAAGTGTGGAAAAGAGTCCAAGAATGTAACATAGAGGCATCATCTGACAAATAAGTATGGATACAAGAAGAGGAAAATTGAAGAAAAAGAAGAAAGTGTGATGAGGAGGACTATGGAACCCTAGTTGCAATCTCAAGAGCATCCAAGAACCACCCTTTTTGGATTTGAAGTGTTATAAAGGGACAAAGGGTAGCCTCCCTTGTGGATAGTGGGGAAACACACAACTTTATCAATGAATTTTTTTTATATGAATGAATATAGAAACATACTATATTAAGGGCTTTAAGGTAACCTTGGATTATGGGTACACTGCCTTGTGTACAAGAAAGATTCCATAAATAAGCATCACCTTGGGAAAGAATCCAATAAAAAAAAACTTCTACATTGTTGGAACTTATAGAAATGGGGGATAGGTTAATCAAGTGCTATCACACCCATTTTCCAAGATATTCCACTCAAGGATAACCCTAGAGATCTCAATGAAAAAAATAAAGAAATCTTGCAATAGGGTTGTCCTAGGAACTGAATATGATCTAATCAGGGGTTCACCACCAAGTGTAAACTTGGAAAATACAATGAAATGCAAGATATAATGTGAAACCCTAACTGAATGCAAACTAACACTGACCTAGAAAAGTAAATGAAATAACACAAAAAATTGTAAAATAGAAAGTGTACACCTGGGAATCCAAAGAAGGAAGAATGGAGGTCCTGAACACTAAAAAATCTACTTTTATTCTTGACTAGGACTCATTCGCCAAGCTAGGTGAATCAGTCCATTTTTTGGGAAACTATGTAGAATAGAAATCTACCAAAAGGGTATCTAGATCTGCAAAATCCTAAGAACTGTAAAGAATTGGGACTCATTCACTAGCAGTGGTGAATCGGTCTAGTTGGGATTTTCTAAAGCTTCAAAGGTTGATTCTTCTCTCCTTTATCTACTTTTTCCTTCTTGACTAATTTTTGGATCTAAATCTCTGATTTACAATTTGTAGGTGATCTCCAATGTTCTCCAAGGCTTGATGAAAACTTTGAAAACTTTGGATGATTTGCAACTTTTCTCCAATCTTGCTACTTATGAAATATGAAACCTAAACCTACAAATCACACGCAAGGGAGAGGGAAAAAGGTTGTTGAGTTAGTGAATAGGGGTCTACCTTGGTCAAACCCCTTGTTGGTAATTAAACCTTGAAATGAAAGCCAATATGAATGGAGAATGGTGAATGAATAAAATACAATGTTGTAACTCACCAAACCTTCGCAATAAGGTGCTACAAGTATGCTTGAAATGGTTGCAATGAATGTGATTCTTTACTATTTCTTGAATGATGTTGATCTTGCTTAAAACACTTACTTAAATAATAAACCCTACATCACAATTGTTAGCACAATAGAAAAACATGATAGATGAAATATTTGACATGATGATTAACACTTGAATGCTACTCTAACATGATTGATAATCTACCCTTGAATGATCTTGAATTCTCTTGTGAATGATAAAATTCTCTCATGAACTCTCTTGAGTGCTAGGTGAGAATATGAGTGAAAGAACCTTGTATTTATGCTCAATTATGCAAGAATTCCTAAAATTATAATCCTACAAGTTGTCATCAGATCTAGGAGAAAAAAACCCCTACTAAAAATTTGAATTAAATTTGATTTTGACCCACACGAGACTCATTCACCCAAGGTGGTGAATGATTCCCATCAGGCATAATGTATTGGACCAAAAGCGAAAAGTGGTTAGAAATGTGTGAAAACTAGTTTGGGGCTAAAAGATCCAAGTGGGACCCATTCACCCAAGGTGGCAAATGTCCCAAATCACCAAATCTAGGCCACACAAGCCAAAAACACCTAACTTATGATTGCATACTAATTAGTGGAAGGATTATCCTCGAAAATATGTAATAAATGAGGCTTGTGGATGCAAAATAGGGCCAATTAAGGCATAAGGAAGCTCAATTATTAATGAAAAGCCTAGCGAAATGTGAAACTATATTACTACACTTTACAACACTCCAAATAAGGCAATATTAAGGTTTATTTTGATTAAAAAGATGTTTATTAAGTTTAATTATTTGATAAAACCTTAAAAAAGTGTGAGTGAATTACAACACTTCACAACACTTTAGCATGGCATCATTAAAATCCATTAGTTCACAAGGTCCCAAGACTTAATGTGAATGTGTCATCCACATTGCAACACTAAATCAAGGCAACATCAAGCCAAAATCACAAGGAGGGACCAAACAAGAGAAAAATGTAGAACAGTTACTTTTTCAATAACTCCATCTAGCCCCCACTTTAGTGAGAGGATGAACTTGCTTCAAACTCACACTAAAGTAGACCAAATGCTCATCAAGAGGGGTTGAAGTATACCAATGCAAATAAGATGAGATAATGATCAAGAGGGGTGTTCAAGCCCCCAGGATCAAGATCCCATGACAAACCAACATAGGAACTAAAGAACACTCATGCAAATGATATAAATAACAACAAGGCACAAGAATCCACTATCAAATATGAAAAGAGAAAAGGTAAAAAGATAAAAGATTGTTGGATCAAGCTTCGACCATTTTTCCATCACAATGTGGATCAGATCTAGGTTGTTTGTCCAAAAAACACATACTCACTCTGAGGTAATGGAACTTCAAGCTGTCCACTAGGTGAGAAGTCCAAAAAGGTGAGAGACATACACTCATGGCTGGTATTTAATCGCATACACATGCAAGTGGCTATGGGGAAAGTCATGCCTCAGTCAGGCTTCCCGCTCAAACCATACCAAAGTTATAAACCCTAATAACTTTAATAAGGCACCATGCAAAAATGATTTTTGAGCTTTAAGAGATAAGAAAAACTTTGTATTCTTGGAGCTCATGAACAAATAGGATGGCACTATAGGCATGCAAGTTGTGTTATGCAAGGTTGCCATATAACAATAAATTCCAAATAAGAAATGTTCAAAGGAGTATTTCTTAGTTCATGTGAGGTCTTTAACTTAGGGGACATTTTTCTTAATGTCTCCAAGAGAGGACCAATCAAAGAATAGAAAATTTGGAACCTAGGGGATGCATTGTGTTGCATCAAGCCACTAAGAGGAATGTAATATTCTGAGAGATCACGCTCTTGAAAGACATCACACCCAATGTCATCCAAAAAGTTAAAAACACATCATATGAAGTAAGAAAACTACACCATGAACCATGAAGAAGAAAAATTGCAACAGAATAATACCAATGTATGCCCCCACTTTAAAGGAATTGCTAAACACCATACTGTGAGCAATTACTTTAAAGTAGAAAATGATATATGTAAAAAAGGAAGACATGAGAGCCAACTTGGAAAGCCCAATGCCAAGTCATATGTTTCCAAGTAAATCTACATAATGTAAGAGAAAAGGAAAAGAGAGGGGTTTCCCCCGAAAACGAAAAAAGAAAACACATAACCTAGGATCTATGCATTTGGGGTCAATATGTTCTTTGCTACAATATTCTTAAGAGAGCTCAGAATTGTCATCATTCCCCAAATACACATAGAACTAGAAAAATCACACAAAGAGACTGAAAAAAAAAACTTTTTGATCAACATGGAAGAAACATGAATGTATCAATGCCTTGCGTCATCCCCAAAAGGAAAAAAACAAGACAAAAATGAAAAGAAAAGAGAAGATAATGAAAAATATTTTAGGCCAACATGGAAGATACATGAATGTCTCAATGCCTTGAGTCATCCCCAAAAGGAAAAACACAATACAAAGGAAAAAAGATAAAAAATTGATGACATAGAGAAGAATGAAGGTACAAATAGAGGAATGTCACAAAGAGAGAGAACATCAAATAGAACGTCATGGGGGATCACATTATGCACAAGCAATCACACAAAAGAAATTGAAAAATAAAGAAATAATGCAAAAGACTAGTAAGGAACATGTGAGTCATCATATGAGTAGGTCATTCACCTCCCAATCATGTTCATTGTATAATGAAGGAGGAAAACTAGCAAAAGGGACAAGAACAAGTGCCAAACTAAGGGTAGCACTAGGTTCAAAACTCTTTGTAGGAGATTTTTCATTTAATCTCATGGAAGAAGAAAATAAGTATTCAATTCATTATGAACCTCTTCAAGTGCTAAACTAGGGGTAGCACTAGTTTCAACACTCTTTGTAGGAGATTTGTCATTTAATCTCATGGAAGAAGAAAATAAGTATTCAATTCATTATGCACCTCTTCATCAATTCAAGTAAACCTCGTTGCCATCATCCAAGTTAACCACAATGGGAGGATGAATGATAATATTCATGGAAGAGTTCAAATATTGATGTGGTTGTTTTATTGGATTTTTTTGTTTTGGGATAGGAGTAGAGTCATCCTGCATTGCTATAGTAAATTTTGGATCTTGATTTTCTTCGTTTAATTCTTCATGTAACCTGTAAGAAAGGGCATGACATCTATGCCTATTCTCTCTATTCTCTCTAGCACCTCTATTTCCTTTAGTTTTGTTTTCAAGTTGAATTTGTGTAGGAGTGGGTTGATCAACCATAGGTTTCTTTTCTTCCCCAAGGGGAGGAATGAAAGGAACCACAAGAGGTTGTTCAACTACTTTCTCTTTGACTTTGTAAGCCTGTTTTATTCTAGGAGGTGTGATGGGATTGTTTTCATTGTCTCTTGGTCTTTTGTATAACGTAGGTGAATGTTTCATCTTAGGTTGATCTTGGTTGTTTGGGACTTTTTTAGGTTCAAGCATGGTTTTTTTAAGGATGGTAGGCTTAGAGGTTGATTTGGGAATGTTTCAAAGGGATAGATTTTCTATCTTCTTTTCCTTGAACTTTTAATAGGATAAGAAAAATTAGTCTTCTCATGGTTTAATAGGTTCCACGGGCTTGGGAAAGAAGGCATCTAAGGAAAAATATCCTTTGGAGGATAATGGGTTGAAGCCACTATGGTGGATAGTTAATATTTCATTTTCAAAGGGAAACTTTAAGCATTTATGTACAAGTAAAGGGACAACTATCATGGAGTGAAGCCATGGGTGGCCTAGCTTCACAAGAAATTGGTCTGACTACGAGATGATGGAGAATGAGCCATCTAATATTTTTGGTCCTATTTGTAATGGTAGGGTGATCGATCCTATCATAAAGCAAGAAAAACCATTATGTGTCTCAATCCAAGCTTTCTGTTTGTTGTATATGTCTTGATAGAGCTCATGTAAAAGTAAGAATTCCTTGGTGATCACATTCTCTCCATAGGTGGGATCTATTAGTAATCCCATTAGTGGGCTTCTCATAGATATGACTGACTATGTAGAGAGGTCTATTGGGTGCATGTTTAAGTATATCTTTAGAGGAGAAAGAAATGTCAAGAGGATTCTTAGTTTGACCTTTATGAGGGATGATGTCTATCACTCCTACCATTTCATCTATAGGATTATTATTGAGAGTATCATGTTGAATAGAATCATTGTTATCATTATCTGTGTCAACATTCTTCATATTATTATTTGTAGCTTCACTGGATTTGACAAATGAAATATTATGTTTTGGCATGGGGTTGGTGAAAATTTGCAAATTTTGGTTAGGAGGGGAAACAGATTTATTTCCTTGATCACTATCACCTCCAATAGAAAGACGACCATAATCAATGAGGTCTTGCAAAAGAGGTTTAAGACACTTGTAGTGTACCATGTCATGTGAATTTTGTAAGTGATAGTGGTAGTAAGCATTTTATCTAAAGCTCAGGGGTAAAGGCTTATTAGGGTTGGGCGTTTTGATGGTAGGTAAGGTAATCATTTTGTAGTCTAAAAGTTAAGTCATTGTGTTATCAAGGGTATCACATAAGGGAGTGAATTATATTTTTAGGCCTCCATAGCTAAAGGGAACTATGAATTTAATAGTAGTTGCTTGGTTATTGAGATTTTGAGTTGTTAGTTGAGGGGGGTTGAATTGAAGAAACCCTTTTTTTTGGAAGGTTGGGAATTGTTTTGGTTTGCAAGTTTAGATTTCTCGATTCAGCTAGAAGTGGACTTTGTATCTTGACTACTAATCAAGTTTTGATAATCATGGAGAGCAGTACACAAGTGCATGAAGGATGGGAATTTAATCATGGTAATATTTTCTTGAATCTTTCTTTGCAAATTTTTTATGAACATCTTTTGAAGGTGAGGTTTGGGTACCTTGACATCAATTTGGGAATAAAGCGATTGATAGTGTGAGATAAAGTCAATTATCTTTTCTTCTTTTTTATTACATCTCATCAAATCGACCAAGGTCATCTTAGAAGTCATATGCACTTGGAAATGGTTTACAACTACATCAACTAGTTTATTGAATGAACTAATTGAGTTGTTCGATAAAGAAGAAAACTATTCCAAGGTGGTATCTTTCAATGACCTAGGGAAAATTTTAGCTAGGAGTTTATTATCGAGGAAAAAGTCACTACATCAGGAAGCATAATTATTAACATGGCTAGAAGGATCTCCCTTCCCTCCATATTTCTCAAATATAGGAACCTCTACAACTTGTGGCATCAATGTTTTCAGTATCTCCAAGGAAAATGGATTACTTCTAACATAATATGTGCATGGACCATTTTGATTTTGGTTAATGGTGAAATTTTTTTTTTGAAGGGATGAAACAGTTTGGAAGAGTTGGGCTATGAGAGGGTCATTGTTTGTGTTATGAGATGGAAGTGAAAGTGGTGAAGGAGTGTATGTGTTCATAGTACAAGTGAATGGGATGCTTATAGGTGGTAAAGTGGTAGGAGATATAACATGCAATGCCACATAGGAACTAGGAATGCTAGTTGGAATACCCAAGGAAGGAATCACATTATCAACTTGTTGCATTGTTGTTGTGACTTGAGGGTTGGTATAGGTAGGTATTGAGGCTATTGTTGTGGGAGGAGGAATTTGAGTTCCTCCTTGACTTGTGACATTGTTTGTAGGAAAAGGATGACTACTTGTTGAGGCAAGGATTTTTCCAAAGATTTTAACTATTTTTTTCGTAAGGTCAAGTCCATCTTCACTTTCAACCATGTGGTGAATGTTGTCTATAGTAGGGATGGAAATAGTTGAAATGCTATCATTTTACACTTTATGTTATAGGTTTGCTAAGTCCTCATGAATGTGAATTATGTTTTCTCGCAGGACATTATGATTCCTTATTTCATCATTCATACTAGTTGAAGGAAAAGAGTTGTTAAAGGTGTTGTCCATACCTAATGTACTAATGTCAATACTAGGAGTTAAAGATCTAGATAACCCAAGATCCACAATGATTGTGCTATCCCAAGATGACATGAGTCTCGAACTTTGTCTCACTACAATATTAGCAATAGGAAACCAAACACTCATACAAAGGCTACTAAATACAAAATGAATGCAAATGCAATGTAAGCTAAGAAGAATGAAACACTTATATAGAAGTTTTGGAAACTAAAACAAAAAGATAGTAACAACAAACAAAAACTCAAAAATTGAACTATAAATGCTAGAAAATGTAGTGCAGTATGCGCAGAGGGATTGATTCATCTAGGGTGACAAATGAGTCCTAGTGATGATTTTTTTCAAAAGTTTCATAATTTTTAAATTGAATTTTATGCTTTCTATGTTTTTTGAACTATTTATGAGATGCAAGTGCAGATTTTGACTAGTTTCCAATGAAATTGGATGCAAAAATGCAAGACAAATGAGCTTTCACTAATGCAAAATTTGAAACCCTAGAATGCAATTTAAGTTTAATGGAAATGCTAATGAAATGTCAATGCAAGCTAAATATAAGATGAAAATGCACTCCAAATCAAAATTATGATGTTATGAGAGTAGGTTCGCCAAAAAGGAACCCATGAAAATAAGGGATAGGTTGATCAAGTGCTAAAACACCCACTTTCCAAGATATTCCACTCAAGGATAACCCTAGAGATCTGAATACAAAAGAGAAAGAGATATTGCAATAGGGTTGTCATAGGAAATGGATATAATCTAATGAGGGGCTCACCACCAAGTGTAAACTTGGAAAAGACAATGAAATGCAAGTTATAATGAAAAACCCTAATTGAATGCAAACTAACACTAACTAACCTACAAAGTGAATGAAATAACACAAAAAATTGTAAAACAAAAAGTGTGCATATGTGAATTCAGAGAAGGTAGAATGGAGGTCCCGAACACTAAAAATTCTTCTTTTATTGATGAATATGAATCATTTTCCAAGCTGGGTGAATCATTTTAGTTTCAAGGAAACTATGCCAAAACAAAAATCTTCCAAAAGGGTATCTAGATCTACAATATCCTAAAAACTAACAAGAATTGGGACTCATTCTCTAGAAGTGGAAAATCAATCCAATTGGGCTTTTTTGAAGATTCAAAGGTTGACTCTTCTCTTCTCTATTTTCTCTATCCTTCCTATCTAATTTTCATATCCGAATCTTTGATTTACAATCTATAGGTGATCTCGAATGTTCTCCAAGGCTTGATGACAACTTTGACAACTTTGGATTATTTGCAACTTTTTTGCATTCTTTCTCCTTATGAAATATGTAACCTAAACCTAAAAATCACACACAAGGGAGAGAAAATTTTGGTTAGGTTAGTGCATAGGGGTTTTCCTTGTTCAAACCCCTTGTTGGTAATTAAACCTTGAAATGAAAGCCAATATGAATGGAGAATGATGAGTGAATAAAAGACAATGTTGCAACTCACCAAACCCTAGCAATAAGGTGTTGCAAGTATGCTTGAAATGGATACAATGGATGTGGTTCTTGACTCTTCCTTGAATAATGTTGATCTTACTTCAAATACTTGAATCATAAACCCTACATCACAATTGTTAGCACAATTAAAAAAATGATAGGTGAAATCTTTGACATGATGATTGACACTTGAATGATGCTCTAAAATGCTTGACAATCTACCCTTGAGTTCTCTTGAATTCTCTTGTGAATTCTCAAATGCTCTTGTGAACTCTCTTGAATGCTCTTATGAGATCTCTTGAATTCTAGGTGAGAATATGAGTGAAAGAACCTTGTATTTATACTCAACTATGCAAGAATTCATGAAATTACAACACTACAAGCCAACATTAGATCTAGGAGAATAAAATCCCACTGGAAATTTGAATTAAATTTGATTTTGGGCCACACAAGACTCATTCACCCAAGGTGGTGAATGAGTCCTATCACACATAATGTATGGGACCAATTACCAGAAGTGCTTAGAAATGTGTGAAAATTAGTTCAAGGCAAAAAGATCTAGGTGGGACCCATTCACCCAAGGTGGTGAATGTGTCCCAAATCACCAAATTTGGGCCACACAAGTTAGAAACACCTGAATTATGATTGGAAATTGATTGGTGTCAGGATTATCCTTGAAAAGATGCAATAAATGAGGCTTGTAGTTGCAAAATAGTGCTAATTAAGGCATAAGAAAGTGCAATTATTAATGACATGCCTAGTGAAATGTAAAAATGTGTTACAACACTTTACAACAATCCAAATACGACAAGATTAAGGTTTTTTTTGATTAAAAAGAGGTTTATTAAGTTCAATTATTTGATAAAACCTTAGAAAAGTGTGAAAGTGAATTACAACACTTCACAACACTTTAGCAAGGTACCATTAAAATCCATTAGTTCACAAGGGCCCAAGACTTAATGTGAATGTGTCATCCACATTGCAACACTAAATCAAGGAAACATTAAGCCAAAATACAAGGAGGGCCCAAACAAGTCAGAAAAAGTAGAAGGGTTAATTTTTTAGTGACTCCAATTGTGAACATGGGGGACGTTGATGTAATCTTGGGCATCCCATGGTTATACTCTTTGCGGAATTTCTACCTAGACTTCCCAAAATTGGAACTTTTCTTCAACATTTAAAGGACAAGAAGTCTTCATGCATGCACTATCCTATGGATCCACTAGAGTAGTTTCATCCAAAAGGATGGAAAGAATATCTAGAAATGGACAAGTGGAATGGGTTGCTCAATGCATGATCCTTGACAAATCTTCCTCCCAAGGTAAAGCCATACACATTGACATCCAACCCATCCTAAAGAGACAAAAAAAGGTATTTGGAAACATCACACTAGGAATTCCTCCCAAAAGAGGTTTTGAATACATCATAGAACTTGAAGAAGGGGCTATATCCATAATAACTAAATCTTATAGGAACCCTCAAAACTTTAAATAATAAATACAAAAAAAATAATGAGCTTCTTGAAATGGGCCACATTCAACCTAGTTTAAATCCTTTTTCCTCCTTAGTAGTTTTAGTTAAAAAGAAGGATAGTACTATGAGAATGTGTATAGATTATAGAGCCTTGAAAAAAATATTAAAAATCATTATCCTATTCCTAGAGTCAATGAATCAATTGATGAACATCATGGAACAAAATTATTTTTGGAGATTTAATTATGATCTAGTTACCACAAAATTAGAATGAGGGAAGAAGATATCCCCAAGACTAGTTTTAGATGTCACTATGGACACATTGAATTCTTGGTCCTAACCTTTGGGTTAACCAATGTTGCTGCAACATTCTAATCATGCATGAATCACTTATTTGGGAAGCAACTAAGGAAGTTCCAATTGGTATTCTTTGATGAAATTTTGTTTTACAGAAAAACATGGGAAAAACACTTTATACATATTAATAAAGTGCTAGGAATTCTTGAACAAGAATCACTATATGCTAGAAGAGATCTTATATCTAGGATATAAAATCAGTGAACAAGGAGTAAGTGTGGATTAATAAAAGATAAAAGATATTTGGGAATGGCCAAAACCAAGAACCCTAACCCATCTGAAGGGATATTTGGGCTTATGCAGCTACTACCAACAATTTGTGAAAGGGTTTTCTAAAATTACCAATCCACTCACTAACTTAACTAAAAAGGAAGCCTTTACATGGAATGAACTAGCCCTAAAATATTTTGAAGGACTTAAGGAGATAATGACTTATTGTTCCATTCTAGTCCTTTCTAATTGTTCATTACCTTTCGAGCTATAGAGTAATGCTTCCAGAAAAGGAATTGGAGCAATACTCATAAATAAAAAACACCTGATTACATTTGAAAGTTACAAGATCATAGAAGTTGAAAAATATTACTCTATTTATGACAAAGAAATTTTGAAATAATGAAGAAACTCTTTGATGTATTGAATAGGACAACTA
Organism: Sequoia sempervirens; assembly: GCA_007258455.2. Classification (NCBI taxonomy): domain Eukaryota; kingdom Viridiplantae; phylum Streptophyta; class Pinopsida; order Cupressales; family Cupressaceae; genus Sequoia; species Sequoia sempervirens. The sequence goes on from VDFB02271358.1 coordinate 570,353,976, forward strand.
AGATGGGGGTAAATCAGTTGTCATAGTTTTAATCTTTTAATTCATCCACTGGAACTAATTCTTAACACTGCTTAATAGATTAAACAATGAACACTAGTGCAAAAAATTAAAACCATCACATAAAGACAATAACAACATATTTATGTGGAAAACCCAATAAGTGAAAAATCATGGTGTGGATTAACTCACAATATAGAGAATATCAAAATTGATTACAAAAAGACTCACTAACTGTGAAACAAGGCTCACTACCAAAATAAGGACTTGTTTGGAACAAGGACTTGTCCAACAAGTCTAACAACCTGGAGGGCTCACTACCATAGAGATGCAAAGAAGACAAAGAATACTTGTTATAGAGAGAAGATAATCTCAATGCAACAAAGGATTCCACCATAATCACTTGTAGACATGCATAAATGATAAAGTTCACCTTCAGGTCACTTCTAGAAACTCAACATTAAGGATTTGCATTGATCTGCCACAGTCACATTACACACACTCACTAGATAGCATCAATTTCACATCTATCTACACTTTTTCTTTTCACTTATCTCTCTTTTTTTCTCTTGTATATCCTTCACCACTAACTCATCCTATATTTATACCATCTTCAACTTTGAAACATATCCAAAGTTGGCCATCCAAATTCAAATTCAAATTAGGTTGGTTCCAAAACATTCTAGATTGGAATTAGAATGAGAGTGACCCAAACACATGCTTCATCAACTTTGAAAATAGTATTCCACACAAGGTTGTCCAAACCAGTGTAAAACACATAGAATGCTTAAGCATAAACCTTCCAAATACCAAAATTATCTTCAATACAATCAAAATAACTCAAATCTAGAACTACAAGTCATAAGACTTCATCAAAGAGAAATCTGGACCAACAACATTTCTTGCAAACCCCAACAAGACACACAAAAAACCATAGTTCACAACTAGTGAAAACAACTCACATTGTTCAATGAATCAAGAGTCAAAAATCATGATATAGTAGCTTCCAATAACCAAGAACAACATATCTAAATCATACAAATATAGGAGAAAATCCAAAGAAAAACTTGGAGAAACTATTAAAACCCTTGGAACCTGTCTTCATTACAATTTTATCAATATCCTTGACACATACATCCAATAACCTATATCCATGACACTAATGTCAACATCAATCAATTAATAACCAATTGACCAATTGCCATGAATGACAACACATTGAATCTTTCTATTCACATGCAACAATCTCCCCCTTTGTCATTGATGGCAAGAAATGATGTGAAAAACCATCAAAGATGACATAGAAGCTCTGAATACACTTCTCAATATTTTCCTTTATGTTTCTTCATATGCTTCCTCTCTCTTATCTTTTCACATGTGTCTTCTCCCATTTTTGTGTGCTTCTTCTCCTCCTTTTGACATCAATGGAAAAGGGAAAAGATATTTTACATTGATTTCCCCTTTGACATAGAAAACAAAATACACATAATAACAACACTTGATACTACATACTCCCCCTAAGAGGTAGCCACCAAAACATTAGTCCAGAAGAAAAATAGATCCATAGATCCACTAGAATGATGTATCTCCATATGCCTATAGTTCAAGAAAGGAGGGTAAATAACCCCTCAATTCTCCTGGAGATACTTAAAAGTATGTTTAGGAAGAGCCTTCATGAAAATATCAGCCACTTGATCCTTCATCAGAACATACTCAAGCTTTACTTCATTCTCCATGAACTTCTCTCTTAAGAAATGATATTTGATAGATATATGCTTCATCCTTGAATGCATCATAGGATTCTTTGAAATGTTAATTACACTTGTATTATCATAGAATATAGAAATAGGAGCACTATAAACCACTATGATATCTTTCAATGTTTGTTTCATCCATAGAACTTGTGTACAACAAGATGTAGCAACAATATATTCAGCTTTAGTAGTAGAGAAGGAGACTGAATCTTGCTTTTTACTCAACCATGCCACCAATATGCAACCAAGAAAGAATGTACCACCGCTTGTACTATTTCGGTCATCTACACATCCAGCCTAATCTACATCTGTATAAGCACTTAGAGTAAATTTAGTATCTCCCATAATCCATAATATAGAGTGCCATTCAAATATGTGAGAATTCTCTTAACAATAGCAACATGTGTTTCCTTAGGATCTTCTTGAAATCTAGCCACAAGGAAAATTGTATGCATAATATCCTATCTAGTAATAGTTAAATATAGTAGTCCACCAACCATTGATTTATACTTTCTCTTATTAGCCTTAGGCGAATCATCATATTTACTCAATTTGCAACCAGTCACCATAGGAGTACATACTGGTTTGAAACCATCCATCCCAAACTTCTTCAACATCTCTCTTACATACTTTGATTATGAAATAAATATTCCTTTCTTTGTTTGATTGATCTATAGCCCAAGAAATAAATTCATCACTCCCAAAATAAACATTTCAAATTTCTTTTGCATCTCTTCCTCAAAAATCTTGCACATATTTTCATTTCCTCCAAAGATAATATCATCAACATACACAACTACAATAAATATTTTGTCACTTTCAATCTTAAAGTACTGATTACTATCCTCTATACATTTTTTGAAACCTTGTTGAATCAAATACTTCTCTAACCTCACATACCAAGCTCTATGGGTTCTCTTCAATCCTTATATATCTTTCTTTAATCTACACACCATATCCAGTTGATCTATCAATTGAAATCCTTTTAGTTGTTCCATGTAGACTTCTTCTTCTAGCTCACCATTCAAAAATACTAACTTGACATCCATCTGATAGACCTTAAAATATTTATGATCAGCAAATGCTAAGAACATCCTTATAGCTTCCATTCTTGCTACTGGAGCAAATTTTTCTTGAAAAATCTATGCCTTCTACCAATGAGCAACCTTTACACACAATCCTTGATTTGTTTCTAACCACTTCTCCATTCTCATTCAACTTATTTCTGAATACCCATTTTGATCCAATAATGTTTTTCTCTACCGGTCTTGGGACAAATTCCCAAGTTTGATTCTCCTCAATCTTCATAAGTTCTTTCACAGCTTCCATCCAATGTTCATCTTTACATGCTTCACTTACAGTCTTTGGTTCAATCTTAAAAAGTAAACATAGATTAACATTAGCAGCAACTTTGCTTGTAGTCAATACTCCTTTAGTCTTATCTCCAATAATCTAATTTTCTAAATGATTCTTCTATACATATCTATGTGTCTTAGGTGACATTACCAAAGCATCTTCTTCACTTTCATTGTGTTCATTCTACTTCTCTTCTTGCTCATCCTTTTCCTATTCTTCCACAATTTCTTCAATTCTTACGCGATCGAGTTCATCACATTCATATCCATCAATGTCAATAGAATTCTTCACTATCTCACCAACCTTGACATTTGAACTTTCTATAATTTTTTTGTCTTTTATTGAAATATCTATATGATTTTCTCTTAGTAGAATATCCAAGAAAAAATCATTCATCACTTCTTGCATCAAACTTTCCCAAAGTTTCTTTATCTCTTCTTACATAACATTTGCTTTTGAATACCTTAAAATACTTAATAGTAGGAATTCTTCCATGCCATAGGTCATAGGGAGTCTTTGTATTATTTTCTCTTGCTTGAAATCAATTCAATACATAAATAGTAGTATGAATAACTTATTTCCAGTAAACTTCTAGTAAACCAGCCTTAGTAATCATTGATCTAGCAACCTCCTAAGTTGTTCTATTTATCCTTTTAACAACTCCATTATGCTGAGGAGTTCTTAGAGACGATAACTATCTCTTTATTCCATGCATGTCATAAAATATATTAAACACATGGGAGGTTAATTCTCCACCTCTATTAGACCTTAAGCATTTTATCTTCAAGTTCACTTCATTTTCAACTATAGCTTTAAATGTCTTGAATCTATTTAATGCATCTAATTTCTCTCTAAGAAATGTAACCCATGTATATCTAGAATAGTCATCAATTAAAAGCATAAAGTACCTTTCACCTAGCATACTTCTCACTCTTGTCAGACAAAGAGATATATATGAACGAACTCTAGTAGACTAGTAGTAGATTGTTCCTTTGATCTATAATGATTTCTTGCTTGCTTTCAAAACTAACAATTTCTGTAGATAGCATTAATAGGATTTGTAATTCTTGGTAAATCTCTCATGGATTGAACAACACTAATCCATTCCAAGTTATAAAAATTCATGTGACACATTCTTCTATGCCATAACCAACTATCATTAATCTAGGTCATAAAGCATTGTCCATCAACACCTTTAAGTTGAAGGATGTTTCCTTCATATTTCTTTCTTATAGCAATCAATGTTCTGTATCCTTTCTGGATCTCACATCTCTTATCCTTAAACACAAGATCATATCCTTTACTACACATTTGACCAACACTCAACAGATTATTCCTTAAACCCTTAACATAGTAGGCATCATCAGTATTATTGTAATCAAAACTTACTAAACCTATCGCACAAATTTTAGCACCAGTATAATCTCCAAGCTTAACCAAGCCTCCATCATATTTTTCAAGATTAAAAAAATTAATTTTATCACTAGTCATGTGATGAGAATAGCCACTATCAACTACCTAGTAATTCTTTTCTTATTTAGCATGTAGGGAAGAGATAACCATACCTTCATTTTTCTCCTTTGGGGGGCTTTCTTTTACCTATTTTTCAAAATTAGCAAAAGTAGGTTCATCCTTAATTTCCACAAACAAGCATTCATTGTCATTGGGATCTTCATACTTAGAATCTTCATTAGATGTACTAGCATTCTCATTCACATAATATGCTTTGTTAATCTTCTTTCCTTTCTTTTCTTTCTCATATCTTTGTTTATTCCTCTTAGCTCTTTCTGGAAACTTTGTAGCATAATCACCTATTTCTCCACAACTAAATAGTTTAAAGGGAAACTTACCTTCATAATTACTGGAGCCTTTCCTCATCCTTCTTACAAAGTTAGCTTCTATTTCATCAAATTTTTCTTCATCTGGATCTTCAACTTTTGTCGCTTTAAAATTAGTCTTTTATTTTCATCCATTCCTCAAACACGGCTTCCTCATCTCATAAGATGTCAAAAATCCTACTAGCAGGTCTTTAGTGCAGGTCTTATAATCTATACTCTATTCAATAGCACACACTTTCTCACTATAAGCATCAGGGAGAGTCCTAGGAATCTTCTTTACAATTCTAGTTTCATCTATAGTAACATCAAGTCCTTGCATTCCAACCACTATCTCATCTAATCTCTATCCATAAGCTTTAGCATTCTCATCTTCAGACATAGGTAGAAGCTCGAACTGTGTCTCCAAATTCTATAATTTTTCCTCTTTGAATCTTTCATCACCTCCATGCACTCTTTCAAAAGCATCCCAAACTTCCTTAGTTGTCTTTATATTTTGAACCTTAATCAACTCATAATGTACCAGACAATTCTTCAAAATGTACTTCGCCTTACTATTTGCTTCATGTGCTTTGATCTCATTATCCGTACTCGAACCATTAGTAGGAGGAGTGTAAGGGTTCTTATAATATTTCTCCACATCATAACCACAATACTCCAAATATTCTTCCATTGATATTTTCCAAATAGCATAATTAGTTCCATCGAACCTCAAATACTCATAAATCATTTTTCCAGCCATACCGAAGCTTCCTCAATTGGTTAAGCTCTTCACCAAGGAACCACACTTTGATACCAATTGTTGAATAGGAAAACTAAGAGTGGGGGTGAATCAGTTGTCACATATTTACTAATTTAATTCATTTACCATAACTAATTCTTAAGACTACTTAATAGATTAAACAATGAAAACTAGTGCAACAATAGATAACCATCACATAAATACAAAAACACTAGATTTACATGGAAAAACAATGATGAGGATTAAATCACACTATAAAGAATATCAAAGATGATTACAAAAGGCTCACTGCCTGTGAAACAAGGCTCACTGCGAAAATAGGGACTCACTATCTGGAACCAGGATTCACTATCCAATAAGGGTAACAACCCAAAGGTATCACTGCCATAGAGATACAAAGAATATAAAGAAGACTTGTTAAAAAGAGAAGAAAATATCAATATAACAAAGGATTCCACCACAATCACTCATAGACATGCATGAATGATAAAGTTCACCTTCAGCTCACTACTTCTGGAAACTCAATATTAAGGCTTCACATTGATCTACCACACTCACATTACACACACTCACTAGATAACATCAATGTCATATATTTCTGCACTTTTTCTTTTCGTTTATCTCTTCTTCACTCTTGTATATCCTTCACCACTAACTCATCATGTATTTATACCATCTTCAACTTTGAAACATATCCAAAGCTTTCCATCAAAATTCAAATTCAAATTAGGTTGGTTCCAAAACATTCTAAGGTGGAATTATAATGAGGGTGACCCAAACACATGCTTCATCAAGACCCAAATACATCCAACACACTTCATCAACTTTGAAAGTAGTATTCCACACAAGCTCGGCCAAACTAGTGCAAACAAATAGAATACTTAAGCACAAACTTTCTAGATACCAAAATTATCTTCAATACAATTAAAATAACTCAACTCTATAGCCGCAAGTCATAAGAATTCATCAAAGAGAAATCTAGACCAACAACATTTTCCCGAACCTTAACCAAACACATAGAAAACCACAGTTCACAACTGGTGAACACAACTCACATTGTACAATGAATGAACAACCAAAAATAAGGATATAGCAGCTTCTAACAACCAATACCAACATATGGGTATGTGTAGCATGGAAAAAACAGGCCCTTAAGTGGTGAAAAAAATCATAAAAATCAGAGTTAGGCAACTTGACGTAAAAATTTGAATAAGTTATCTATATTATTTCAAAAATATGTAAGAATAGAATCTATATAAAATTTAATGTAGTTTCTAAAATACTAGGTTTATTTAAAAAAAAAAAAAAATCTATTTGCTCAAAATTTGAAATTTCAATGCAATAGTACTTAAATTTCAGGGGAAAAATAAGAAGTAGGTGTTTGTCTGAACACCTTAACCACAATAAAATGATAAAAAAAAATTATAATATTTTAGATATAAGTAGAGGACTCATGTCCCAACGTGATGCATATTTTTTTGTATTTTTTTTCTATGTAAATATTTAATTATGAATTTTCTATTACAAATTTTAAAAAATATAAAAACTCATGTTTGACCGCATTAACTTGGTCAAAACTTCGTGAAATTCAATCGCATTTTTTTTAATCCTATAGTATGCAAAGCATTGAATGTGGCACATGTTTCGGATTCAAGAAATGTGATACCATTTGAAAGCTATAGATTTTTTTCAATTAGCCTGTCAATCAGGACTTTAGTCGTAATTCAAATAGAAAATGAATAATAATTATTTATTAAATTCAAAGGCATAATTTATATTGGTGGAAAGCTAAGAATCTCCTTTAAAAACCCTTTTCGTTTCATCAATTTTGAGTAAAAAAAAAGTCGTTAGCCACATACCCTACGCATACCCATCATATCACCACTTTTTGGCCCATCATGATCCTGCACATACCCATATATGAATCATACAAATATAGGATAAAATCCAGAGTAAAACCCAAAGCAACTACTAAAACCCTTGCAACTTGTCTTCATTGCATTTTTCTCAATATCCTTGACATATACAGCCAATAACATGTATCCATGACACTAATGACAACAAAAATCAATTGATAACCAATTGACCAATTGAGATCAATGAAAACAACTTCAATCTTTCCATTCTTACAACATTATGTGTTGTCATTGATGCCAACATTAATTGTTGACAGTTTTGTCAAATCTAGTAAATAGTTTTGGTGATATCCTAATCCAATAATTTGGTCTAGAATTTCTCATGCTATAAGATCAGCTTATGAGGTTATAATATGTTATTCAAGACTAATAAATGCACTTGTGATAAATATTTCAATGATTTTAGATAAAAAAGTTGAAAGTTACAAGTAACAAAAGTTTGAAATATAGTTTTTAGCTTTACACTGTGTAAATGGGTATGAGTAATCTAGTTTGCATTCCTTTGGTGTTTAGAATAAGTCTGTACAATTTTGGGAGATGGTTTATAGATTTAAGTGATCTATTTATTCTAGATGGTGCATTTTTATATGATTAGATGGATCGTTGGTGTGTGATCAATTGGATTATTTTGCGACTAGGTCTAATTCGTAGTCGACCTAGTACTTGATATGTGTTGATAAGATTAACAATGTATTGTATATGCTAAGGAGATCTATTTTAGATCCATGCTAGCTTTAAATAAGTGTTTCACAATTTATTTGAGTGCAAAGAAGTATTTGAATAATGTATGAATTTGATAAGGTGGTTTTGAAATAAAATAGGGCTACATCTAATTAGGCCAAAATAATTGATGTATTCGGATGTAATAGGGTATATATTTATGGAATTTTTTAGTTGTAAGAAGAGATATGAGAAATTATGACATGTAAAGTGATGTGCAAAAAATATGATACTATGCAAACTTGTGAGTTTGTATGTGTGATCTAAATCAGCGCAGAATTGTTGTGAATTATTGAGCGACAGCTAAGCAGGGAAATATTTTGTATTTATAGCTTCAAAGGAACTAAATTTAGCACAAAGAAGGTTCACTTTGTATCATTTCACATTTTGGTTGTATAGCCATTTCTATTTTGTATTTATTTATGATTGTGAGCCTTATAAGGATAGTGTGTCCTGACAGGTTTGCCTATAATATCTTATAATTGGTTATAATATATTGTCAGCTAATCCTCACTGTGTTTTTTCCCTTTTTTGATTTTCCACATAGAAATCTTGGTTTTCATGTGTTACGTGATCCTATGATTCCTTTCATGCTTTCATTCATAGTTTTAGTTAGATATATTTTCATTATTTGATAGATTATGATTAAATGGTTCAATAGAATACTAATTCACCCCCACCTCTCAGTATTTCGGGTGTTCAACAATTGGTATAAGAGCCTAGATCCTTTTGAGAATACTAATAGCTTGAGGAAGATCTTGGAGATCAAACATGTGTGGTCACCGAAAAGTAACCCTTCTACTTTTTCTAACTTGTTTTATCCCTCCTTGTGACTTTGGCTTAAATATTGACTTGATTTAGTTTTGCAATGTGGATAACACATTCACATTAGGTCTTGGGCCCTTATGAACTGATGGAATTTTAATGGTGCCTTGCAAAAGTGTTGTAACACACTTTCACACTTTTCGAGGGTTTTATCAAGTAGTTAAGCATAATAAATACAATTCTTGCCTTATTTGGAGTGTTATAAAGTGTTGTAACACACTTTCACATTTCTCTAGGCTTATCATTAATAATTGGGCTTTCTTATGCTTTAATTGGCACCATTTTTCATCTACGGGCCTTATTTATGTATATTTTGATACTAATCCCAACAAATGTCATTTAAAACATCAAAGTCTCGAAAACCCACCTCAAATTCGTAAGGTGGGACTCATTCACCATTATAGATGAATGAGTCCCCTTCAAAATCAAAATTTAAATTTTTGGCAGTTTTTTTATTTTCCAAGATCTAAGGTCAACATGTAGTGTTGTAATTTAAAGAATTATTGCATAATTGAGTATAAATACAAGGTTCTTTCTTTCATTTTCATATCTATCATTCAAGAGATCACTTAGCAAGTTCACAAGAAAATTTGAGCATTCACAAGAGCATCCAAGGAATTTCAAGAGCAGATTATCAAGCATTTGAGAGCATTCTTCAAGTGTCATTCATCATGTCAAAGATAATTTTCATCATGTTGTTTTAGAGCTAACAATTGTGGTGTAGTGTTTTGTGATTAAAGCAATCATTGCATTCAAGATTTATCAACATCAAGCTAGATTCTAAGTCTACATCCATTAGAGCCATCACTTAGATTATTACAACACTTTATTGCAAGGGTTTGGTGAGTTGAAACATTTTATTTTGTTCATTCATCATTCTCTTTTCATATTTCATTCTATTTCAAGGTTTAATTACCAATAAGGGATTTGACCAAGGAAAACCCCTATTCACTAACTCCACAACATTTTTTCCCTCTTCTCATATGTGATTTATAGAGCTAGGTTGCATATTTTCCAAGAAGTCAAGTGGAGAAAAATTTTCAAGCCCCTAAAAGTTGTCAAGGTCATCATCAAACATAGGAGAAGCTTGGAGAAGGTCTACAAGTGGAATTTTGCATATTTAGACCCAAAAATCAGTCAAACAAAGCAAATCAAACCGAGAGGAACAAAATCCACTTTAGAATTTCCAAAAAAGTAGAAGTGGACTGATTCACCACTATTGGTGAATGAGTCCCACTATATAGGCCTAAAGAATATTTTTGCAAATCTGGATACCCTTTTGTGAGAAACTTGTTTTGGGACATATTTCTCAAAACTGGATTGATTCTCCTAGATTGGTGTATGAGTCCCAGTCAACATTAACAAGAGATTTTTTAGGCTTCTAGACCTCCATTCTGCCTCCTTCAATTTCCTAAGTGCACATTTCCAATTTCATAGATTTATATTGCATTTTGTTTGTATTTTTAGGCCATTTAATATTTTTTGCATATCACATTGTGTTTTCTAACATTTTCTTTTCCATCCTTTATTGGGTGAAGATCTCTAAGGAGTCCTTGAGTGTGGCAAGTGTGAAATTGGATCTCTATTTTTGCACCTCTTTTGGTCAAAGGGTAGACACATCAACATTTCCCTTGTTCACAACATGGCTGATAAAAAGTGTCTTATTCCTCTAGAAGAAATTTTTGTAATTGAATATATAGAAGATGACATGTTTGAAAAAGAATAACTTAAAAATACTCTTGAATATTTTGACAGAGTTGAATGTGAGAACAAAAGATTGAAAGAAATCCTAGAATAATAAAATGAATGTGTCGAAAAGTTGAGAGAACAAATCAAGAAGATTAGAGAAAGACAGAGAATTTAATGAACAATTGAAGAAGGAAACTGAAGATATCACCAAACTAAAAGTATAAGTGGAAGAAAAGAAGAGAATTGAGGATTATCTCAATGCAACTTTATAAATAAATATTGATGAATGCACAAAAATTGAACAAGAAGTGGTAACCCTAAGACTAGATTTGGAGAAAGCAAGAGCTCATGAGGAAAAATTCAAAACAATAACTATAATTCTTGATGAACTAATTATAGGATATAAACCATATAAATAAAAACGTGGCTTAGGGCATGAAGAAGGAGAAAGATCAAAGGAAAATCAGACTCTTAACAAGGCTGATAATCAAAAGAAGACTCAAGGCAATGGAAAATAGATTAGAAATCAAAGAAGAAATACTGGAAGACCTCCTATTAGACAACCAAATGCTCAAAGGTACTCATCTTTCAATGGTATTTACTTTTCATGCAATAAATTTGGACATAAGGCTATAGAATGTAGAATTAAAATGAATCAGAATGATGGATTCTTTTCTAGACAATGTTTTTCATGCAAGAAATTTGGACATAGAGTTGTTGAGTGCAGAAGTCAAATGATGAATAGATTTAATACTAGTAGAATGGCTCAATATTTCAATGGTTACTATTATAAGTGCAATGTATTTGGACATAAGGCTAATCAGTTGAGATCAAGATTAAATGGAATTAAGTTTGGTCCAAAAAAAATTGTATGCTACAATTGCAACAAACTTGAACATATTTCAAGATTTTATAGATGCAAGAATGGAAGGTAGTCTGATTTGGGAAAGAGGAATGAACACTGAAGAAAGTTGATCTTGTTGAAGTAAAGAAGGAAATGGAGAAGATTTGGAGAAGGAAAGAGAAACCTGAGACCAAATTTGAATCAAATGCATCTATACCTCCCTTTGGTGTAGATAATTCTCCTAGAAATTAAACATAGGCATAGGCTTTAGGGGAGAAATAAAAAAAAATATAACAACCTCTTAGAAGTATGAGGTTCCAGGTAGTGAAATGAAGATATATGGTGTAAAATGACATTACTAAGCTTCTAGAAAAGAAACTAGTAAAAAATATGCAAATCTTAAGAATTTTAGGGAATTTTAGGGTTAATAGAATATCAATGAAGTGTTTACCACATTTTTGGAATTTGTAGAAATTAATGAAAAATTAGGAAAAATCAAAAAGGCATAAAGTGAGTTTCTAAATTGATTTTGATCACATTTGTGCATTTGGATAAAATTAGAGTGAATTGGAAGAGTGTTGAAGGTGATTCAAAGAAACTTGGTGTAGAACATTCAAACCCTAGTTCCTATCGAGCACATATAAGGTATTTACAACTATTTTTTCTTTGTGTGTTTGACATAAAAGTGATTTCATAAGAAATTAAGGTTGAATTGAGAAAATAATCACCACACTAACTATAGTTAACATTATAGAGAGACCTAGCCCTATGTTTATGAGATATTCATGAAAAGTTTTTGAAAACAAACTGAAAGGTGCTTTTTCAAATATTACTCCTAGCGTTTTACCCATTGAGGAAATGAGGGTTTACATACATGGAAAATTAGATGAATATGATCACCAAAAGATCAATTATTTATGGACTAAGGAGTTGACTAGAGATGATTTCTTGACAAAACCATAATAGAGTAACCTAGTCTGAAAGAAATTAGATGCTTGGAATTGGTTCCCCAATTATAGGAATGAATTGGATGCAAAATATGTGAGGATGGAATTGAGAAGAATGCATGAAAAATTCATGTGGAGAGATATGCTTGGAATAATTTTAAAAGAAGTGTTCAAAGTCATGACTAGTTTGAGTTATATCAGACGCGTACCGGTACTAAAATCTATGAAAAATGTAGTTATGGAGCTAACTGGTGTAACCTATGATAGAACAGCATTGAAAACGAAACCTATAATCAAACCTGCTATAAAGTATGCCTCAATCTTAATAGGTCATAATATTTATTTCACTAATAGGGATAATTAGTGTCTACAACTATAATTTATGTTGCTTATGATATGGTGGTGAATGGGAAGGACTATGATTTATGTGAGTTGCTCTAGTAGCAACTTTTGGAGAATCTAAAAAAAACCAAGGATAAGAAATATGCATTTAAATTTGGAACTTTGATTATATTTTTTTGTTCTATTTTTTAAGGGAGCTACCCAGAAGAAGAGACTTGATTTGGGATAGAAGCAAACTAGTGGGTCATCAAATTTTTTACTACATGCATAAAATCAGTGACTACAAGGCTCAGGATAATGCATTGGCTTCACTTTTTTATGGTATTTCAAAATAAAAAGCATGATAGAGAGAGGATTCCCTAGAATATTATGGAAAAGTATGCAAATGAGACCACTTTTCTTGTTTCTATAGATGAATGCATAATAGAGGTAGCTGAACCCAGGACAACATGGATTGAGCCTCTCAGTTATGAAGTTTCAAAGAAAGATGTTGAAGGATATGTGGAATTATTACTAAAGGTTCCTAAATACCCCTCCTTGCCAAGACATGGCACATATGATGAAAAGTCAATTGAAGTGCACTCAGATACATTAGCACTTGTAAGGAACAAAAGACTAAAAAAAAAGAGTGAATCAATACTTTTCACATTACATGGACTTTCGAAAGGTGAAGTAGACAAGTTAAGGGAAATTACTGTAGAAAGGGATGTCAGAGTAGCTAGTGAGTCATCTAGACAATGAAGATCTGGAAGAACAACTTCTACCCCTACCTCTGCATTGCTAAAATCCTCAGGTTCTACTACTGCTATTTAAGGAAAGAAGGTGGAACCCAGTGCTTTGGTATTAGAAGTGATTGCAACGTTTGGACCCAGCACTCAAACTAGGAAAAGGTAAAATGTACCTTCGGTAGTACCCCCTACTACCTCTGGAAGGAGGAAGAAATAAAAATCATCTAGAGAGAGAAATTTTAGTGTTCTTGTAGAAGAATAAATTTAGCTTGGATTGGAAGAAGAAGAACATCTAAAAAGGAAAAGAAGAAGCAATTTCTCCACAAGTGGTGAAGGCACCTCACAACAGGCTAGCACTGAAACAAAGAAGCCCAATATCAATATCATGAACACCTCTAAAGAAGAGGAGATAGAAAAGGAGAAAGAGACTTTCACTATTCACATCCATAAAAATATTGAGAAGAAAAAGGAGAATAAATCAAGGGAAGGCACTTCAAATCTTGTAACTCCTCTATTAAGAGCTCATTCACCAATGAAGTTAGAGGATTAGGTTAATAAAATGTTAGAGCATGATGGTATATTAGAAGGAACTGCTAAATTGTATGATGAAGTAGATGAGGAAGACAAGAAAATAATAATAGAATCCATCATTGAATATGTATATGCATAAAATTGGTCATGTCTAATCCTGGCATTTAATTAAATATTTTATTTTTTAATTAATCCTCTAAAGTCCTCTACATATGATTAAAATTAATTAATTTAATTATATTGTTCATTCACTTTATTCTTCCACCATAATTAAATAAATTCACTTTATTTAATTATTCTGCATTCATATGTCTACTTGATTAATTAAATAAATATCCTTTATTTTAATTAATTATCACCTTTTTGAATTTAATTAAGTCTTTTGATCTAATTAAATTTAAATATTTCCTTTTCTCCTATTTCAAATCTTTCTTCTAATTAATTAAATATTTTATTTAATTAATTTCATCTACATATCATTTCCCAAAATTTAATTAAATGTCTTTATTTAATTAAATACCCTTCATATCTTTTCAAATCATAATTAAATATTTTATTTAATTATAAAATCCACCATTATTATTCAAATATTAATTAAATATTTTATTCAATTAAGAAAATCTTCCATGTCACCAATAAATGAATAATGAATTTGATAAATTCATTATTTATCTTCAAAATCTTTCCAAAATCTTCTAAAAAGATGATTTTTACAATTCATCTTCATCATCTCATCTTATCTCTTCCACAAAAAAGGAAACAAATCTTTCTTTTTGTTTTCTTCTATTTTTCTCTCCAGTTTCATCCATCTTGACCATTCGATCCAGGAATTTTCACAACCATTGATCACATCACCCAATCAAAATCTTTTGAAAACTCTTTAAATATCCCTACTAATCCAAGCATTGGTTACCTACAACTTACAACACGCATGCGTTAGAACTTAATTGCATTCTAGCATTCTAGCATTGTCTTTATCATCTTTAGCTTTCATAATCTCATAATATTTCACTTTAGCAAATCATGTTTAGTTAAATCATGTTAATCATATCTTAGCATAGCACTACATGCATTCATATTCAATCTTGTTCTCTAGGAAGACCGTTTGTTGAGCCTAGCACACAATCTAAGAGCAAGTTGGAATAAAAAAAAATGCTAGAGATAGAGGACGATAGGACAACATCAACGACAAAATACTGATTTTGCATTCCTTGTATTTGATTTTTTGTTTTGATATAATGTTCTATTGGTGTGTTTGATTTGTTTTAATTTATATTTATTGCACACTCTAAAAAATGGTCACACATTTCTAGCGCCCACCGTGGGGCCTATGCCCCATTTTTGACATCTACTTGTAGGCTTTTGACAAGTTTTCACATTTTGGAATTTGGTTTTCAACAAAAATTCTCGTTTTAGCACATTCGTTGCTTTTTTAGCACATCCAGTCCTTCTTTCAGCACTTTTGTAGGTCTTTTGGCACATCCAGGAAATTTTTGGGTGCATCCAGGGAACAGAATGGCGCATATGTCCAACTCATTTCATGAAAAACTTTGTAAAAAATATTACATTCCTAGATTAGCACATATAGGATTTCTTTTAGTGCATTTTGGGTTTTTTGTAGTGCTTTTACTATCTATTTTTGTGCATTTACTATTTCTTTCAGTGCATATGCAGGATCTTTAAGCGCTTACAGGTTGTAACTAAACAAAGTTCTGAGTCTGACACTTTCTGTAGATAGAGCTTTTTTTGGTTAAAAAGAAGCAACCCTAGGAAAGTCACATCTAGTTTTAAAAGGAAGCAACTCTAGGGTAGACATGGATTAAAATGAATCAATCTAGGATAGTCACCACACAATGATTTTTGCAATTAAAATGAATCCCATGCTTTTTGTGATGCAATATCTTCACATAGATTAAATCATTGTCATTTGGGCTCTAAAAATAACATTGTTTGCTTTGTTTGTGGTAATAGGTCTATGCTCTCCCCTTAACTGGTTGATCAAAATACTAGACTTGCCTTTTTAATTCATGTAGTTTTAATGCTTTATTACATCCTTTAGAGGGCCTGCTCTTGTGGGAAAAAGTACTCACCCAAGAGGAATGACCCAAGTGGGTTCAAGCTAAAACTAGGCTATTCCACCCCACTATAAAATTTAAAGCAAATTTGGGGAAACCCACTTTTTCCGGTAGTGTACAAGATAGCCATCCCCAAAGCCTTTGTTCTAAAGGTTGGGAGGTTTCCTAAGGGATTTTATTATTTCCGCACCGAATGGAAACCCTTACTAAGAACCTAGTGTAGTAGCCAGCTGAAGTCAATTTTTGAACATCCTAATAATCACAGTGCAAGGGGAGGGAAGAATCAGCCCCCAAGACACTCACCATATAACTTCCAAGGATCGTTTGCTCAAGGGATCCAATATCCACTTACACCACTCTGAGTACGTGCCTAGAAAAGACAAAAACATGGGCACCCCTTTGGGGGTGACACGACTGTCTGAGTCAACGTAGTTCTAAGATGTGGTTGGTTGATTATTAGGATGGCCTACTTGAGTACTAAGAGTGAGTCTGCCTGAATTGTCTATCATGTGCAAAACCTATGAAAACACTTTTTGAAAAACATTTTTGAACATACACTTGATTTTTAGCATAGGGCTTAAAAACAACTATTTTTTAGAGTATTTGTTGTGTCTTCAATCACATCAATTCAGACAAAAGATCATCCAAAATAAACATGCAAAAAATTCAGCTGAAATTGTTCAACACTGTTCAAAAAACTACTTTAGAAAAATTGTTTTAGCGCATCTAGGGTATATCTTAGCACATACGAGGTCTATTCTAGTGCATTCATTGGCTAGTTTAGTGCATCTAGTGCCTATTTTCGTGCATTAAGAGTTTCAGTGTATAGGCTGAGTATTCTACAAATAGTTTTTGGTCATTGTCAAAACATTTTGTTGTAGCATATATGAGACATATTGTAGCGTATTTGAGGTCTGTTGTAGTGCATTTGACTATTTCTCTAGCACATATGCCTATTTCTACAGTGCATATAGGACACAGAGTAGCACATCTGTCACTTTCCAGAATTTTTACTGTTGATAGATCTAAGTTTATAACATCCAATATTCAGTAGCATCTTGACATTTCTCCCATGCTTAGAGAGTGGAAATCAACCAATTTTTTCAAGAAATCAATTGCCAATAGGATAAAAAAACCTAAGAAACATTTACGTTACAAGAAAACCTTGCAACGCAGAAAGTTTTTGTATACAAGTCGAAGCATCTTGCTCCATTACCATAAGTTTCTCCATAGATACCAATATTTTTCTAGGGGATTTACTGATGAATACATTGTAGAGCCTTTTTATTCATGAGCCTATTTTCAAAGAAGAGCTCTATCACAATGACACAATCACAATCAACCTCTCAACTTCAATTATTTACCACAACCTTCTATTGAATATTCAATGCATCCCAGTCAAATCCTTTAGTAAGTTTAATTAAGCTATTTGATATACTTATCATTCTTCAAAAACAAGGATCAAATCTTAAAAGTGCACCTTTTGAACAAATTTATGATTATTGATTCAACTTCCCCAATAGGATTCTAATATCCTTCATCATTGGAAGCCACAATCAAGATTTAAGAACATCTTTGATCATATCATAATATTTTCATCTTATCAGATCAAGACATCACTTTCGCACTTATCAAACTGTGATCTAAGTCTATAAGAACATTTCAAAATCATATGCCTATTTTTACAAGATCTCAATACAATAAGCTGAAAAAGGATATTCAACAAGAAGATCATATTTGAAGAACTCAAGAAGAAGGTGAGAGTAGTAATCCCCTTTATAGTGTGAATCGTAATCCCCTTTTTAACAACATGGATGAAAGAGAGAAAAATCAGTTCCCTTTCAATAGAGACATGAGTAGAACTCTTGTAGATAGTGATGATGAATGGGATGAAGAACATCACCTTAGAGAAACTAAGAAAGATCCCAAATTTCACAAAGCTTTAGAAAATATTTTAGAGCACAATAA
>VDFB02271358.1:570372344-570533213 GCA_007258455.2 Sequoia sempervirens
TTTTTTGTAGAAAAATAATTATAACTAGAGAAGTACTTTGCCAAAGTTGAACTTTCAAAAAATTCTGCAAAATGATGAGTTGGTTGCCATGTAGGATGCCAACTAGACATTCTCGGTCAAGAGGGTTTTGGCCAAGCATGTTTCGGCTGAAACATACTCGACTGAAAATTCCTTGATATTTCCAGGATATAAATACCAAATACACTCACTTTTTCCATGTTTTTGGCTAACCATATTTGGCTGAGTAACTTTCGGTCGAAACATCTTAGGCCAAAAATGTGCCTACCACGTTGGCACCACATGGTTTTGGTCGAAAGCTACTCGTTCTAATATCTTCTGGCCAAAAATAGTTTGCTCAAAACCATTTATTTGGCCAAAAGTGTGATACACTATTGTGCTTTTACCCAACACTAGGATTTTTTTACGTGGAAACCCTATTAGGGGAAAAACCACAGTGGAGATCAATGTGGAATATACGTATACTCAACATAAGTGTGTACAAAATGGGGAATGTACATGCATTTAGGTGCACTACCTAGAGATCACTAATCAAATAAAAAATGTTACTTCCTAAAGGAAGACACATTGTCTTATAGAAACATTCAGATTACATCTGGAATATTTTGAACTAAGAAAATAGCATCTTCTAATGCCTGATTATAGTTTCGGTTAAGCACATAAACATTTGCTCACTCTTCTTCACACTTTACTTCTACCTTTGAATGATTAGAGCATTATTCACACACAAAACTCACACACCTCTTCACATTACTTGCACATCATTCACACCATGCCTTCAAATGGTATAAACAATCAATCATATATATCCGCAACTAGGGATAACATCAACTACATGTCAGCTTCAACAAAGTATCAAATGTGTGCAAACTATAGGCCCAAATCAATAAAAAAATTTCAATGCAAACCAAACCATGTTGACCACAACATAATAAGGACCCAAAACAACATCCTTGAACATGAAACACCTTAAAAAATTCTTCCTCGAAGATCCACAACTTGATACAATCACCCTGTCAGCCTTTCTACACTGTTAGAATGAAAATCATCAAACCCGATCTTCTAAGTTGCATACCAATCAATACAAGGCCCTATGATTTAAGGATAATATAGTTCATACATCAAAATACCTTCCATGATATCCACAACAACAAATGATAACAGGAAATTGCATCTGAATCGATGTACACAACTTTGTCAGATTCCCTATTTTAGCTTTGATGGTTAACTCATATCTTCAATCCGACTTCTAATACGAGCAAATGATAAAGTGCAGATAGGATTACTGACTAGGGTTTCCATCAATGACAACACTAGATGACTTGTGCAGTGTCTCTTTCCAACAAGCATGGTCATCTATTGCACACAAACACATGGAATCGTTCTAAGCTACGTTCAATCGACTCGATCCCTTAAGAGTCCAAAGTGCAAAAGGGAAATAATCTTTGATGGGATATTACTCAGAAACCATGATACTTATGAAATCTTTGTCTGAGCCTATAGGATCATGTTGGGCCCCTCTATAATAACTTCTCTTGGTTTTTGTTATCTCAAATTCATCTTCTCGTGGTGTCCTATTTTCACTTGACAGAAAAAGTATCAAATACAAGTAGTGTAAAGTTGCAAAGTGTTACAAACTTCATTCTACAACGTGTTTGACCAAGCACACTATTCCAATGCATCTTGATAGATACGTTTATGCTAGGCATGGTCCTCTTTTTAACCTAGACATGCAGAATTGCTCTGATCTACTTTCAACAGGCTCGATCCCTTATGATGGCATGCAAAATAATCGAAAAGATAAACATTCACATGACAGTTGAGAATTCTAAGTTTTCCACACAAAAAGTATATGATCATCCTCAAGTCTAGCAAGTGCAAGACATTTTTTAATTATCCTCCTTTCCCTTACAATAATATACAACAAATTGTAAATGCGTAGAATGGTGGAATTTGGAAACATTTTATTTTTCCTCAATTAACATCTTTGGTTTTGAAGTATTTTTTCATTTTCATTTGAAATGATTTGTTATGCTTGAAAATTGGAATCGAAGAGAAACAAATGATGATCTCACGTACATTTATTATTTGGTGTGATAAATAAATTTTCCACCCTTGATTCTATTTCCTATTTGTATTATAAATTGTAAAGATTTCTCCCAAGTCCATTTTCTATACAAGAAATAATATTGCAAAAAGTTGACATATACATCTTTTGACATGTTTATATGTTGATGGATCAAGAAAATAACAATCCATTATGTATTGTGAGGATTATACTATGAAAATGTTTAAAGACTATTCAAGACAATTTTTTTTATGATAATGCTTCAAGAAGTCAACTACTCATCATCTACTATGAATATTATGTTTTGCAAGTGTTGTGAAGATTATTTATCATTTGCTTAATTGAGTTGTTCCAATCAAAAGATTAAATATACTGGAATATTTTTATGAAATATATCATGGAATACCAATTGAAAACACATTTTTTTCTTTAAGATAAAGCATTTCATGGAACTCTTTGGATTCAACTGAATTGAGATATGTAAGAATAAGTGACCATTAGGAAATACATTGCTCAAGGATCTTAAATAAGCCTTCACTCCCATTCCAATTTTGGATGGACTATTGCTTCAAAGTATTGGGAATGCTTTGCCTATTTTCTAGTTGGCATTTTTCATTCTATAAGGCTCATCTCTTGATATATATTATACTCATTCTTAATCAATTATCAAGTTAATAATCAATGCATTTATTTAAAGTTAATCTTTTCTTTTCAATTTGTGAAATTTTGTAATTTGTAAGTCTACTAGTATTCCTATAAATATTGAAGTTGTTTAGCATCAACTAATAAAGTTGTTTAGCATCAATCAATAAATATTCAAAACAAACCATGAAGGATAACAATGATCAATGCTAGGGCTAACCAATTAATAAGTATACATGTGAATAAGGGAAGCACAAGTACTCAAAAACACATAAGCCTTGAAGTATGCACACGAATGTATAGTATACACAAATTAATACAAAGTAAATACATGAATACAAGGTATACAGATGAAAACATGTAAGTAACAAAGTATACATTGGAATACATGTAAGTCACAAAGTATACACATAAGTTGTAAAGTATACAATTGAATACACGTAAATCATATCTATTGAACCAAGGATTTATAATACAAATATGGACACCATCGATAAAAAAAAGATTTTTATTAACCAAATAGCCATGTAGGCATACATCAATATATGTCAATATAAGCATAAAATATATACAAAATAGCCATATAGGCTTACAAGAATTCCATATAGGCATACAATGTCAAATATATCCAATATGTAAAATATGTACAAAAATTCTATAGAGGCATACAACAAAGGGCTCTAGAATCAAAAGTCATTGCTCTGGATCCTCTCAAAATAAATTCTTTAGCTTTTCTTATCATTCGGATGGTGATAGGTTGTCACTCATTTATTCTTAGGCTGAGGAGTGCTCCTGGTGCTCCTCCTAGGGTTTAACTCTTGGTCAAGCTTTATCTATTACAATAAGAAAAAAAGACATTAATATATAGAAATTACATTATAAAAAATGATATATTTAACAAAATAATCACTTACTGCTAGTAGATGATCTCTCTCCTCATGGGAAATATTTCCATGCTCATGTTGTGGTGTGATGAAGCCCTATAGAAACCATCCAAAGAGAAATTAAATTACGAATCAATAATGATTTGACTTTTCACTAACTAACAACTATAACAACTAATGTAAATTTAAATTTAATAATCTACCTTATACCTCCTTTGTGAGAGCCATTGAGGAATCTATAGCAGATAAAACACCGAGCTCCATTTCCCTATGAACATTCGGAGGTGTATCTACTTCCAACATCTAAACATAAAACAACTAATTATTCAATCATGAAAACTACAATAGTGATCCACATCATGGCATATAATGTATGAGATAATGAACAAAAATTTGAGTACTTATTAAAATATATATTCTCGACTATCAGGCTTACTATTTTTCCTATCCATAGCTTATTCAAAAGCACCTATTTCTATTCTTTTACCCATAGTAGCAAGGTAGTGAACTGTTTGATAAAATTCTTTCATAGACATGTATGATAATTGTGGTAGCATAGAGAAGACAATGAACAATTTGAAAAAATGCCTCAAAGAAATGGGGTCTCATGGTGATGGAATTCCATTACAAAAAAATGTTTCATGGCATTCCATAACCATAAGACCACATTTCTTTGAGGCATTTTTTCAAATAGTTCATTTCCTTCTCTGTGGTATTATTCTCGGATGGGGTGGATGGTATAGTTTGGTCTTGATTATGAGATGGAGGGTAATCATGACATGAAGAGGGAGGGGTGGGGACATGAACAAGTGGAATAATAGGTAGAATGTTCCATGCATTGGTAAATTGAGGATGCGGACCTTGAAAATAATTTGGAGGGGAATTTTGGCTAAAGGTTTGGTTTCTATTCTTTAGGCAGTAAGCTATTTGAAAAAATGTCTCAGAGAATTGTGGTGTCATGGTGATGGAATGAAATTCCATCACCATGAGACCACATTTCTTTAAGGCATTTTTTCATACTACTCACTGCATTCACTATGATATTGCTTACTATTATGCTTTGATAAACTTTTTCCAAGCATCCATAGTTTGTTGGAAGGAACCTATTTTAGGCTTTTAGCCATAGCAACAAGGAAGTGAGTAGTTGATAAAAATATTTTGTACACATGTATGAAAAATGTGGTCGCATAGAAAAGGTGGTGAGCTATTTGAAGAACTTCCTTGAAGAAATGTGGTCTCATGGTGATGGAATGGCATTCCATCACCATGAGACCACATTTCTTCAAGGTAGTTTTTCAAACCACTCACTTCCTTGTCTATGCTATTGCTTACTAATGATTTGATATATTTTTTCCAAGCATCCATAAGTGTTTGGAAAACACCTTTTTTAGGATTCTATCCATAGCAGCAAGGCAATTAACTTTTTTATAAAATGCTTTGGTAGACATGTATGGAAAATGTGGTAGCATAGAAAAGGCGGTAAGTTGTTCAAAAAAATGCCTCAAAGAAATTGGGTCTCATAGTGATGGACATCACCATGAGACCACATTTCTTTGAGGAATTTTTTCAAACAACTCATTTCCTTGTCTATTCTATTCCTTACTATTATTCTTTCATATATTTCTTCCAAACATCCATAGCATAGACAAGACAGTGAACTATTTGAAAATATGCCTCAGTAAAAAGTGGTCTTGTGGAATGCCATGACAAGAAAATACAATTGAAAGTTGCTCCTACTTATTACTTATGCTATGTGAAGTAGTTGCATCACTACTTATCTTGACTTTTTAAACAACTATATTGTAGTTGTAATTTTTTCATCTATCAACATCTAGTTATTAGTTATGGAATGTGAAGTAATGCTTTGAGTTTGAAAGATTTTCAATGCAATGTAATCAACGATATGAATATAAACTACACAAATCTATTAAGTATAATTCATTAGTTAAAATATTTATTTTATTATCTATGTGTAGGTTTGTGTAAATCCACTGGCACTAGGAGGTGCTCCCATGAAACCTCCAATATTAGCATATTCAACATCCAAAATCACATATTAGAATACCATTCATAAAACAATGCTATTAACATGTAATAAATTTATAATTGTTTACTAGTTACATACCTCAATGGTAGATGTAGTGGAGTAATAGGAGGGTGTAGGGCCAATGTATCCAATATTAACACTGTGGCCCTAAAATTTTATCAAAATCACAAACTAAATTAGTTAATCTTGTATTTAAAAATTGAAATTTAATTAATTAAATTCAATAAACATGCTAACATTTACTTGAGAATAAATGCCATAGGCCTCATTCAAAATGTTAGCTTCCCTCACCATCTACATAGTTGCATAATTATCCTATGTAGGAGCCTCCCAAGTGTCGGTGGGTCATATGAACAAGTCACCCTGTAAGCCTGACACAAGTGTGGTCGAAGCCCACCACTCGAAGACTCCCTTGGATGGCACTGTAGTATAGGGATGGCATATTGGATGACACTCTAGGTCAAAGATTTGATGGCCTGCAAAGTGTCTACCTCGGCACTCTCCTTTGTGATGGAAGGGATAATGATGTGCTCATGAGGCAACCTACCAAGAGATCATCTTGCTTGTTGCCTAGAATCCTGATGTGCACTGGGTCTATCTTGAGCCAACCCCCCACCTCTCCCCTAGAAGTCCCTCATACCAAAATAATTCAAGATTTTGTTCAGGATGAACTCACAATATAGTTTCCTCAGGAAATATTGTAGGACTTTGCAATTTTTACATGGTGGGTAATCAAAAACCATGTACCACCTATCCCAAAAAATGGTCCTAATCTATTGGTGGTGGC
Organism: Sequoia sempervirens; assembly: GCA_007258455.2. Classification (NCBI taxonomy): domain Eukaryota; kingdom Viridiplantae; phylum Streptophyta; class Pinopsida; order Cupressales; family Cupressaceae; genus Sequoia; species Sequoia sempervirens. The sequence goes on from VDFB02271358.1 coordinate 570,378,791, forward strand.
ACTAATGGATAGGGAACCTCTTCCCATTGAGGCTAAGATTTTCATTTTTGCGTGGGTTAGTGAATAATGAGCACAAATATAATTTTGTAATTTTTAGATCTTTTACATATTTATATGATAATTTATCCTAGTAATAATCCCTAGCCACCTACCTCCTATCTTGCCAGTTGACCAACTAATTGTTTGTTGATTAAATCTACACTTTTTAACATTTCTTTGAGTGGATTTGCAAGGATTTTTTTTGCCATGGTTGAACCATTTGGATCATTCAACCTCATGATTAACTCCTCAATTTGTTTTTTATTTTTTTCAATTTTAACTCATTAAACTTTGTTGAATGCCAGGAGAATGTTGAGGGATTGGTGGAGGAGATTGTTGTTGTGGTTGTTGAACTTGAGGATTTTGTTAATGTTGTTGTTACTCTACTTGTTGAGGATTTTTTTTCTATTTTTTTTGCTCTTCTTGTTGAGGATTTTGAGTAGGTTTTGTAGGTTCATTAACATCTACAAATTCAACAAATAAATATCAAATTCAACCTAAAACTAACAAAAAAAAAACAATCCTTACCTCTTAGACCTCCTCATTGATGTGGTTGCATCCTGGAGACAAAAAAATAACAATTTGATAAAAAATATTGAAATATGACTTCTCCCAGAATGCAAGTGTGCAAATGAAGGGTTTTGGCCATGGGCAGAAAAAAACAATCATAATGCAAATGAATTCGATTTCCTTTTTTTTGCATGTAATGGCTCATAATGCGAGTGTGTTATAACATGCTCGCATTATAAGATCAGTGTGGTCAAGCCTTAGGCTTGGAACACCAAGATATAAATGCAAGCGCATTATAATGTGATCATGTTATGAGATATCAAAACTTTAAAAAAAAAATTGCCACAAATTCCCCCCCCATCTTTTTTCACCCACTCATAAGAGAGCTTGATAACCTAAGATCCATAATGAGTGTCTTATCATGGGATGCCATGAGTCTTACACTTCTTCTAACCATAGTATTAGCAATAGAAAACCAAGTACTACAACTCATACAAGGAATAAAAAACATAAAGAGTAATGAACACAATATCCTATGCTTGCAATTACACTTGAAATGAAAGAAATTGGAATAACAACTCTAGAAAGTGAAACAAAAAACATAAGGCAGCCCATAGAAACACAGAAAAGCAATTTTAGATCCTCAAAACTAGAGAATCAATTTCAATAGGGACTAGGAAACCAGGAAGGGTGTCTTGGTCCTCATGCTAAGATTTTGAAGTTCCAAAGGTTGAAATAGACAACAAACAGTAGAGAGAGATTTCTGAGGCAAAAATACTGAGAGGGACTAAGATGCTAGGAAGGGTGTTTTAGTACTAGCAAAGGTTTTTGCAAAAAAAATAGTGAATTATGGAATGTCAACAGTGTTTACAGATTTCCTATGTAAGATACTGATGCTCAAAAGAAAAAAAATGTGCAAATAAGTGCAAGAAAAAGTAGCTAGGAACAAGTAGTTAAATGCAATATGGAATGCAGTTTTTTTTTTCACTTTTCAATGCAATAAGAATTTTTATAAATACAATGAATATGAAGGACAATGCACTTTTCAATTTTTCAATGAAATGAAATGATGCAAGAAAGTAAAAATGTAACCTATATGCATTTTCACTAATGCAAATATAGGAAACCCTAAATGAAATTTCACTAATGCAAAACACAAGAGACCTTAGATGCACTTTCATAAATTCAAGATTCAATCTAGATCTATGGACTTAATGGAATACAAATTAGAAATGAATTCTTAAAATTTGGCTTCACCAAAATGATGGGATAGAAAAATAGATATTCTTAGACATATCACTCCTTTTCCACTCAATCATTCACTAATCTCCTAGGAGTCCCAATTGGATTGACTAACAACCACACAAGGTGAGTCAATTCTCAATTAGGAAGGACCTAGGAAGGGGTTCTTTAAGTTCTAAGGGGTTTTCCACCAAGCAAATGCTTGGAAAAGAAAATTCTGGAAAACACAATGTGATATGAAAAATGACCTAAAACTAGAAATGTAAGCTAAATGAGAGATGCAAATGATGAAACTATGCAATAGTAAGATAGTATGTGTGTACCTAGGAAATTTGGAGATGTTGGGAGGATTCTAGAAATGTAAATAAGCTACCAAAAAGTATTGTGGAGTAAGATTCCCATAATGGTGTAATAGTCTCGATGTTATTTTTCAGGGAAAATATAGAGTCTTCGGATTTCGGAACTGGATCTAAAGGAATATCTAAAAAATATTCTTAAGAGGATTAAGATTCCCAAGATGGTATATTAGTCTCATTCTGAATTTTTACAAACTCTAAACAGGATCCTGAGCTCCAAGGTCTACACTTGCTTCTCTTCTAATCTAAGGTTCTGAAACTTCTGAATATGACTTGTAGGCGAGTTTTCGTGAAGATTTCAACTTTGTAATGCAACTTTGCAACTTTTGCAACTTTTCACTCCAAGTGATATTCAAGTCTCCAACTTAGATCTACAATCACAAATATGCAAGATGGGAAAAACTTGTTGTTTGTTAGTGAATGGGGGTTTTCCTTGGTTAAACCCCTTTACAGTAATTAAAACTTGAAATGAAATAGAAATAATGAAGGAAATGGTGAATGAACAACATGCAATGCTACAACTCACCAAACCCTTGTAAATTCTACAAACTTGTGTGTAATGGCTGCAATGGATATGGATCTTGAATGCTTGAAAGATAGGATTTGAATTACTTGCTTGAATCAAAACCTTGCATCACAAATGATAGCACAACAACACAAATGATGCAAGAAGCTCTTTGATATGATGCTTAAATATGAAAATGGCTCCAAATGCTTGATAAATCTACTCTTGAATGCTCTCATAAAAGATTTGGATGCTTGAATACTTGATAGATTTCTTAGGATGCTTGTTAGGAGAAAATGAGAGAAGGAACCTTGTATTTATACTTATGCTTAATATCCCAAAATTACATCACACCAAGCTGACATATGAATTCATTAAATAAAGGAGGCTAAATCTCACTAGAATTTGAAATTAAATCCTAAAAAATGACTCAAGGAGTTCTAAGATGCCCTAGATGGCATCTTAGTCCCAACTCCTAAGAACTTGGGGCATGGACACCAAAAAGGGTTCCAAGCTAGATATGCCAAAATCAAGGTCTTGAGAGCCTTTGGGGACAAAGATGCCCTAGGTGGAATTTTAGTCTTGACCCAAAAATTAGGGAGGCATTGATGGAGTCATTAAATTATCATTTATGCATTGGATAATGTTGGGATTAACCAGAAAAGGATCCAATTCATAGGGCTTGTGGACACAAAATAGGACCAATTAAGCCATAAAGAAGCATGAATAAAGCAAGGAAGGCCCAAACAAGTGTGAAAATGCAAGGGTATGCATTTTGATACACTACAATTCCTTGTTAATTTTCAAGGATTTCATCACATGACTCAAGCAAATTGAGTCCCCTTGACCTCCATACTAGGGAAATGGATACACTAGGCTTACTCATCTTCAACGAGAGTAAGATGGGAACAACAAGACTTCACAATTGCAGACAGACCCTTTACTACTTTCTCTAAAAGGATTTTGCAAAAATAAAACAATCAAATCCTTTCAATTCTTATCAACCTAAAGGGATTGTAGAATATAAAACTCTCACCACCCTTTTCACAAAATTAGAATTTTTTAGCTTCTGCTTGCAATTGTGAAAATACAAAGGCTATCAACTACCATTGATTGGGAAACTTGAGCATGTTGATCATTAATGCTCAAATAATTCTAGCATGAGTGAGCAGATCATCAACCGTTGGAGTTTGCATCACAACTGTTAATCACCTAAATGCTTCAAAAATTTTGTATCATCTTAAATCATTGTAGAAAATCAATCATTCATGCACATCAAGATCGAGTTTGGGTAACCCTCCATATGGTCTCTTCCATTAATGATTTCTCATGAAAAGTAGAGTGACTCTCATGTCCATATCTTCAAGTTTGAATATCATTCATCGATCTCTATGTGTGAGATGGCACGTTGAATAACTCAGATTGAGTCAACAAGATTTGAAACTTCATTGCCATCATCACTTATCCTTTTTCTAATAAAAATATACTAGCTAGGATGTTAATTCATCTACCCATGGGCTCCACCATCCTTTTCCAAGTGGAGGAAAATATCCATGTGTCATTTTCCCACTAACTCCACTACATTTAGAAATTACTATTTTAATCTCACGGGGTGAGTAGGAAATGACTGAGATTAAAACTCAATAATGCATCTTGGCCATTGATTTGGAACCCTTCAACATTGGGAATGATAATGGAGACTAGGCCCCACACCTATAGTGGTACATGTGTTAGTAGCCCACTGACCCTAGAGGATTTTAGAAACTATTATTTTAATCTGGTAGGGTTGGCAAGTGACAGATAGGATCTAACCTTTCGATTTGATGGTTGGAAATATACACATGCAACAAAGTTAGTTTTTAAAAGGTGGCCCTACCTAGGTCGACGAGATTTATACCCTTGGTATTTTAATAACTTACGACATAAGTATTTTAATAGGAAATATTTCACCCGACCATAGGAAAATTAAAGTGATGGGGTAATATTCAGTGACCGATAGACTTAGACCAAGGGGCCAGTAAAAATAATGATTATGATGGCTCAAGTGATAACTTAAGTCCAGTAACCGAGTATAAAAATTCAAGGAAGAAATAGAATACCAAAGGTTTTAGGACCATAAAATATTAAAAGAGGGATTTTAAAACAAAACCCTAAACCCTACCCTTGGGAACATAGGCAATAACTCATGACTAGGTAAGGAGCAAATGCAAATTTTTGGAAAAACTTAGAGGGTCCACCAAGTCTAGTTTAGCTTTTCTATAAATTCAAAGTTCTGATCTGCACCTCTTAGTCTACTCTTTCCACTTCTTGAGGTTCCTAGATCTGAAACTCTGATTTCAAGGTTGTAAATGATCTTTTAGTTAAGATTTTGACCTTGCAAATTGGGAGACAACTCCAACAAGCTTGCAACCTAATCCTCATTGATCTTTAAGTCTTAAAAGCACCGAGAAATTCAATTACACAAAGAAAGAGATAAAAAGCGTTGGTTGTTAGGGAATAGGGGTTTTCCTTTGTCAAACCCCTTTTAGGTAATTTAACCAAATGATGAAATAAGATAATGAAGCATGAACATGAATTAATGCAATTAGAACATGGCCATGATGATGGATCATGAATTGCTACAACAATTGATGAAGAATTGTGCCTTTGAATGCCTTAGAATTGATCTTGGGAGCTATCTTGATGACCTTGTGAAGACTTAGAATGCTTACCTATTCAATGCTTGACTTGATGACATGAATGTATGATGTTTCTTATTATGAAATGAGGATTTGAAATCTTTCTTATAAATGAAATCCACTCAAATGACTACTAACTAATTGCCAAGGTTGACATAAGAGAAATTTGAACTTAAAACTAGTTATTTTCTGCTCAAACCTTGAAAATAGCTCAAATGGGATTCATTCACCATCTTGGGAAAATGAGTCCCACCTGGATGGGACTCATTCACCCAAAGTGGCAAGTGGGTCCCACAGGGGCTATTTTCCCTACAAGAATGTTAGGGAGTGCAGAAATTAAGTTTATATGTTGATCTTATCTGGTTTTGATTAAATTATACCCCAAGATGCACAATAAGGGGTCACAGGGGCCTATTAATGATGATATCAATGTTATAAATGCAATAGGGTCCAAAATCCAAGGTGAAAGTGTAAATAAATACACTTTACAACACTAAATTAAGGAAAAATTAGGTCTATTTAGCTTAGAAGGGCCCTAAATCCAATGTGAATGTGTAAAACACATTACAACACTAGATTAGGTTCACTTTCTTTACAAGCCTCCTAAATTTAATGTGAAGATGTAAATAAATAAATTTTACAACATTAAATTAAGGCATAGTTAAGTTAATTTATCTTAAAAAGGGTTGAAGACCTAATGTGGATGTGTAAAAAACCTAACACTAGATCAAGGCAACATTAAGTCCAATTTATCATTAATTATTCCCATATCAAGCATGAAAATGTAAAGGGTTACATTTTTCTACACTACAGGGTGGTACAAAAATATTGTGTATTACTTGCAAAATATGTCATGCCCTCAAGGGGTGACTGACAACCAAAAAAGAACACTGAAGTTGCAAGATATAAATTATGTCATCATTGATAATGAATTATGGTGGAGGAATATGGATGGTGTATTATTAAAATATGTTGATGGGAAACAAGATTTAGAGGTTTCGACTTAAATGCATAATGGTCTTGGTTGTGGCCATTACATGGCCAAGACTATTGCTCATAAGGTTTTGAGGGTAGGTTTTGGTGTCCAACACTATTCAAGTGTGCACAAAGATTGTTAAGGGCATATGATGCATGTCGAAGGTTTGCAAGAAAGATGAAGTTTTTTCAAGAACTTGCCTCTTAGGCTAGTAGTAGTGCAAGCACCATTTTAGTAATGGGGGATTGATTTTATAGGAGAGATTGTAGAGAAATTAGTGGTGGATATTCTTGTATTTTTGTATCCATGACTACTTTAAAAAATGGGTTGAATTCATCCCTACAAGGAAGGCTACAAGAAAAGTAGTGGTGGATTTCTTAATAAATAACATTATGATTAGATTTGGTGTACCTGAAAGAATAATATCAGACAATACAATATGTTTTAGATTAGAGGAATACAATAATTTATACAATAAATATGGGATAGTGATGTCATACTCCTCTTTATCACCCACAAGGTAATGGAAAAGCTAAGTCCAACAATAAAAGTTTATTAAAGATCATTAAAAGGGTGATTGAGAAAGAAAAAAAAGGGCTTCGTACTCAAAGCTAAAGCAACATGGTAGTCTCCATTTGGCTTAGCTTACGGTATAGAAGATAGGATGACATAAAATAACCTCATGCAAATGTATAAGTTCATTCAACAATATGATGATGATATATCTGATGACATGCAATATAGAGTAAATTTTTTGACTGAACTAGATGAAACAAGGAGAGAAGCACATAAAATGAATATTAATATGTAATTAGAGGTTAAACACTTATATGATAAGAATTCTTCTACTATGAAATTTGAAACTGGTAGCCTGGTGTTGATGTGCAATGCAAGAGCTCAAGAAAAAGGAAAACATGGTAAATTTGATTCTTTGTGGTTGGGCTCCTATCTAATCAACACTACACATGGAGAAGCCTCCTACTTCCTAAAAAAATTGACTAGAGAAATTTTGGAATTGCCAGTACATGGAAAATTCCTAAAGCCATACTTCACATGAGGTATGTTTCATTCAATGTACATTTTATTTTTATGTGTTTCTCCATACATAGGGTATGGTTTTCTTTTGGGTGTGTTTTGCTTTGGTTTTCCCACATTGTTTAGACATCCCTTGTTTTTTGTTCTCTATGTTATGATCTAGTCTACTGCACCAAAATATTCATCAGATCTCGCTTTGTTCATGTTGAACAAACATCCACAACTGAAGCCACTGATAGATATTCTTTAAAAAACTTATGGTTTTGATATCTCATTTCAAAGTCATGAGTGTTTCATTAGATTTTTATGAGTGAGGATTTTTTTGTGTGAAGGTTCATCTTAAGGGCTAAAACTGTCTTTAAACCCTAATATTTCTATACCTTAGTAAATTTTTATATTTTCTTGTTAACTTATTATTAGTCATTCTCGGTTCCCTAAGTTACAACTTGTGCCATTGTAGTCATGTATCCACCAACCCCAATACCTTAGTATTTTCATTTTACTAGCCCTTTTAATATTTGATAAAGTCTTAAGTCATGTGGGTCATTAAATATTTTTCATAAAGGGAGAAATTTTTAGCCCTACATCTAAAATAATTTTAAGTCTTAAATTCACATTTTGACCTAGTGAATGACCTCAACATAAGTTGTAACTTAAAGCATGTTCTCAAAAACACTTTAAGTTAAGTGTGGCTTGGTCCCATATCGACATGTCTTCATTCTTTATTAGTTCTCGCTGCCCCAGAATGAATAAAATATTCATAGAAAATTATGTGTGGTGGTGCAAGAGGGTGCCACATGTCTAGTTCAAATAGTGAGAACTATTAGGTTTCTTCATAGCTTTTGGCAGGCCCCACGATCTAAAGGTTCTTATGGTTCCATGTGGCACCATCTTGGTTATACCTTGCTATTCCATAGGGGGACATTCCTAAAGACCTTGGTTGAATTTAGGGGTGCAGGAGGATTCAAAGTGGAAAGATCTCAAATGTTAGATGAAAGATTAAGAAAGCTTAAATATTTTGCTAAGTATTGAGGCATAAAAGTAAAGTAAAAGGTATGCATTGATGATGTTTTCTGCACAGCAACAACTCAGACAAAATATGAAATCCTAGCTATCTTGAAAGGTAAATCTCTATCAACAAGCCTCAAGAGATAACCCCAAGGTCTCTAATGTTAGGTCTTGACAATGCAGAAACAACTCAGTGATAAATGTGAAAATGTCGGTAATCACAAAGGGACCTTACTACAAGCAAATATTGAATCTTTAACTTATCAGGTCTAGCAATATGATGATATTTCAATACTAAATCTAACCTAGATAATAAAGAAATAATAAAAGATTAGGGTTTCAAAGAGATTCCTAAATTTAACTACTCCTAAGATTAACAATTCAAATGATGAAATACTTGAAATAGACGAATCCCTCATAAACTAATTCTTGCTTAACTAAGATAAATCTATAATCTCACAGAAATAGTGCAATCTTCTAAGGTATTAAGATTTTAAGATTATGAACATTCATCCAAGACAACCCAATTGCAATTGAAATGGATAAACTTCACAATTGAACTAAGCACAATGAATGTAAAGGTTTAGGCTAACTTTGCAAAGCAACTAACAATCAGTTAGCTGCAAAAAGTATCAACTAGGGACTATTGCAAACACTTCAAGCATCAAATCATAAACACCATTGAATCATATCTAAATCTAAATCTAACATATATCTAATAACCTTGAGAAATTTGAAAGATAGAATCATAAGAACCATGCAAGATAAGTCAACATAAAAAAGATCACCAGAAAATCACAATATCTTCAATTTTATTGAATTACCAAATTTTAGCAACAATTCCAATGTTCTGTTACAACACTTTCTTAGAATGAACTAACGTCTACTTCTGCTCTACTACCTAATTCGCTCTTTTCTATTCTATATGCTCTAATATATATATCTCTTACAAATGAGGTGAAATTCCCAATTTATAGGAACCTCCAAAGCATGTTAGCCTAGCTAGGGATTTACAATCATAAAATAGCCACAAACAAGTTGGCCCAAGGAGAATTCAAAATAAAATAAAATAGCATTAAATGCTTGAACTCAATCCAGGTCAGCCTGGGATCTCCAACATAATTTGAACCAATGCACAAGTTCCAATGCAGCCCTATATTAATTACTTCCCTCCATTCTTATCCTAAGCACACCCGACCAAGTTGGCTAAGGGGGAATAACTAGTACTTGAATTTGTTTCATAGATTAAACTTCATCTCCAAAACTTCCTTAATGACCTTGTTAAATTCATCCTACACTCAGCAAAAACCAGCATCAATAATCATGAGGATCAAGATTAACATGTCACCAATAATATATTCAAAACTCAAATAAATCCAAGCAAAGATTGAAATCCTGGGAAATATTGTAAAAGCATCATTTCTACACAGTTGAAGATTTTCACCCCTCCACAAAATATAGGCCAGAACAGATTTTCAGGAAAATCCAAACCAGGTGGATTCTGGCTAAAACAAACAATAGTCAATAAATTCCAATTTCGAGAAAATCCGCGAAGCAGGAAAATCTCTGGATTTTTAGGAAAATGCAGAGGACAAAGAAAAATGGGGAAATCCGCTAGCACAGGAAAATCCTAAAACTGAGGGAAAAACTAGATTTCGACGTTCTCTAACTATCTCACTCAAATTGATCAAAGATCACAAATTTGAGGACCCACACTCAAATGCTAAATCATTCATTGATGGATCCAAACTCAAAATTCACTCAAGGGCAATTTGATCGATATTGGTGATGGCTCCAAAGTCGAAACCCTACAATCAACCAAAGCGAAAAAAATCATACACATAGGGTTGAGCTTGAAAATGCAATAATAAGAATACAAGGCACCATTAGACTCATCAATCAATAGGATAAAACAACGACTATGCCATGAACATTCATAAAAACAATGGACCAAACCCAAAATTTGGGAATTCGTCAAAGAGATGGAATTCTGAAAAAATTCAACCCAGGTAGAATTTCGTGAAGACCAGAAATCTCTGAACCGCGATGCAAAATAGATAGAGCCAGACTTTGAGTGAAATCTGGGAAAATCCAAACAGGCCGAAAAATCCTGAAACTAAGCAAAAACCCGAACTTGGCCCAAAACTTAAGATTTTCAATATGCAACTTAGGGAAAACACTTAGGAAAGCAAGATAAACACTTAAGCTCATGCCAAGGCAAGGTAATCCACAAAATAAAAGGTCCAAAACACCAAAAATCAAAGCGAAGAGGGTCCCTGCTTTCAGCGAGGCATGTGTGCAAAAACTGGATAACAAATGGCAACTCTGCTGGGAAATGCTCCAAAGCATTTGATGACGAATAGGAATCAAGAACCCAAAATCTCTAGTTTTGACCTCCATATCAAGAAAAAAAATCAAAATGCAAGATCAAAGAAAATCAAAACCAAAGGCAGACTGAACCTTTCATAAATTGAAAATCTGAGAGTGTACACATGACTTCATTTCCTTCCTTAAGCCACTGCAGAAACCAAGCTTAGTCAGAGTAGGCTACATAAAGATTCTAACTTCAAAAGCAACCTGGATAGAGCCTCACTGCCAGTCAGGCATCCATAGCCCTGACAAAGTTATCACTGTGACTCTCCCGAACATAGCTCTATTGCTAGCCAGGCATCCATAGCCCCAATAGAGATATTTGGATACCCTTGATAAGTTGAATTCATTCTTTTGATTTTCAATATTTTCTCTTTTCTTCTTTTTTGATATTCTTTTCTTTTCATTTTTTCATTTCAACCTGTGAACAATGAAGTTCACACTCAAGGATGAGAACCATAGTGGCACTAAAGAAAAAATAATATTTTTCACCTTCCATGAGCTCACAAGGACCCTATTGCAACCTTAGGATTTTTTAAGATGTATAAGAGATATAATATTTTAGAATACTTTAAATTCAAATCAAACCAGTGAACCATCCTCCTCAAATCAAACATTTAGACTACATGACGATAACAAAGATCTCAACCATCCATTCAAGATACATGATTAATGTCCATCAAGGAAATACTCAGAATAGTCCCAAATAAAAGAATATTTTCCATGTTGGAATGAAACTTCCCCAACTAGAAAGCAGAAAAACCCAAGCCAAAGAAACAAAGCAACAACCAAACCGAAACCCAAAGCAAACCTAAACTAACCAAAGCAAACTAATTCTAAAGCAATCTATCCTAAAGAAAACAAAACAGACTAAAGCAAAAGAAAAGTAGAACAAGCTGCATTTATTCAAATCACCAGTATGTACAAAAAGACTCATAACAAATCATTACTGGATAGGGTGAACTGAGACCCACCCCCATATAGTTCATCAATGAATGGACAAGTAACAAGGTAATGGTAATAGTCTTCAAAAATAAAAATTTATCTTTATACTTAGCAAAATAAACCTCAAAAATGTAGATTCAAACTCAACCTCATAATTAGGAATAATCAATAATAGAGGTGACTCATTAGGACCATGATCAATCCATATGGAAGTTGTCTTTCCCAAATTCCCATAATCAAATTGATAAGATTCAGAATTCATAGCAAGGAGAGAAACAACCTGATTTTGTACTGTTGTAGACTGAATGTTGTGTTCATCATCTTGTACCTATGAAGAGATAATATCCATGTCACCAAGAGGTCTCAACTGATGATATAGTATCCCTCTTGCATTCAAAACATGCAAAATAGAATTGGAGTCTTCAATGAATAATTCAGGTTGAAAATGAGATTGGAAAGATTTAGAAGTATAAACATGGAACTTTTCACCTGTGTGCACTTCTTCATGAGGGATCAATGTTGAAAATGTAAAAGCCTCATCATGAATAGTAACTTCCCCATCATGATGTTTGTCAAGAGGCCTCACAGACTAATCTTCAAGCACATCCTTACCTAAATTAGGATGATCAAGCTCATTAGTGATGACTGCAACATTGTTATTCTCAACACCATCTGGATCTTCCTGTACATCCATATGAATCACATCAGCTATCTTGTCATTAATATACAAAATCTATGAATTTTCTTTACTGAATTTATCAACAGAAAGAGGAAAAAAAGAATGTGATGAGTGAAGGGACTCCCTGAATTCCTCTCCTATTGGCATTTTTTTTAGTTCTTGATTGTGACTGCTCAAAATATCAACTCTTTCATTAAGTTCTTCTTCACATCTTACATGGAATTCATCAACAGGTTGTTGAATTTCCTATATTGAAATCTCCTCCAGGGTTGCCTCAGCATTAATTTCTATGACTTTCTCAAATCCGAAGCTATTTGACTCTTCTACTAGACATTCGCTAGTGGCTTGTTGAAATTCCCTTATTGGAAGCTCATTCTTCGTAGTTTGATGCACATGATCTGACAACCATACTTACTCTTGTACCTCCTCTATTGATTCTACCAATGCTTCAACACTGTCAGATTTATGAATAGGAAAATCATGTAACATGAGGATTTCCTTGGTCTCCTAGCCTTGAGGGTCAATTGTTAGTGCATAATTTCCCAAGCTTGTTTCAGACAGAAATACCTCCTTAAAAGTATTTGTATCAACATGGCCTGAAGCACCCTTTTGTTCAGAAAGCATATCCTTTTTGAGAAAATTTAGTACTGCATCCCTAATGGTAGGATCCCTTAACAACTCATGAGCAAAGAGACTTACTTTGACTTTCTTTAGTTCTTCTACCACACACTCTCCTATTTTCTTTGCAGTCATGGTAGAACAGTTGTCTTCAAAGCTAGCTACAAATTTATCCCTATTACCTTCAACCCTTCCTCCTTTATTAGCGTCAGACTATCCTCCATTTATGAAATACTGAGTAGGCACATGATGGAATGCTTAAAATTCTTTAGTTTTATACTCTTCTTCATCTAGTGGACCATTATCATTCTCCTCATTACCTCCAAAAGTTTGAGCTACAGATCCTTCACTGCATGCATACCCTGTTTCAACTCTCTTGTCTTGTTCTTCTATTGGTTCATTCTCTTCACTTCTTGGAAATGGGAAATGATTCACCACCATAACTGATATGTCATAAGGATTAGATGGTACTATCTCCAGCCCACTCAAATTGTTGCTGGCATGTTGAACCTTCGGCTGGAAAATGGACACAACAGTCTAGAATTCTTGACAGTCTGACTCATAATGTTGATTAGTATTATGAAGCCTACACCATCCTGACAAGTCCTTTTTTTCCAGATAAAATCCATTAGATTTCTCTTGATTGTTTGGCTGATCCAAAGAGGTTAAGGCTTCTCCATTATTCTGAAGTGGCGGTTGTCTTCCATGATCTCTATCAAGATGTTGTCCCCTATCAAAAAATTTCCCCTGACCTTCCATCATATCCTTGTTGCTTTGATCATAATTGGACTGAATCCCCCTTTGGGCTTCCTGGGATTGACTATTTAGGTTCCTTAGGTAGGTGACTTCAGTATTCAACTTCTCAAATAGCTCTATGAGTGCATCCAACCTCTCCTTGTCTGCATTGTTTGATGGAGGAACAGTACCATCTAAATTCTGCATATAAACATTATGGGGCCCATAGTTCAAAGATTGATTAAATATCTTAGAGCTCTACCAATAACTAGGTATATTAGCTTGTTGGTGAAAGAATATAGGTTGGTTCATATTTGGAGGGTAATTTGGCATGGGTGTAGCTGATAGGGATGACCTGGGTGTGAAACCAAGGGTGATTGAGGGACTGGACTCAACATAGGTGTTTGGTTAGCTAAAGGTCCAGACAAGTGCTATCTCAAATCTATACTTACTTTAACAACCACATCATAAGCTTCAAATAGGCTACTAGGAGGATTTTCTTTCCATTTGATGAAATTAGATGTTAGACTATCCAAAGCCTCATAATAAAACTTCCTGGTAGAGGCATCGTCTACAGCATAAGGGGGTTGTAGCCTAGCATAAGCCCTATAGAATCTATTATTGAAAGCCACTATTGGTTCATTTTCCTCCCTCTTGACTCCAGTAAACTGCAAAATTAGCTCATTAGCATTGATTGGGATCTTAAACTTCTATAAAAACATAGTCTCCAGCTGAAACCAAGTAGTAATAGACCCAACAGGAAGATGGTTATACCAACAAAATGACTCATCCCAAGGGAATATGGGAAAAGTCTACATGCAACATCCTCATGATTAATTCCTCTATCCTTAAGGGTAGTTTTAAAAATCCTAATATGCTCTTCTGCAGTCCTTTTGGGATCATTAATGTGAAAATTGGAGTAGAAAATCTCAGGGGTCTTAGGCAAAGGATTGTATTGGTTGAAAGATAAGGGAGATGGGTTGTTCACCAAGAAAGCCATTAATTGAGGTGGAGGTGGTAAAGTTTGATTTATGACTAGCTGAGGTTGTTGGATGGGAATGGATTTAGACTCAGACTCAGATGAACTTGAGAATGATGGAGATGATGGAGATGATGGAGATGATGGAGGTGGCAGGGTGGATGATGATTCTTCCCTTTTGTTGGTCCTTCTTGACCTAGGACTAATAATTCTTTAAATTCCTCTTCTCATGGAGTAGATCTGGTTCTTCTTCTAAATCTTTCAGGAGAGATGGCAAAAAAAAATTGATCTAGCTTAGCTTATTCAAGCCCTCCTAGTGCCAATTTGTTGATGATGTTTTCTACACAACTTAGATAGAATATGAGATCATATCTCTCTTGAAAGGTAAATCTCTATCAGTAAGCCTCAAGAGATAACCCCAAGGTCTCTAATGTTAGGTCTTGACAATGCATAAACAACTCAGTGATAAATGTGAAAATGTCGGTAATCACAAAGGGACCTTACTACAAGCAAATACTAAATCTTTAACTTATCAGATCTAGCAATATGATGATATTTCAATCCTAAATCTAACCCAGATAATAAAGAAATAAAAAAATATTAGGGTTTTAGAGAGATTCCTAAATTTAACTACTCTTAAGATTAACAATGCAAATGATGAAATACTTGAAATGGACCAATCCCTCATAAACTAATTCCTGATTAACCAAGATAAATCTACAATCTCACAGAAATAGGTCAATCTTCTAAGGTGTTAAGATTTTTCAGATTATGAACATTCATCCAAGACAACACAATTGCAATTGAAATGGATAAACTTCACAATTGAACTAAGTACAATGAATGTAAAGGTCTAGGCTAAATTTGCAAAGCAACTAACAATCAGCTAGCTACAAAAAGTATGGACCAGGGACTGTTGCAAACACTTGAAGCATCAAATCTAAATCTAACATATATCTAATAAACTTGAGAAATTTGAAAGATAGAATCATAAGAACCATGCAAGATAAGTCAACACAAAAGAGATCACCAAAAAGTCACAATGTCTTCAATTGTATTGAATCATTGAATTTCAGCAACAATTCTAATGTTCTGTTACAACACTTGCTCAAAATGAACTAACTTCTACTTCTTCTCTACTACATAATTCACTATTTTTTATTCTATATGCTCTATTCTATATCTCTTACAAATGAGCCGAAATGCCCAATTTATAGGAATGTCTAAAGCATGTTGGCCTAGCTAGGGATTTACAATCATAAAATAGCCACAAACAAGTTGGCCCAAGGAGAATTCAAAATAAAATAAAATAGCATTAAATTCTTGAACGCAATCTAGGTTGGCCTAGGATCTCCAACATAATTTGAACCAATGCACAAGTTCCAATGCAGCCCTATATTAACTGCTTCTGTCCATTCTTATCCTGAGTGCACCCCACCAAGTCGGCCAACGGGGGAATAACCAGTACTTGAATTTGTTTCATAGATTAAAATTCATCTCCAAAACTTCCTTAATGACCTTGTTAAATTCAACATCAATAATCATGAGGATCAAGATTAACACGTCACCAATAATATATTCAAAATTTAAATAAATCCAAGCAAAGATCAAAATCCTAGGAAATATTGTAAATGCATAATTTCTACACAGTTCAGGATTTTCACCCCTCTGCGGAATCCAGGTGAAAAGGGATTTTTGGGAAAATATGGACCAAGAGGATTCTGGCAAAAACAAACAATAGTCAATAGATTCTGGAAAATGAAGAGACGATGGAAATTTTAGGAAAATCTGTGAAGCAGGCAAAACTTCGTATTTTCAAGAAAACACAGAGGACAAAGAAAAACGGGGAAATCCGCCAACACAGGACAATCCCAAAAGTGAGGGAAAACTTGGATTTTGACATTCTCCAACTATCTCACTCAAATTATTAAAGATCACAAATTTGAGGACCCGGGCTCAAATGCTAAATTGTTCATTGATGGATCCAGACTCAGAATTCACTCAAGGGAAATTCGATCAGTATTGGTGATGGCTCCAAGATGAAACCGTACAATCAACCAAAGTGAAAAAAATCATACACACAAGGTCGAGCTTCAAAATTCAATAATAAGAATGCAAGGAACCATTAGACTCATCGATCAAGAGGAGAAAACAATGACTATGCCATCAACATTCATAAAAACAATGGACCAAACCCAAAATCTAGGAATTGAACAAGGAGATGGAATTCTGAAAAAATATGGCTCAGGCAGAATTCCACGAAGACCAAAAATCTCTGAACCATAGTGTCAAATAGACAGAGCCAGACTTTGAGCGAAATCCGAGAAAATCCAAAAGGGGCAAAAAATCCTAAAACAGAGCAAAAAGCCAAACTTGGCCCAAAACTTAATATTTTCAATATTTAACTTAGGGAAAACACTTAGGCAAGCAATATAAACACTTAAGATCATTCTAAGGCAAGGTAATCCACAAAATCAAAGGGCCAAAACACCAAAAATCAAAGTGAAGAGGGTCCTTGCTTTCAGCGAGGCATGTGTGTGAGAACTACACAACAGTATGTATCTAGAGACGTGGAAATTTTGTAGTGTGGTAGATCAAAGATGTTTTAATCTTGGCTATTCAATTTGTTGAAGAATAAATATATAATAAAAAAATTCCTAAGTATAGATGATACATGGAGAATTAACTAGTGCACATGTTGGGCACATGGTATCATCTAAGAGCATTCCCCTCTATTTTATGGGCTTCGATATGTTCTCTAATGCATGAGTGTGAGGGAACAAGAAGTTGACATGTCAATTCTTTTAACATTCTTGAAGGATATGGGGCCTGAAATTACTTGTAGTGGGATTTTCCATATGGTGAAATCTCATTAGTTTGATTCTAAAATCAATGATGGTCAAGTTTTTTAAAATTCATTGACTTAATATGAGTCATACAAAGGTATACATCATCTCAAATTCAAAATTAAAGAAAATGGGTAGATGGATCCATTTTGGTTCCTATGAGTGAGAAATAATTTAGGATAAGATGCCTAAAAGCTTGAATTTAATATTTTTTCCTCATAAATTTTTGCTTTTATGCTCATTCACAAATTAAAAAAACAATTAAAAGCATCAGGAGATCAATTTCTATGAAAAAAAAGCTCTCTACAAACAAAAATAAAACCCTCCATAATGACATGCTAGCAAAAATACCTCATTAAACCAATGATAGGTTAAATTTTAGTCAACTATTACAAGGCCCAAGGGAAGATAAGGGTACAATAGATAGACATTATGAAATAAAATATGCAGAGATGAAAGTTTCTAGGTGGGAATTATTTAAATATTTGTATGGTAAAATAAATTTTATGACCTATGATTTTTGGAACTTAAACCTAGGAAAACTAGTAGTCCCTAATGTGTATCTAGATGTGGACACATACTGGGGTTGAAATGGTGAGATTGAACAGAGATGTAATTATTGGTGTCTTTGGCTTAAACCTTAATGGAAACAAACCTATCAACCTAGAAGAATTGAGAAATGAGTATAAACAAAACAAGAGCACCTATAGGGTGACAATATTGCTAAGATTTTGGGTGAAAGGAAAGGATAGAAGTATAGTCAGGCTTACACCTATAGAACAAGAGCCATTCAAAATTGATAGCTTTAAGGGTTACCTATAGCCCTCATGTTCATGTCAACAAATATACAGAACATGTTGGTAAATGAGGAATATGATTTTGACACCTATCTATAGATGTCATTCATAAGGCATTGGTGGCCATCAAGGCTAGAGAGGGTGGTGTGAGTTTCTAACGGTACTCCCTATTATTCCACATGTTATTGGCTTTTGGATATAAGGAGTTGGGCCTAGAGCTATTAATTACAATGAAGGATAATAGTAGTGAACGTCTTCATATCCAAATGTCAATACATTTATTGGATAGACATTGTAGAGAGTCAAGTTTTGTGACATTCACAAACTTTTTCTCTACTAGGGTGGAGATCTATTTGATAGATGTGTCAAGGGTTCCAACAAAATTGCATGACTTCTTGAGGCCAAAGGAGATAATTCTTGATTTGAGGATTGATCATAATAGGGGTGATGTCATTGTAAATGCATATTGAATGGTTCTAAGATTTTTGGGACCAATGCATCCCCAAATATTTTTCCTCATTTTGTACCATTCAAAAATTTGTTTTCTTGAGGTTATGTGACAATTAGGAAGCATTGAAGATATGCATTTGGCCAACTAGAAGAATGACTACGTTTTCCCTTAGGTTATAGTATTTTCTGATTTTTTCATGGGAAAGGATGGGTACTCTTAAGATGAAAAATTTTAGGGCCAAAAATTCTGATCCTTAAGGTTTGATTCATGTAGTAAGAATGAAAATCAACAAGTCAACATTCTAGCATGGATTGGATTTCTCTATAGGTGTGATAAAAAATATATTTGATTTAAAGGAAATTGAAAATAGGAAAATAAAATAGTTTGTATTTTTAAAAATTTAAAAGGAAAAGAAAAAGAAGGATCCTAATTTCAAGGTCTATGCTAACATTAAGGATGAAATTTTGAGAATTGAGGTAATTTTGTAGAATTTTTATAGGGTGGTTGGAGAACTCAAAGAGGAAAAGTAAAAATAAGATAGGGGAAGGCTCCTATGGTTGAGGAGAGACCCACATACCAACCACCCAAGAAGAAATATTTCTTCACAAGAAGACCAGAGGGGATATTTATGAAGGAACAAATAAAGGTTACTCCTCGATCTAAAGATTCAAGAGCCTCATCCCCTATGCCTCAAGTGTCATTGTCCCCCCACAAATTGTTATTGATATTGATTCATCCCCAAGGGATTCTTCTCCAAAGAGAAGGACAATTGATAAAGTAGGGCTTGTATACTACCCTATGGATTATGATGATGAGGTTATTGTAACCTCATATGATATCTTGTAGAACATTCCATCTCAACAAAGGGAGAATGATATGCTTGCCTCTGATAACAAGATTGCAAAGGTAGTTTTGATAGGTGTTGATAATGTTTATGATGTGAAGGATAAAGCTTGTAGTGAATTCATGATAGATGATGCATTTGTGAAGAGTGATGTGTTAAAGGAATTTATATGGAGAACACAAAAGGATGAATATGAAATAAGGTTAAAAAAAGAAATGAGAAAATCTCCTGAGTGGCCTAGAGAGGTATATCTAGAAGTATATTTGTAGAAGCAAAAGGAAATTCCCTCATATGAGGGAAGAAAGTTAGTAAAAGAAAGTGGCATACTTCTTTTTCCAGAGTGGGATATGGATTCCTCCATTTCATTTTACACCTTGAGAAAGCATGACTCAAAGGGTTTTGCTACAAATGAAGAAGCATTATGTACTCTATCAAGATCATGCTTCAGTCCCAAGTGGGACATTTTCTATTTGGGCTTTGTCCTCTATACCAATAAGCCAACAGTGGAAAAACCTATAGGATACCTAAGGGGAGGTATTATAATAAAAAGAGTCTCTAATGCATCAGTAGTGGAAGCAACCACATTGGCTATCAATGTTGAAAATTTTATGAAAGAAACTTGTAAGAAATTGGAGGGAAAATATGATGGAGAGATTAAGAAGTATAATGATTTATTGATTGAATACAATAAAGAAAAGAAAAGGATTGAAAAGATAGAGTTAATGGTTCAAATGTTATAGAATCAACAACCATAGGTGCAATCAATGCATCCTACTACTCCATCCCCTTCTTCTCCACCACCTCCTCCAATTTAATCTATAGAGATAGTTATTTATGAAGATATACCACTAGCACAACTCATTTCTACTGCTCGACCAACTAGAGTAAGAGTTAGTACAAAAGATTTAATCAAGAATGTAAAGGCATATGGAGAAATATTGAATCTTTATAAGGAGAGTAATGTGATTATAATTTCTAATGTACTTAAACATTGCATGGGGAACACAATTAAAATGGAAAATAGTGTCCATTCAAATTATTCTTTGATGTTCAATGCAATTGGAATGCTTGAGAGGGACAGATTAGAGGTAGTACCATTAATACAATTGTGGGTTCCTACACTCAATGCATAAGCTAGCATGATTAAAGGGTCAACTCATGAATTAAATAAGCCAACACAGATAGCCCCAACATATAAAATGGTAAAGGGAAATATTGATTATAATGAAATGGAAATCCCATTGAGAAAAAGATAAGAGAATTGCTCCAATAATTTCATGAGGTTGATCTTGGCTTTCCTCAAAATATTCTAGACAATAATGGAGTAATGAAGACATATGAACATTGGACTTCACAAATGGATAGTGTTATTGTTGCTCAGGCCCTTTTGCTTTGTGAGGGTGGTGATGTTAATATTGATTTGTTGAAAATTAGCATGGATAAACTGTCATTCACTAGTAAAATTTTGGAAGATTTTGATAAGAAAGTTAGGTGGTGAAAAGGTATTGCTCATATAGCAATAAACAAGATGAATTCATGGCATTCAATTGGCCATTGGAGGAAGATTATGATGATTGGCACAAGAAATAGAATGAGTTTCTTGACTTGTAGAGTCTCTCCTAATGATATGGATATAATTTTTGTCTTTTATACATATTCAACATTCTCTAACAACTTCAATAACATCAAAAAAAGGAATTTTTTTCTTTTGTACATTAGGGTTTTTCCTTCACTTGCCAGCTCACCATTCCCAAGTTCGCATCAACAAGAGTAATAAAAATGAGTGATAATGGATCAACTATTAACATAATATTCTTTTTTGGAGGTACAAAGATTGTTACAAGCAAATATAATTGCATTTGTACTAAGAATATTCCACCCATGAGCAGTTGACCTCACTTTTTGCAATACAATATTGTATGTCAAATTAAAATGTGACATGTGTAGTTGGTGTGAAGCTTGTTGGTCCCTTGTATTATAAAAGAGAATTCAAGGCCATTTGCATGGATCTTTTAGAGAGTTTTTGTAATTTGAGAACACATGAATATAATTTGAGACTTGTTTTAGATATATGATTCTTCTTTTTTTATAATTAAATTTGTTTTATAACAACACTAGAATTTGAGAAATGAAATGGCATAATTATGAAGTAATTTTTTCTCCTATTATATACATTACATAAATTGTGAATGAAATCAATCAAAGATCATTCAATTTTCCTCCATTTTTCTTTCTTATGGATGTATATTTTGGTTAATTCTCTTGTTCAAAGAATGAGTTAAATGATTTGATGGAATTATAGGTTTGTGTAAGTTTTTGTATGGATTTGATAAGTACTATTGGTCAATATTTCTGAGCATGATTATGTAATGGATTTCCATAAACCTCTATAATGTTTGGGTGAAAATGTTGTGTTACAATTTTTAATTACATTGGTTTTGACTCCTAGCACTAGGTGAAGGAACCGATCCTTTGAATTTATGTCTCAGTTACACCTCCAAGGTCATTCATATGAAAATACCTTCAATATTTACTTTAAGTTGAATGTATTTGTTGAATTGAAGTCTTATCTTGTTATATTTTTTATGAAAATGTTAAATTCTTGAAGGATAATTATGGATCTTCTCATTTTTCATAATCGTCAAGAAAATATGCATAGAACACATCTTTTATTTATAGAATTTGAAATAATTGGCACAAGATATTAAGAAATACTATCAAGGATCACTCTCCCAAGTTCTACAAAGCCCAAATTGTAGAGGGAAAGGTATTTTAACTTTCACTTGTTCATTGGAAAATCCCTCCAAGTAACTAACCATTGAAAATGGAAAATTCATAGGTTATTTGTGTGATCTAATTTTTATTTAAAAACCACCAATAGGGCCTTCATGGAGAAAAATAAGAAAACAACCTAATTACTCCTACAAACCCTTCAAAATATGAACAACACAATAAGAAATCTTAACTAAACTGATGGGAGGTATGCCACTTCCAATCATTTTGAAAATAATAATAGAACTCCACTAGGGTCAACACCTATGGTAAGTAGACATTCCTTTATACCATGGAGGGACTACCAAGAGAAGAAGAAGAAATAAATAAACCAAACCAAAATTTTAATGACTTTGCCAAAGCCTATTCAAGACTAGACCCTAATGTTAGGAGAAACATCCCCTTTAGGGAATATTGTGAAGATGGAACAATAAGTAACCCTAGAAGACCAAGGGGCAAACCTAATAAAAAATTACATCATAAAAGAGGGAAGGATAACTCTCTCTAACTTTCATGGATCAAGAAAGATCACTCCCCATTCATGGATCAAAAAATTAGATACATATTTTAATGTCGTAAAATTGCACCCCTTGCAATTTCACATACATTCTTGTATCTACTTTAGTGTCCACTCCCCTCGAACTTGTGTAGGCTCATTTTAGCCCTTACATCAGCCTTTTTCACTCTTAGGATGCTCAAAGGCTCTCTTTTTAGCAACTACCCCTACATGTCTGCTTTGAATTGAACCTTGTACTTTTCCCATTTGGGTCATTTTGTAGCATGATGTTTTCGGACACTAGCACACTATGCAAATGTCCACATGCCATGCTAGTGTCTTGTGACATTTCAATGCCTAAATGAGCATTGTTGTGCATGTTTTCCACTTGTCACCTCCTTTGTTCAGTCGTAATGGCTCGAAATGCCTTGTAACTGCCTGGAAAATTTCTTTTTGCTTCTCTTCTCCCTTTAAAAGTTATCTTTTCAATTCGTTTGTGTTTCTAGCTTCACTTTAGCTTCCTTCTACCCTTGGCTCTAACATTTCTCTCTTATTATCTTGCTTGCACAACTTCATAGAGCTTGCTACAACAACATTCTATAAGGCTTTCACAACACCCTTTGCAACACTCTTGGCTCTTGTAACTCTATCTCCCTCTCCTTATGCTTGTGAGCATCTTGGGATTCCATATCCCCTATCATTTGCATCCTTACTTTGTGATACAGACTTTCCTCCTTGAGCGGGGATTTCTTTTATCACTCACACTTTGTGATATAGGTTCTCCTCCTCGAGCGGGGATTTCTTTTATCACTCATACTTGGTGGTGTGAGTTCTACTCTTGAAGCGGATTTTTCTTTCACCACATGCTTTGTCCATTTTGGTTCATTTCTCTCTATCTATTTGGATGTCCATGGAGGTGAGAACACCAAAATGGGGGGCAAACCCCTCTATAGCCCCAACACTTTCCCAAGATCTTGCATATGCAACTATTAAATACATTCACATGCTAGAGGCTTCATCACTTGCATGGTTGTCAACACTTCCTTTCTATCTCTTATTCTCTTTATCATCTATTTCACTTTACATAAGCTTTGTTACATTTTGTTACCTTATCGCATTCTTTAAGTTCTTACCAACAAGATTTCTAGTAGTCATTTGGCTATTTTCTGTGATATTCTCACTTTTTAGTCTGTACAAGATGTTAGCATGCCTCTAGGATTCTAGTGTGCCACACTATCATCTGTATCCCATGATGGCATCCTTTGGCCAAGAGCTTGTCAGTTTGTCCAGAGAATATTCATAACTTGCTCTTTCTAATTCTAGAACTCTTGTGTTGTTCCTTGAGGTAGTTTAGGGAAGTTCACCTTGTGAAGCTTTCCAAATGAAGAGAACTTGTGAGTAGCAAATCCTCCTCTACATTTTGGTGAAATCGACGCGAAGAGGAATGTTTTTTTCCAAAAAGTAGGAATTTATTTACCCCTACTTGATGGGGTAATAAATTTTGAATCGGTGCTCGACATTCAAAACCATTTGCACCACTAGAAAGATCTCCAAGAGAACTAGTTCAGTCCTTAAAATACAATACCTTTAGCTATCAAATTTTATGGATTGACACAAGTTCTAACCTCAAATTCCTCTTCGAAGACCTCTGAAAATGCAAATTACTAGAACCTAGAAAATACCAAAAAATTAGAAAATCTAGATTTTTGGTTTTTCTTAAGTTTTGTCACAAAAATAAATTTAATATCCTCTTTTGTGAGTTCCATTTCATGCATGTGATAGTGACTTGGCTTTTCCCATGTCACTTTTTGTCTTTGATCCTTCTCATGAGTTTCCTCTTGCTTTGAAGGATATCTTGTTGCAAGAAGATGAAATCATTGATACCTTTCTTAATTTTACTCTACCTTCTATTCATTCCAATGCACTCTCTTCTAGAGACATTGCATTGGTGAATGATGAATCTCATCTTTGTTCTAATGCACTCTCTTCTAGAGATTATGCATTACCAAATGATGAACCTCCTTCCACATCTAATCCTCCTTGGATCAATGTTGAGAATGTCTTCAAATAATTATTCTATTAGTTTTGATGATTCTATAAATGTAATATATGTCTTTGCTACCCCTCAAAGGCCTAAGAGACTAGTAATTTATGTAACTCCAGATAGTCCTTCTCTGAAAAGGATTCATTCTATTAATAGTTTTCCATTTGGGATTGATTCTCCTAATCTTTATATGGCTCCCTCTTACAGAGAACTAGCCCATACTTATTAGAATAGAATGAATAAACAACCAAGCCTTCTTCAAGCTCCTAAACCTACAACTAGAGCACTGAGTGATTATGATCTTGTCGAGAAAATTCAAGTTACTCTAGCTAAGATCTCATTATGGGACTTGCTTCAGTCTATTTTGGTTTATCAAGATATGCTTTAGGAAGCCTTACAAAATATCCCCATGCCTTCTTCTACTAGGCCGATGGATGCTAATTTGTTGATGTTTTATATTCATGCAGATCCACTGAATATCACATTCTACCCATAGGAACTTCCACCCCTACATGTCCAGAAGCAAGTGGATCCTCTAATGATCATAGTTAACATTAATAATAATTGCATTATACATACTCTCATTGACTCTCGTTCAGTGCTCAATGTATGTAGCATTGATCTTTTTCCTAAGATTAATATTGATTTATCTTCTCTTAATGCTTCTTCTATTGACATTTGTGGGTTTGATAATGTTGGTCAACAAGCCCTAGGCACGATATTCTTTCCTTTTAGATTGGGACCCATTACTATACCCACCCTTGTATATGTTATGTCAGAAAAGTTACCATATAATCTTCTTCTTGGTAGACTGTGGATTCATGTTATGGGTGTAGTCCCATCTACCTTTCATAAATCTATTAAATTTATTTGCAACAATAAAGTATTCATAGTCAAGGTTGATCCTGATGCCTTGCACTTAAGTGAAATGGCAGTTGTTGGTCAGGCTTCGATTGTGCCTACTCTTATCCCTTTAGAGCCTTCCAATGTTTTGATGTTTACTCCAGTAGTACCTACTACAAAGGATACTCTTGAGATAGATGTCCTTGGAGAAGATCCTTTTGAAGCAAGAAATCCTAAGTCTGATCCTCTTACTTCTCAAATGAATGCATGTCTTGGTGATGATTAGGGTTCTCTAGACTTTATAGAATCCTCAACTAGAGAATATAAAGTCAATCTGATCCACTCAAACCTTCTAGTAACATCATCTACACCTGTTATCAAAGATGATTATTCTTTTATATCATGGGATAGTGTGTGCATAAATTGTAATGTTCTTAGTATTGACACACTTTTTGAAGAAGATGATTGCACCTCTATTAAAGTGGTTAATGTCGGCAGTCCTATCAAGAAGAATGATGGCGATCCCATAGAGGAGTATGATCCCCATTGCTATAACAATTCTCTCTATGAAGATCCTCCTCAAGATTTGCAAACACGTTATGGCCCTAGATTTAGGCTTGCCTCTAAATATGGTTATGGGAATAAAGTTTGTGGGTGTAATGAACAAGGCATTCAAATCCCTATAGAATTCGCACCCTATAAGCATAATTTGGGGCTTGGTTGCTCAAATGAACAATCTAAATAGAATCCATGGTTGAGTAACATGAATTCTTCACAACCTCATTCTATTGAAAAGATTCATCCTCCGTTGTCTTCTATCTTTGTGCCTTCTTGTGAGCATTCGAGTCTTTCTCCACAAGAAAAATGATTTCTTCTTGCTCCCCATTCTTTATCTGAGAAAGAGCATATTTTTTTGCAGCTTCTAAAATCTTTCTTGATTACTCTTCCTTCTCCTACACATAAGAAATCTCATTAACATAAAGAAAAATAGTCTTTCTATGCATACCATCAAGTACTTGGCCATTCCACTAGTGAATGCAAGGCCTTGAAGGATAAAATACAACTTCATGATTCAAGTGACATCACTCATTTATTTTTTGATTTACTTGCCTCTTTTTCAAATGATAAGTGATATCAAGGTTTATCTCTATTTTGTATTTTCTAAGTATCTTACATGGTTATCCTCCCCTATATGTTGGGGATAGTGATAACTTGTTATGGAGATGTGTGTCCTTCTTAAGGACTTCCCTCTCTTCTCAATGTCTTTCAAATAGAGCGTCCCTTGAGTAGACCCATTTTCTTTTCAAGGGTTCTCGAGGGATCCTTTGTGAAATATTTTTTCTCAAATAAATTATTTGTTGTCTAGCTTGGGGGCAGACCGACTAGACCTTTCTTTTCAAATAGTGTGCCCCTTGAGTGGACCCCTCTTCTTTTGAAGGGTTCCTAAGGGAACCCTTTGAAAGCCTTCCAATTTGCTGACAGTCCACATGACTATCTGTTTGATTGCCTATGTGTTTGCTTTGTTTTGTGACATGCTTTATTTGTGGGTAAACATGTCACTTTGTAGGTGCACCTGTAAATTCACTTTCCAATTTGACTTTGCTTAGTCCCCTTCTTTGGGTTTCCTCCATGCAAGAGATGTTGGGGGATTCCTCCTTGTAGGTTTGTGGGCCTGTAAGGCATTTTTTCTCTAGGTTTCCTTCATGTGAGAGATCTTAGGGAATACCTTCTTGTAGGTCTGCAAGCCCATAAGGCACATACTTCACAGGGCTTTCTTCATCTAAGGGATCTTGGGGGTCACATCCTTGTAGGTCTATAGGCCTATGAGACACTTTCATCTTGTGGGATTTTTCCATCATTAGTCTGAGGGCCTTCAATGTACTTTGTGCAACTTCATGATTTTGTGGGGCTATGGAGTCATTTTTCTTGAACCTCCTCAGGATAGAATACCTATGGAGCCATCTCTCTTGGATTTTTAATTCCTCACTCTCTCATCGAGCCTTTCTCTTCTCTCATCTCTTTCCAATTATATATATCAGATTAGAGATCTATGTCTTCTTCATCCTAAGTATATGCCCTTTCTCTCTTCGATATTGGTTGATTCCCTATATTTTGGGTGTATGCTTATCTTAAAGTGATCAATCCTTACATTCTTCAAATCATTTTAAAATTCTTTTATGGGGTATGTGTAGGATCGTGATGGGCCAAAAAGTGGTGATATGATGGATATGTGGTTGATGACTTTTTTTTACCCAAAATTGATGAAACAAAAAAGTATTTTTAAAGGAGATTATCAACTTTCCACCAATGTAAATTATGCTTTACTTTGAATTTAATAAATAATTATTATTAATTTTCTATTTGAATTACGACTAAAGTCCTGATTGATAGGCTGATTGAAAATATCTATAGCTTTCAAATGGTATCACATTTTTTGAATCCGAAACATGTATCACATTCTATGTGTGGATACAAAATCTGAAATATGTTAAGTCTTAACAAGAATAATTCAAGCAACACACAACAAATCTAATATCCCTACGAAATATTGCATCATGTTAGATATGCTAAATGCGAAATTAAAACAATAAAAACAAACTAAATAAGCATATAAACAACATGAATCCAAATTTATCTCATAGTGGATTGGTGCTTCTATGGAAAGAATCCCTTTCCTAATCCTTGCTAAACTCCATGATATGTTGATATGAAACTGCTTTGAAGATGATATGAGGTAGGAAAAATCAGTTCTCAATTGAAGAGAGTGACTTTGCATGAGATTGTGGAGTATTTGTTGAAGAATGAAAGCCTTCTATTTATAAAATGTCAAATTCTAAGAGTGCTCAAAATAGAACAATGTAGTATGAAGATTTGACCAATGAGATGAAGCCACTTGTCAACTTGTGATAGGTTGAGGAATGAGCACATTTTGGCCAATGTGCCAAAGAGGGGGAGATTCAAATTTGAATATAAGAGTTAAATGTTGAGTCAGGGACATGTAAGAGAGAAGTTATTGCTATGTTGGAGGGGACAAATCAACTTTCCTTCATATTCAAACTTGGAGAATATTCCCAAAAGATGCTTTGTTGAGAGAAAATGATGATTTAATAAATCAATAAATTGATTTATTTGTGCAAGTGGGAAAAGCTAGAGAATGTGATGGGTGATTAGATTAGATTAATCAGGATTAGGTTAACTTAGTGAGGGATTAGGTGATTTTGATCCATTTGACTTAGATTTAGGGATTTAAATTAAATCAAAGAGAGATGAAAGTGATTTCAGATTTAATTAAATAAAGGTTTGATTTATTTAATTAAAAGGATGATGATAGGCTTAAATTAAATAAAGTTAATTCATTCAATTTAAATGAATGATCTTATGAGATTGATCAAATAAACTTTATTTATTTGATGAATGGATGATTATGACCTAATCAAATGCATTATGCTAATTTTGCATGTCTACATTTTTTCCCTCTTTGAAGCAATGTACTTGCTACGTTGGTTCAAAGAATAAACTTTCCGCAATCAAAATTCAAAAAAATTCTAATTTTTTCGGATGCCCCAGCAGAAAGAAGTACAACACTAGTACATTGCCCCTTCGAGAGATCAAGCAAAAAGATTCAATTTGAGGGTTGATCTCATGATAAAGATGTTCAAGATGGATGTATGGATGGTTATGATGATGATGCAAATGAAATGGTTTTAAGATGCTTAGAATAACCAGTCTATATTATCCTAAACAACTTAAATGATGATATGATATGAGATGGATGAGATGGATGATGTGATACGCTATGATTATGCAAATGTATGATTTTATGAGATGCTTAGACTAGAAAAACTATATTATGATGATGATGCAAATGTAATGCATGTGAAATGATTAGTGTTTCCTATTATATATGATATGAATGATATGTGGATGCAGGATGGATGCAAGATGGATGCATTGGTGATGTTATGTTAGCATGAAGAGAAGAAAGAAGAAATGAGATGATGACAAGAGGATCCAAAAAGTTCATGATCTAACGAGACTTTATTAGAGATGATGATTATGATAGATGATGATGATTTTCTTATCAAGGATTGGGATTTTACAAGGGATACTTACCTTATGTTTGATTACACATGTAGATACGATGCATCAAGGTATAAAGAACAAGAATGGCGTTGTATCTAGTGTGATGGAATTTGACTCGAAAAATAGATCAGAGTATTCTTGTTCACACTTGACATACACAAAACTTACTAGGATGTACCTAACAAAGCAAGTATTCACCAAGTTATTTTACAAGAACGTCCAACAAGCACAGTAGAAAAAAAGGATAATGATCATTTCCCCATTCCTATATCTCTAAATCCTTCATTCAGATATCATCGAGAGGTCCTTGGAATGAGTGTAATAAGATAAATCAAAAGAAAAGATCAAGTACGCAAACAAGCCAATGTTCTTTATACCTTGAGCCAAAGGGATGTGTTTTGATAGGATAAGAATCCAAGGTGATATCCAAAATGATGCCCATTGTTGGAATGATATATCCTAGGACATGCATTGTATAGGATGATGATGGTTTGATAAGTTGATTGATAGGGGCATGTGCAGGATCATCATGGAAAAAACAAGCCCTTAAGTGGCAAAAAAATTAGAAAAATTGAAGTTAGGCAACTTGACATAAAAAATTGAATAAGTTATTTATATTATTTCAAAAATATGTAAGAATAGAATTTGTAGAAAATCTAATGTAGTAGTACTTAAATTTTAGGGAAAAAATAAGAAGTAGGTGTCGGTTTGACCACCCTAACCACAATAAAATGATAAATTTTTTTTTAATATTTTAGATATAAGTACAGGACTCATGTCCCGATGTGATGCATATTTTTTGGTAATTTTTCCCAAGTAAATAATTAATTATGAATTTTTATTACAACTTAAAAAAACTTCATTATGTCTAACCACCTTAACTTGGTCAAAACTTCATGAAATTCATTTTTTCTTTTTTAATACTATAGTATACACAACATAGAATGTGACACATGTTTTGGATTCAAAAAATGTGATATCGTTTGAAATCTATAGATGTTTTTCAATCAGTCTATCAATCAGGAATTTAGTCGTAATTTGAATAGAAAATGAATAATAATTACTTATTAAATTCAAAGTAAAGCATAATTTATATTGGTGGAAATATGAGAATCTCCTTTAAAAACCCTTTTCGTTTCATCAATTTTGGATAAAAACAAAGTCATCAGCCACATACCCATCATATTGCCACTTTTTGGCCCATCATGATCCTGCACATACCCATAGGCTATTGATATAAGGTTGATTGACATGTTTGAAAATGATCAAGAGTCTGATTTTGCATTTAATGGTTTGTTGTTTCAATTTTGATTTTTCATTTGGAGTTTTCTTTTGTTAATTATTGTGGTTGTTTTTGTTTGTATTGCCAAAGGATGAAGGTGATGATCAGTTTATTATGGATCAGTGATTATTTCAAGTGAAAGTGAGATGAGACAGATGGATTTTTTCAAATATTTGGATGTTTTTGACATTTTTGGAATATTTTGAGGCTATTTTTTGGGTTTTTTGGATTTTTCAAATGTTTTGATTTTTTATTTTTTAGAATGTTTTGGGGTTTTCTTGAGATTTTATGAATGTTTTTGGAGTTTTTGTTTTTTTGAATTTTTTGGATTTTGATGTCTTGGGGGCTGATAAAAAATTAGCCTTGCCTATGTTTAAGCTCAGAGACGAGGTAGTTCCGATTCCAATGTTTTTGACATTTTTTTTTATTTTTTGTGTGTTTTTGGATTTTTGATATGGTTTGGTGTTTTTGGATTTTTCGCATGATTTTGACAATTTGGATATGGATATGATATCAGTGCTCTATTTGGGATTTTGTTGAAGACCAAGCTAAGCTTGATTGCTTGAATCGATGGATTGATAATGATGATAACATTGTTGAGGATACATAACAATGCAAGGATTTGATTGATTAGAATTGATGAAGATCACATTGTTGAGGATGCACAACAATGCAAGGATAGTGTTAAGAAACACAAGGATTGAGATGGATATCCCAAGATGATGATAGATTGATGATGATAACATTATTGAGGATACACAACAATGCAAGGATAGTGTTGAGAAACACAAGGATTGGGAAGGATATCCCAAGATGATGATGAATTAATTGGATTTGATTGATCAGGATAATAAAGCTTGATTTGGAACAAAAGTTGTTCGAATGATTTTATGTGATGTTTGACATGCAAATTAGATGCAACTGATAGTGATTACTTGGATTGATGTTCGATGAAAGATGAAGACTGATAAGGAACATCTTCTTGTCAAAATATGCCATGGGCTAGTGATTTGGATTTTGGATCACAAATGTTTTGACCAATTTGATTTCACGTTTGCCAATGTTCAAATCGCCACATAAGTTGGAGGATATAGATATAGATTTATTCTCAAAGAAAGATGTAAATATCTTCCCCCAGTGTCTAGCAATGTATGCAATGTTATGGATAGATTCCTGGATAGGTGTATGGATGGATGGATATGGAAAGCATGCAAAGGATGCCAAGGATTATCTTGTGATAAGATACAGTGTTCAGATAAAGAATGCTCATTTGGAGAATGCTTCATGGATCAGATAATGTTGCATAGGATAGGATCAATGAAAATAGTCCATGTCAAGATGTTTACCATAAGCAAGCATAAAGTGTATGCCAAACATTGTCAAGATTAAGATAATTTGGACTATGAATGGATGAAGATGGATAGAAATGGATTGGATAAATGGTTCATGGATGAATGGATTTATTATGTCTGAGATGGATGGGGTGCTAGATTTATTATGGATGGGATGAGATGCTTTCTCTTGAACTGGTGTACATAGATGCTTGATTCTACACATGATGCCTATTTCCCAGGTTTTCATCATGGTACTTGCCCAAAGTTCTACCCATGTGGTTTTCACTAGAGGACGATTTTTCTCTTTACTGTTTACAATCCTTTTTCTAATTTTTTTTTGGATTTTTTTTTTTTTCAAAAGATTTTAAGCTCATGCTAAATCACAAGGTGTTTCTGATGTAGATTACCCTGTCATAATGTGCCATCAATATCCTACCTGAAGAAGTTTCTTTGCTAAGATACATGCACTTGAATACAACTTTTGAGATTTTTGATCTTCTTTGTCGATACCGAAGTTAACTTTTTCTTTGTGAACACATCATGATAAATTTCCTTCTAAATCCTTATGATGAAGGGTTGTTGCCAATACATGGTCAATGTAAGAACTGGATATCATGCATGGAGGCATGGATGGAGTGTGTTTAGGGATAAGAGATGGATTGGTTGACAGTTTGGAACCTTTAACTCTCCAAACTTGGGAAGATGAGCAATGATGGGTGGATATGGAAGTGTGCATGGAATTAGCACCAACTATTTGATATACTTTGTATGTTGCTTGAAAATCCTGCTTTTGCATTTGTGGACATCTTTGATGGATACTTTTCCCTCTTTTAGTTTTCCCCATAGTTTCTTTGACTGATGGATTTTGATAGGGATGATCTTTCTTTGTATGTTTTGGTATCCATGCATATTTGATTTTTCCATTATTCTTTTCAACTTCTTTTGCTTTGATAACCTTATTTGTACTTTAATTCAAATCTTTATTTTGACGTTGGTCCGAATTTGTGGATGGGGTGATGGGTGGATGAAGATTCATGATGTGGCTGGTTGTAGTATTCACATTGATTTCATCATAAGGATTCTTCGTGCTCCCTATGTTGACATTTGTACTAGATAAAGTTTCCCCCAGTATGGTGGTAGTAGTACCTTCATGCTTTGATTCCACCTATTCCAAGAGCTCTTGTTTAGAATGCATTCTTTGATAAATGACCATTGTAGATGATGTTATTGGAATTTGCTACTCTACTGACTTCAAAATATCCTATTTTTTTCTAAATTGTTTCCTTGAGTGGATACTATTGGATATCTTCATACATGATATCCTCATTCTGAATTTGGAATATGTCTGATCCTGATGTTGTCAACTCAATAACCTACTCTTTTTGTGTAATAATGTCAAGAGTAAAAGAATCTTGTTCTGAATGAAGATCATTTATGTGTCCATCCATAGAAAGCATCTCATGGGTAGATGGAGGAGTATGTGCTATGTGGATATGATCATCTTGTGTAGATAGGAGAGTGTCTAGTAGATCATTGTAGTATCTTGGAGATATGAATTCTTGATCTTGAATGATTTCAAATTTTCTTTTGACATGCTTTGGATCAAGTTCTTGACATGGGTCAATTTCAAAGGATGGATTGCTTATAAATGGTTCTTGGATATCTTTATTAGGCATAGGAAGTGGCTTAGTATCCTCTTGATCTTTGAGTGAATTGGGATCAAGTGTTGAGTTGAAGATTCCTTCAATATCGACAATCATGAGGTCGAAGGATGTCAATATGTCTTGGAAAGGACCATTGCTAGACTTTGGTGAGAGATATTGATCATGCTTTAGAATAAATTCTTGAGATATTCCCTCTAACTCATTAGGTGATGTAGAGACATTTTCAACATGATCATTGGTCAATGCCACGTTGGATGAGGTGAAAACATCTCTATTGATGGATAGATCTTGATCATTGTTTTCAACAATTGTGGTGGAGGGATTTCCAATGTCTTCAACCATAGGGTCAAGTGATATTGGCATTTCTTTGATTGGATCATTGTTGGTTAGTGGACTTTGATCATGATTGAAAAGTGACTCTTGATGTATGTTAATTTGATCATTGGATGAGGTGGAAACATCTTCAAGGTGTTATGTGGTGGATTGATCTTGATCCTTGTTCTTGACAGTTGTGGTGGAGATATTTTCAATGTTATCATTGTCCCCAATAGTGATTATCTTTTGATGAATTAGGTCTTGGATGAGTTTTTTGAGTCGAACACAATCTGATGGTGTGTGTCCCTTTATTCTATGATAATCACAAAGGTGCTTCTCATTATACCTTGGAATTTTTATGTCTAGTTCTTGATAGTTCACATAAATAGGTATTTTGATGAGATTTTCTTGTACCAACTGTTGCAAGACTGATTCGTTTGGTCTCCCAAGTGGTGTGTATTTTTGCTTATTACCTTGTGAGACTTGTACTTTAAATTGACCTTGTGGTGATTATTTTTGGAGATGTGGCGAGTGATCTTCCAGATGTGGTGATTGATCCTCAAGATGTGGTGATTGGGTTTGTTGTTGATGTTGATCAATCTTGATATCCGACTTCTTGACATTGGAGATATTGTTCTTGATGCAATTGTGGACATAACTCAATGCTTTGATGATATGGTTCAATCAATGGTAGAGTAAATTGATTTTGGAGTAAAAATTTCTTTTGTTTCAAGGCTTTAGTTAGTTTTTCAAGTGAAGCAATTTGGTCTAGCAAAACTTGGTCTTGATTTTGATCTTGGCACCCTTGATATAGTTGTTTTGGCTTTTGTTTAAGCAGATTTGGAGTGTGTACTTGTGGTGTTTGATTTTGGAAAATGTTCTAATTTGGGATAAAACTCAGATTTGGCATGATAGGTTGAAATTGAACATTGTTGTGATTGGGAATCACATTGCCTTGATTTAGGTAACATTGATTTTGCATGGTGTTACCTTGACTTGGATCAATAAATGGAGTCGTTATCATCATGTTTGGACTTTGAACAACATTTGATTAATTTGCAAAAATATTTATCCCAAATTTTACCAAGTTTGGACTCAAAACATTCATGTTTGGTAAAGTTGTACTTGTTACAGTCTCATTTGGCATGTAGGGATTTGGTGGGATGATGTTGTTTGTTTGAAGGCTCATGCATTGATTGTTCGGTTGGTGGATTTGTAGGTTTGGACTTGGATTTAAATCTACCATTGGGAAAGGTGTCCCAAACTTTGATTTGGGCATACTAACATTTTTTGTACTATTGACATTTGTAGAAGGTAATGATCCCATGTATGGTTTGTATAGATGTGAGTGTTGATAATCAATCAGTATTGTAAGGCTTTAATAGCTTAGTTGACTTGGATTACAGATGATGTATGGATCAATTTTATATTACATGTTCCTCTTGTGCTTTGAATAACAAGACCAAGATAGTGAATAACATGCCTTTCTCTAAGAGTAATTCAAAATCAAAAGACCAATGTTTGCATCAAAACCATATGACCAAAAGATACCAAGCTCATGTGTGGGGTCCAATTGATTTAATATTTTCTTAATGGATTCTTTTTTACTCAAAAAATTCTTGATTAGCTTTCAAACTGAATGTCCAATGTCCTAATTTTCTTTCATCCCACAAAGTGCATTATGTGGAAATCAAGGAAATCAAGATAAAGGTTACCTAAAGTTGACTTTAGTAGGAGAAAATTGAGATGAAATTCAAATTTTTAGAGGCCTCTAAGGATACGAATCCCAAGGGAAAGCAATAACATGTGAATTTGTTCAAGGATATTTGCTTCCCCTAAAGGGTTTGAGATTTTATGCTAATGTTGAATGTTGGTTTTCCAATGTTTTCGATCAAAGCACTGTGTTTACAAATGACTCACAAGCAATATAACATCCTAGCTCAATTGGTACATTTTTCTTAGTGGGATTGCCTCATGCCCTTCGTAGTAGAAGAGATGATTTCACATGCAACCAAGGAGAGATTATAAAGGTATGTTAAGAATGAATTCTTAACCTCTATACTTTAACCAAGATCGGACATGGCAAGTAACTTCTTGGAATCTAAGTTCCAATGCACCACTTTGATAAACTCATTGGATGGAATGGTTGGTTACTACAAACAAGGTTTTTAGTTTGGACTTTCCATTCATGGAGATTGACCCATATGGTGAGAGTCCCTTTTCAGATCCATCTCATCAGAGCCAACTGTGTGATACTGGCATTTACTCCAATACCCACATTTATATCTTGGTTGAAAATACTCTTGGCTTGAGAGTGTTACCAATTGATTCATTCCCTTGGGTGAGTACATTTTCTCCAAGGCATCCCTCTAAGACAAACAAAAACAAGCAAACATATTCATAGTTCGATCAACGTTCATTTAGAAACAAAGGGAGAACACATCCAATAGGTTTACTCACACTCGCAAAGTGTTTTGTTCAATTTTTAAATCCAAACTGAAGTGTGGAGGTGATTACTTTATCTCAACCTAAGATCACAAAAAAGGCCTTTTTATTCTCAAGATCGCTATAAAGCACGAGAGAAGCACATACGTCATTTTCAATGATGTTAGTTTAAGTAAGCAATCACAAAAACAAAGTTGCACATATTCATTTTAAATCCACAAAGCAATGATTTTAATTCATTTTAAAGCACCAAAATGAGATATGAAAGTTCCCTTGTTCAATTAGTTAGCCTCAAATGAAATCTAGTCAATGTTGCCTAAAGTTCACTTTATCCCCTTTGCAATTATAATTGAAAGCCTAGGTAATGTTCGTTTTAAAGCCCAAAAACAAGTGAGTTAGCCTAAAATAAAAAATTAAAGCATACAACGAAATCTCCAAGTATTTTGAAATGTTCATTTTAAAGCCCAAAATCAAATGAGTTAGCCTAAAATGGAAAATTAAGGCACAAGGTGGAATCTCCAAGCATTAAAAAATTCTTTTGAGTTTCAAGTTGTGATGCTCAATTTATCTCCAAGTTCCTTTGAAGATCTCTTACAAGCTCAAAATGCTCCTTGCTTTCCCTTTGTTTCCCTTCATTTTCCTTTTTCTTTTTCATCATTTTCCATGCTTTCCTTCTTCACTTTCCTTTATACCTTTTAAACAAAAGACAACTATACGAAAACTAAGTTAATTAAATTTTCTTCCTAAGTATTTAAGTATAAATGATTTCAAGTGATAAAGCATTAATAAAGATCTTGATTTCCAAAGATTTTAAAGCAATTAGGAATAAAGAATCAGTCTTTAAAAGGTAACAAGATCTCAATATAAAGACACACTAATCCAAGACCATAAATTTCATTCAAAGACTCTTTTAATGGCTCTCTATTTTGCACACCATTGTATCATTCAAAGTTTAAACAAGAAAATAGTTGTAATAAAGAACCCACAGTCCAATGATTAAGTTTGAAATAAACATTAGGTATGAGATGCATCCTAGATAGTCCTTAGTATTCAATCCAAAAGGCATGAAAAATAAAAACAATGAACTATTTTAGGATCCTTTGGTTATTTCAAGGAGTCCACCAAAAGAAACAAAAACTATATCGGTACCTGCACCACCACCAAAGTCAACACAAAAAAAAAGAAAAAGCCACATGTATAATGATAAATCAAGACAACCTCACACATTTGGACATCGGGTTGGATAAAGTGCAACTGATTAGGGATACTTTAAAGAGAGAATGCACTTTAGCATGGAACACATCTAACTACCCTGTAGTGTTGTGATTTTCAAGGCTAGATAAACCTAACCATAATGTTCCTTCTACTGCAATTAGTAAGTGTAAGGTCAAAAGACCCATGCAGAAGAAGCAAAGGCATAATGAATTTTCAAGCAAAATGCTAAAAAGCTGGTGTCAAGCTATATTTCATTGACTATCATATTTCCCTCTTAGTGGCACCAATATGGGAGTATTGAGATAGTGGATGAAGAATAGCATAAAGAATGAGGATCAAACACTCGCCAAGGAACATGCCTGTGTATATTGTATCAACAATTTTAACAATTGGAAATGATCTATCAAGTCAGTACCAATATGCAAAAACACCCCTTTCTCACATCTCCCTTACTACATTAATGATTGGAGACAACATTATTAATGATGGAACAACAAAAAAAAGTGTCAGATGTGCGCCTCCCTTCAAAAAATTGTGCCACCTAGCTACTGCAAAAGTATTTTTATCTAAACATTAAAAAGCATCAAATCAGAGTGTATCTTCAATCTGCTAAATCTACAAATGATAATTTCAATGACATATGATGTTTGATATCCATGCCTTGAACTATGTGTATTGTTCATTCACCTAGTAGATGTCTCTGAACCTGCAAAATGACCCAATATGTTAAATGATCTGCATATTATAATTGGTAGATGTCAAGTCTTCAATTTTGCCTTTGGGTACTTTATACTAGTGTTGTAGAGTACCACAAAAAATCCAACATTATCAGAGCACAAAAGCACCAATAATAATGCTATCAAAATCATAGATATATTTGAAATAATGCTTGTTGTTATTTACTTTGAGTTTCTCTGGTTGCATGTGGGAAGAACGAATCAAATCATGATGCAACCATACTAAACTCAAAACCCTCTTGAACCTACTCATAGGCACATGGGGAAGCTGTCAGAAAAGTCATTTGGAAGCCGTGATAAAAGGTTGGCTCTTTTCATCTTTTCTACCAAATTGTGGAATATCCTTTGGGTCAGTCGATTTATGCTACTTCCACTAAATATATTCAGCTAATAAAGAGGCACTTGTACAAAAGGTTGCAGCCATCATAAAGTGAGAAACAATCATTAATTGAATAAAAAGTGATAGAATTGTCTTCCCACACGTTTGCTTCACATCTAATGCCTGAAACCAACTATAACTGTTAGCATCCTTGAATACCAACTGAGAATGGTTTTACCATTTGTGCCTTTGGGAAATGCATTTGGTAGGTGTAAAACAAAATTCCACAATCTTCATCAAACATTATCCCTTGCAACATGAAAGCTTTGGAGAAACATTCACCAAAGTAGTAATGAAGAAGTTATGCATACTGCTCTTTAGACTGTCTTAGAGAGACATGGTCTCATAGATCATGGTAATTGCAGGATATGTGCAAAATACTTTTGTTAAAAAGGCTGTAGAAATTATCAAGCAAACATAATTGATAGGTGGAAAGCCGAATTGAAAAATCTTTTTAAAACTCTCAAGTTAATGGTCATTTACATCTACGTATGAGCACTAATGTAACTGGGTAGCATGTGCTCATTAAAGAAACTAGACTATTCCTGTGCAAGTTTCCTCTTTAAATAAAATAGGGTCTGATTTCTATTGATAAAATCTTCCATTTTAAAATGCACTTAAAATGTAGAAACATAAACAAGGCCCTTCATAAAAGAGGCGAACATTCAAAATATCAATCATTCAATATTATGTTCACTTCTTTGCAGAAACTTTAGAAACCTTTACAAATGTTACACTTACTAAAGAATTAAGAGTAAATAAATGTAGGCCCTCCTTCTAGCACCAATAAGTGGATACTAAATCTGCAATATGTTAAGCCTTAACAAGAATAAGTCAAGAAAAACACAACAAATCTAATATCCCTATGAAATATTGCATCATGTTAGATATGCTAAATGAGAAATTGAAACAATAAAAAAAAAAAGAGAGCATATAAACAACATGAATCCAAATTTATCTCATAGTGGATTGGCGCTTCTATGGAAAGAAGCCCTTTCCCAATCCTTGCTAAACTCCATAATATGTTGATATGAAACTACTTTGAAGATGATATGAGGTAGGAAAAATCAGTTCTCAATTGAAGAGAATGACTTTGCATGAGATTGTGGAGGATTTGTTGAAGAACAAAAGCCTTCTATTTATAAAATGTCAAATGCTAAGAGTGCTCAAAATAGAGCAATGTGGGATAAATATTTGACCAATGAGATGAAGCCACTTGTCAACTTGTGATAGGTTGAGGAATGCACACATTTTTGTCAATGTGCCAAAGAGGGGGAAATTCAAATTTGAATTTGAGAGTTAAATGTTGAGTGGGGGACATGTAAGAGAGAAGTTATTGCCATGTTGGAGGGGACAAGTCAACTTTCCTTCATATTCAAACTTAGAGAATATTCCCAAAAGATGCTTTGTTGAGAGAAAATGATGATTTAATAAATCAATAAATTGATTTATTTGTGCAAGTGGGAAAAGCTAGAGAATGTGATGGGTGATTAGATTAGATTAATCAGGATTAGGTGATTTTGATCCATTTGACTTAGATTTAGGGATTTAAATTAAATCAAAGAGAGATGAAAGTGATTTCAGATTTAATTAAATAAAGGTTTGATTTATTTAATTAAAAGGATGATGATAGGCTTAAATTAAATAAATTTAATTTATTCAATTTAAATGAACAACCTTAGGAGATTGATCAAATAAACTTTATTTATTTGATGAATGGATGAATATGACCTAATCAAATGCATTATGCCAATTTTTCATGTCTACACTATGCTTCACATACTATAGGATTAAAAAGAAAAAAAAAATTCATGAAGTTTTGACCAAGTTAAAGTGGTCAGACATACGATTTTTTATATTTTTTAAAATTTGTAATAAAAAATTCATAATTAATTATTTACTTGGAAAAAAAATTAGAAAAAATATGTATCACATCGAGACATGATTCCTCTACTTATATCTAAAATCTTATAAAAAAATATTATCATTTTATTGTGGTTAGGGTGGTAAGACAAACACCTACTTCTTATTTTTTCCCTGAAATTTAAGTACTACTGCATTGAAATTTCAAATTTTTACCAAATAGATTTATTTTTTTAAAATAAACCTAGTAGTTTAGAAACTACATTCAATTTTCTATAGATTCTATTCTTACATATTTTTGAAATAATATAGATAACTTATTCAAATTTTTATGTCAAGTTGCCTAACTCTTATTTTTCTAAATTTTTCACCACTTAAGGGCTTGTTTATTCCATGATGATCCTACACATAACCTATGTATTATTGTTTCTAATTTGGGGATGACACATAATACTGAGACAACCTTCTACATCGAGGTCTCTTTCACTCTGCTAACTCAAATCCTTTAGTTTTTTGTGCGCTAACATTGTTGTCTAGCGCAAGTTTTCCTTGTCTAATGCATTTGTTATCAGGTCTTCAGTCTAGGGGCATGCTTCCATGGTTTGAAGATTTTTCTACTTCCTCTATAGTATCCTTTTGGCATCATGATGTTATTTATGTTTATTTTATTTCCTTTAGCATGCATATTAGTGTAGATTCATATGCCCACTAAAGTGGGGGAAAGAATGTAATGTCGTAAAATTTCACTCCTTGCAATTTCACATACATTCTTGTATCTGCTTTAGTGTCTACTCCTATAGAACTTGTGTAAGCTCAATTTATCCCTTGCATAATCCTTTTTCCCTCTTAGGATGCTTAAAGGATTTTTTTTCAGCAGCTACCCTTGTGTGTCCGCTTTGCATTAAACCTTGTGCTTTTCCTATTTGTGTTATTTTGTAGCATGATGTGTTCGGACACTAGCACACCACATAGACGTACATGTGCCACACTAGCATCCTATAACATTTCAACATTCAAACTACCATTTCCATGCATGTTTTACACTTGTCACCTCCTTTGGTTGGTGGTAGCGGCTTGAGATGCCTTGTAATCACCCGAGAGACTTCTTTTTTCTTTTCTACTCCCTTTAAAAGTTATCTTTTCAATTCACTTGTGCTTCTGGCTTCCTTTTATCCTCAACTCTAGAATTTCTCTCTTGATATCTTGCTTGCACAATTTCATATGGCTTGCTACAACCACATTCTCTAAAGCTCTCACAACACCCTTTGTAAGACTCTTGGATCTTGCAACTTTATCTCCCTCCTTATGCTTGTGAGAATCTTGGGATTCCATATCCCCTATCATTTGCATCCTTACTTCATGATACGGGTTTTCCTCCTTGAGCGGGGATTATATTTATCACTCACACTTTGTGATACATGTTCTCCTCCTCAAGCAGGGATTTCTTTTATCACTCATACTTGGTGGTGTGGGTTCTAATCCTAAAGTGGGATTTACTTTCACCACATTCTTTTTTCTATTTCAATTCATTTATCTCTATCTATTTGATTGTCTGTGGAGGTGGGAACACCAAAACATGGGTTTGACTGAGGAAAACCCCTATACAGTCCCAACACTTTCTC
The DNA here is from genome assembly GCA_007258455.2 of Sequoia sempervirens. Taxonomy (NCBI): domain Eukaryota; kingdom Viridiplantae; phylum Streptophyta; class Pinopsida; order Cupressales; family Cupressaceae; genus Sequoia; species Sequoia sempervirens. The sequence continues at coordinate 570,421,498 of VDFB02271358.1, forward strand.
CAAATCTTATGCATGTAGGTATTGAAGACATTCACATACTAGAGGCTTTATCACTTGTGTGGTTGTGAGCATTTCATTTCCATCTCTTATTCTCTTTATGATCTCTTTCACTTTATTTCAGCTTTAATACATTTTGTTACTTTATCGCATTCTATAAGTTCTTACCAACCAGATTTCTAATAGACATTTAGTTATTTTCTATGATATTCTTGCCTCCTAGTTTGTATGAGATGCCAATGTACCTCTAGGATGCTAGCACGTCGTGTTGTCATTTGTATCCCACATTTTGTCCTTTGGCTAAGATATTTTTAGCTTGTCCAAAGAATCATTGTGACCTACTCTTTCTAATTCTAGAACTCTCATGTTGTTCCTCAAGGTAGTTTAAGGTAGTTCGCCCCATGAGCCTCTCTGAATGAAGAGAACTTGTGAGTATTGAATCCCCCTTCTGTACACATATCTATCTCTTAACCTAATTATAAAAGAAGATTCCATCATATTTTCCATCCTACATTTGGAAGGGTTTGTACATGACTCATGGCTCCATGGATTCATTACTCAAGGCCAACAAAACATAACAACTTATGGTGACTTCACCCAAATAATCTTTGAAATATTTAACTTAAAGCACCTTGAGAGATAATTTAAAGAATGAACTCAATTAAGACAAGAAGGGAGCATTGAAGACTATGTTGTATAATTCCAAATAATTTCAATCATTTTCCCCAAAATTAGATAAAAAGGACTCACTTAGCTATTATAGAGGGACTATCAGAAGTTATTCATGTACTATTAAGTGCCCTTGACCCCACATATCTCCAAGATGCAATCTTAAAATCCCTAGGACATGATGCCAATAAGATAGGGGATAAAGGTTATTATAAAAATATATCATCCAAAGATAAAACCTCATGTAAGAAAGATGGGCATCAAAGAAAATTTCATCCTAGAGATGATGATGAAGAGATTTGAAGAAAAAAATTATGTTTCAAGTCCAAGGAGAAATGGCAGCATTCACATGTTTATAATCAAGAAGAGTTTTGAAAGAAAGAGTTGTGTTACAATTTTTAGGAGAAATGGAAGTTGATATATAAGTGTGGAAAAGAGTCCAAGAATGTAACATAGAGGCATTATCTGACAAATAAGTATGGATACAAGAAGAGGAAAATCCAAGAAAAAGAAGAAAGTGTGATGAGGAGGACTATGGAACCCTAGCTGCAATCTCAAGAGCATCCAAGAACCACCCCTTTTGGATTTGAAGTGTTCTAAAGGGACAAAGGGTAACCTCCCTTGTGGATAGTTGGGAAACGCATAGCTTTATCAATGAAAATTTTGTTATATGAATGAATATAGAAACATACTATATTAAGGGCTTTAAAGTAACCTTGGATTATGGGTACACTACCTTGTGTACAAGAAAGATTCCATAAATAAACATCACCTTGGGAAAGAATCCAATCAAAAAATACTTCTACATTATTGGAACTTATGGAAATGGAGGATAGGTTAATCAAGTGCTATCACACCCATTTTCCAAGATATTCCACTCAAGGATAACCCTAGAGATCTCAATGCAAAAAATAAAGAAATCTTGCAATAGGGTTGTCCTAGGAATTGAATATGATCTAATGAGGGGTTCACCACCAAGTGTAAACTTGGAAAATACAATGAAATGCAAGATATAATGTGAAACCCTAATTGAATGCAAACTAACACTAACTGACCTAGAAAAGTAAATGAAATAACACAAAAAATTCTAAAATAGAAAGTGTGCACCTGTGAATCCAAAGAAGGAAGAATGGAGGTCCTGAACACTAAAAAATCTACTTTTATTCCTGACTAGGACTCCTTCGCCAAGCTAGGCGAATCAGTCCATTTTTTGGGAAACTGTGCTAGAATAGAAATCTACCAAAAGGGTATCTAGATCTGCAAAATCCTAAGAACTGTAAAGAATTGGGACTCATTCACTAGCAGTGGTGAATCAGTCTAGTTGAGATTTTCTAAAGCTTCAAAGGTTGATTCTTCTCTTATTTATCTGCTTTTTCCTTCCTGACTGATATTTGGATCTAAATCTCTGATTTACAATCTATAGGTGATCTCCAATGTTCTCCAAGGCTTGATGAAAACTTTGAAAACTTTGGATGATTTGCAACTTTTCTCCAATCTTGCTACTTATGAAATATGAAACCTAAACCTACAAATCACACGTAAGGGAGAGGGAAAAATGTTGTTGAGTTAGTGAATAGGGGTCTACCTTGGTCAAACCCCTTGTTGGTAATTAAACCTTGAAATGAAAGCCAATATGAATGGAGAATGGTGAATGAATAAAATACAATGTTGTAACTCACCAAACCTTGGCAATAAGGTGCTACAAGTATGATTGAAATGGTTGCAATGGATGTGATTCTTTACTCTTTCTTAAATGATGTTGATCTTGCTTAAAACACTTACTTAAATAATAAACCCTACATCACAATTGTTAGCACAATAAAAAAACATGATAGATGAAATATTTGACATGATGATTAACACTTGAATGCTACTCTAACATGATTGATAATCTACCCTTGAATGATCTTGAATTCTCTTGTGAATGATCAAATTCTCTCATGAACTCTCTTGAGTGCTAGGTGAGAATATGAGTGAAAGAACCTTGTATTTATGCTCAATTATGCAAGAATTCCAAAAATTATAATACTACAAGTTGACATCAGATCTAGGAGAAAAAAATCCCTACTAAAAATTTGAAATAAATTTGATTTTGAACCACACGAGACTCATTCACCCAAGGTGGTGAATGATTCCCATCAGGCATAATGTATTGGACCAAAAGCAAAAAGTGGTTAGAAATGTGTGAAAACTAGTTTGGGGCTAAAAGATCCAAGTGGGGCCCATTCACCCAAGGTGACGAATGTCCCAAACCACCAAATCTAGGCCACACAAGCCAGAAACACCTAACTTATGATTGCATACTAATTAGTGGAAGGATTATCCTCAAAAATATGCAATAAATGAGGCTTGTGGATGCAAAATAGGGCCAATTAAGGCATAAGGAAGCTCAATTATTAATGAAAAGCCTAGCGAAATGTGAAACTATATTACTACACTTTACAACACTCCAAATAAGGCAATATTAAGGTTTATTTTGATTAAAAAGATGTTTATTAAGTTTAATTATTTGATAAAACCTTAAAAAAGTGTGAGTGAATTACAACACTTCACAACACTTTAGCATGGCACCATTAAAATCCATTAGTTCACAAGGTCCCAAGACTTAATATGAATGTGTCATCCACATTGCAACACTAAATCAAGGCAACATCAAGCCAAAATCACAAGGAGGGACCAAACAAGAGAAAAATGTAGAACGGTTACTTTTTCAATGACTCCATCTAGCCCCCACTTTAGTGAGAGGATGAACTTGCTTCAAACTCACACTAAAGTAGACCAAATGCTCATCAAGAGGGGTTGAAGTATACCAATGCAAATAAGATGAGATAATGATCAAGAGGGGTGTTCAAGCCCCCAGGATCAAGATCCCATGACAAACCAACATAGGAACTAAAGAACACTCATGCAAATGATATAAATAACAACAAGGCACAAGAATCCACTATCAAATATGAAAAGAGAAAAGGTAAAAAGATAAAAGATTGTTGGATCAAGCTTCGACCATTTTTCCATCACAATGTGGATCAGATCTAGGTTGTTTGTCCAAAAAACACATACTCACTCTGAGGTAATGGAACTTCAAGCTGTCCACTAGGTGAGAAGTCCAAAAAGGTGAGAGACATACACTCATGGCTGGTATTTAATCGCATACACATGCAAGTGGCTATGGGGAAAGTCATGCCTCAGTCAGGCTTCCCGCTCAAACCATACCAAAGTTATAAACCCTAATAACTTTAATAAGGCACCATGCAAAAATGATTTTTGAGCTTTAAGAGATAAGAAAAACTTTGTATTCTTGGAGCTCATGAACAAATAGGATGGCACTATAGGCATGCAAGTTGTGTTATGCAAGGTTGCCATATAACAATAAATTCCAAATAAGAAATGTTCAAAGGAGTATTTCTTAGTTCATGTGAGGTCTTTAACTTAGGGGACATTTTTCTTAATGTCTCCAAGAGAGGACCAATCAAAGAATAGAAAATTTGGAACCTAGGGGATGCATTGTGTTGCATCAAGCCACTAAGAGGAATGTAATATTCTGAGAGATCACGCTCTTGAAAGACATCACACCCAATGTCATCCAAAAAGTTAAAAACACATCATATGAAGTAAGAAAACTACACCATGAACCATGAAGAAGAAAAATTGCAACAGAATAATACCAATGTATGCCCCCACTTTAAAGGAATTGCTAAACACCATACTGTGAGCAATTACTTTAAAGTAGAAAATGATATATGTAAAAAAGGAAGACATGAGAGCCAACTTGGAAAGCCCAATGCCAAGTCATATGTTTCCAAGTAAATCTACATAATGTAAGAGAAAAGGAAAAGAGAGGGGTTTCCCCCGAAAACGAAAAAAGAAAACACATAACCTAGGATCTATGCATTTGGGGTCAATATGTTCTTTGCTACAATATTCTTAAGAGAGCTCAGAATTGTCATCATTCCCCAAATACACATAGAACTAGAAAAATCACACAAAGAGACTGAAAAAAAAAACTTTTTGATCAACATGGAAGAAACATGAATGTATCAATGCCTTGCGTCATCCCCAAAAGGAAAAAAACAAGACAAAAATGAAAAGAAAAGAGAAGATAATGAAAAATATTTTAGGCCAACATGGAAGATACATGAATGTCTCAATGCCTTGAGTCATCCCCAAAAGGAAAAACACAATACAAAGGAAAAAAGATAAAAAATTGATGACATAGAGAAGAATGAAGGTACAAATAGAGGAATGTCACAAAGAGAGAGAACATCAAATAGAACGTCATGGGGGATCACATTATGCACAAGCAATCACACAAAAGAAATTGAAAAATAAAGAAATAATGCAAAAGACTAGTAAGGAACATGTGAGTCATCATATGAGTAGGTCATTCACCTCCCAATCATGTTCATTGTATAATGAAGGAGGAAAACTAGCAAAAGGGACAAGAACAAGTGCCAAACTAGGGGTAGCACTAGGTTCAACACTCTTTGTAGGAGATTTGTCATTTAATCTCATGGAAGAAGAAAATAAGTATTCAATTTATTATGCACCTCTTCAAGTGCCAAACTAGGGGTAGCACTAGTTTCAACACTCTTTGTAGGAGATTTGTCATTTAATCTCATGGAAGAAGAAAATAAGTATTCAATTCATTATGCACCTCTTCATCAATTCAAGTAAACCTCGTTGCCATCATCCAAGTTAACCAAAATGGGAGGATGAATGATAATATTCATGGAAGAGTTCAAATATTGATGTGGTTGTTTTATTGGATTTTTTTGTTTTGGGATAGGAGTAGAGTCATCTTGCATTGCTATAGTCAATTTTGGATCTTGATTTTCTTCATTTAATTCTTCATGTAACCTACAAGAAAGGGCATGACATCTATGCCTATTCTCTCTATTCTCTCTAGCACCTCTATTTCCTTTAGTTTTGTTTTCAAGTTGAATTTGTGTAGGAGTGGGTTGATCAACCATAGGTTTATTTTCTTCCCCAAGGGGAGGAATGAAAGGAACCACAGGAGGTTGTTCAACTGCTTTCTCTTTGACTTTGTAAGCCTATTTTATTCTAGGAGGTGTGATGGGATTGCTTTCATTGTTTCTTGGTCTTTTGTATAACGTAGGTGAATGTTTCATCTTAGGTTGAAATTGGTTGTTTGGGACATTTTTACGTTCAAGCATGGTTTTTTTAAGGATGGTAGGCTTAGAGGTTGATTTGGGAATGTTTTAGAGGGATAGTTTTTCTATCTTCTTTTCCTTGAACTTTTAATAGGATAAGAAAAATTAGTCTTCTCATGGTTTAATAGGTTCCACGGGCTTGGGAAAGAAGGCATCTAAGGAAAAATCTCCTTTGGAGGATAATGGGTTGAAGCCACTATGGTGGATAGTTAATATTTCATTGTCAAAGGGAAACTTTAAGCATTTATGTACAAGTAAAGGGACAACTATCATGGAGCGAATCCATGGGTGGCCTAGCTTCACAAGAAATTGGTCTGACTATGGGATGATGGAGAATGAGCCATCTAATATTTTTGGTCCTATTTGTAATGGTAGGGTGATCGATCCTATCATAAAGCAAGAAAAAACATTATGTGTCTCAATCCAAGCTTTCGGTTTGTTGTATATGTCTTGATAGAGCTCATGTAAAAGTAAGAATTCCTTGGTGATCACATTCTCTCCATAGGTGGGATCTATTAGTAATCCCATTAGTGGCTTCTCATAGATATGACCGACTATGTAGAGAGGAATATTGGGTGCATGTTTAAGTATATCTTTAGAGGAGAAAGAAATGTCAAGAGGATTCTTAGTTCGGCCTTTATGAGGGATGATGTCTATCACTCCTACCATTTCATCTATAGGATTATTATTGAGAGTATCATGTTGAATAGAATCATTGTTATCATTATCTGTGTCAACATTCATCATATTATTATTTGTAGCTTCACTAGATTTGACAAATGAAATATTATGTTTTGGCATGGGGTTGGTGAAAATTTGCAAATTTTGGTTAGGAGGGGAAACAGACTTATTTCCTTGATCACTATCACCTCCAATAGAAAGATGACCATAATCAATGAGGTCTTGCAAAAGAGGTTTAAGACACTTGTAGTGTACCATGTCATGTGCATTTTGTAAGTGATAGTGGTAGTAAGCATTTTATCTAAAGCTCGGGGGTAAAGGCTTATTAGGGTTGGGTGTTTTGATGGTAGGTAAGGTAATCATTTTGTAGTCTAAAAGTTAAGTCATTGTGTTATCAAGGGTATCACATAAGGGAGTGAATTATATTTTTAGGCCTCCATAGCTAAAGGGCACTATGGATTTAACAGTAGTTGCTTGGTTATTGAGATTTTGAGTTGTTTGTTGAGGGGGGTTGAATTGAAGGAACCCTTTTTTTTGGAAGGTTGGGAATTGTTTTGGTTTGCAAGTTTAGATTTCTCGATTCAGCTAGAAGTGGACTTTGTATCTTGACTACTAATCAAGTTTTGATAATCATGGAGAGTAGTACACAAGTGCATGAAAGATGGGAATTTAATCATGGTAATATTTTCTTGAATCTTTCTTTGCAATTTTTTTATGAACATATTTTGAAGGTGAGGGTTGGGTACCTTGACATCAATTTGGGAATAAAGCGATTGATAGTGTGAGATAAAGTCAATTATCTTTTCTTCTTTTTTCTTACATCTCATCAAATCAACCAAGGTCATCTTAGAAGTCATATGCACTTGGAAATGGGTTACAACTACATCAACTAGTTTATTGAATGAACTAATTGAGTTGTTTGATAAAGAAGAAAACTATTCCAAGGTGGCATCTTTCAATGACCTAGGGAAAATTTTAGCTAGGAGTTTATTATCAAGGAAAAAGTCACTACATCAGGAAGCATAATTATTAACATGGCTAGAAGGATCTCCCTTCCCTCCATATTTCTCAAATATAGGAACCTCTACAACTTGTGGAATCAATGCTTTCAGTATCTCCAAGGAAAATGGACTACTTCTAACATAATATGTGCGTGGACCATTTTGATTTTGGTTAATGGTGGAAATTTTTTTTGAAGGGATGAAATAGTTTGGAAGAGTTGGGCTATGAGAGGGTCATTGTTTGTGTTATGAGATGGAAGTGAAAGTGTTGAAGGAGTGTATTTGTTCATAGTACAAGTGAATGGGATGCTTATAGGTGGTAAAGTGGTAGGAGATATAACATGCAATGCCACATAGGAACTAGGAATGCTAGTTGGAATACCCAAGGAAGGAATCACATTATCAACTTGGTGCATTGTTGTTGTGACTTGAGGGTTGGTATAGGTAGGTATTGAGGCTATTGTTGTGGGAGGAGGAATTTGAGTTCCTCCTTGACTTGTGACATTGTTTGTAGGAAAAGGATGACTACTTGTTGAGGCAAGGTTTTTTCCAAAGATTTTAACTATTTTTTTCGTAAGGTCAAGTCCATCTTCACTTTCAACCATGTGGTGAATGTTGTCTATAGTAGGGATGGAAATAGTTGAAATGCTATCATTTTACACTTTATGTTATAGGTTTGCTAAGTCCTCATGAATGTGAATTATGTTTTCTCGCAGGACATTATGATTCCTTATTTCATCATTCATACTACTTGAAGGAAAAGAGTTGTTAAAGGTGTTGTCCATACCTAGTGTACTAATGTCAATACTAGGAGTGAAAGATCTAGATAACCCAAGATCCACAATGATTGTGCTATCCCAAGATGACATGAGTCTCGAACCTCGTCTCACTACAATATTAGCAATAGGAAACCAAACACTCATACAAAGGCTACTAAATACAAAATGAATGCAAATGCAATGTAAGCTAAGAAGAATGAAACAATTATATAGAAGTTTTGGAAACTAAAACAAAAAGATAGTAACAACAAACAAAAACTCAAAAATTGAACTATAAATGCTAGAAAATGTAGTGCAGTATGTGCAGAGGGATTGATTCATCCAGGGTGACAAATGAGTCCTAGTGATGATTTTTTTCAAAAGTTTCATAATTTTTAAATTGAATTTTATGCTTTTTATGTTTTTTGAACTATTTATGAGATGCAAGTGCAGATTTTGACTAGTTTCCAATGAAATTGGATGAAAAAATGCAAGACAAATGAGCTTTCACTAATGCAAAATTTGAAACCCTAGAATGCAATTTAAGTTTAATGGAAATGCTAATGAAATGTCAATGCAAGCTAAATATAAGATGAAAATGCACTCCAAATCAGAATTATGATGTTATGAGAGTAGGTTCGCCAAAATGGAACCCATGAAAATAAGGGATAGGTTGATCAAGTGCTAAAACACCCACTGTCCAAGATATTCCACTCAAGGATAACCCTAGAGATCTTAATACAAAAGAGAAAGAGATATTGCAATAGGGTTGTCCTAGGAAATGGATATAATATAATGAGGGGCTCACCACCAAGTGTAAACTTGGAAAAGACAATGAAATGCAAGTTATAATGCAAAACCCTAATTGAATGCAAACTAACACTAACTAACCTACAAAGTGAATGAAATAACACAAAAAATTGTAAAACAAAAAGTGTGCATATGTGAATTCGGAGAAGGTAGAATGGAGGTCCCGAACACTAAAAATTCTTCTTTTATTGATGACTATGAATCATTTTCCAAGCTGGGTGAATCATTTCAGTTTCAAGAAACTATGCCAAAACAAAAATCTACCAAAAGGGTATCCAGATCTACAATATCCTGAAAACTGACAAGAATTGGGACTCATTCTCTAGAAGTGGAAAATCAATCCAATTGGGCTTTTTTGAAGATTCAAAGGTTGACTCTTCTCTTCTCTATTTTCTCTATCCTTCCTATCTAATTTTCATATCCGAATCTTCGATTTACAATCTATAGGTGATCTTGAATGTTCTCCAAGGCTTGATGACAACTTTGACAACTTTGGATGATTTGCAACATTTTTGCAATCTTTCTCCTTATGAAATATGTAACCTAAACCTAAAAATCACACACAAGGGAGAGAAAATTTTGGTTAGGTTAGTGCATAGGGGTTTTCCTTGTTCAAACCCCTTGTTGGTAATTAAACCTTGAAATGAAAGCCAATATGAATGGAGAATGATGAATGAATAAAAGACAATGTTGCAACTCACCAAACCCTAGCAATAAGGTGTTGCAAGTATGCTTGAAATGGCTACAATGGATGTGGTTCTTGACTCTTTCTTGAATAATGTTGATCTTGCTTCAAATACTTGAATCATAAACCCTACATCACAATTGTTAGCACAATTAAAAAAATGATAGGTGAAATCTTTGACATGATGATTGACACTTGAATGATGCTCTAAAATTCTTGACAATCTACCCTTGAGTTCTCTTGAATTCTCTTGTGAATTCTCAAATGCTCTTGTGAACTCTCTTGAATGCTCTTATGAGATCTCTTGAATTCTAGGTGAGAATATGAGTTAAAGAACCTTGTATTTATACTCAACTATGCAAGAATTCATGAAATTACAACACTACAAGCCAACATTAGATCTAGGAGAATAAAATCCCGCTGGAAATTTGAATTAAATTTGATTTTGGGCCACACAAGACTCATTCACCCAAGGTGGTGAATGAGTCCTATCACACATAATGTATGGGACCAATTACCAGAAGTGCTTAGAAATGTGTGAAAATTAGTCCAGGGCAAAAAGATCTAGGTGGGACCCATTCACCCAAGGTGGTGAATGTGTCCCAAATCACAAAATTTGGGCCACATAAGTTAGAAACACCTGAATTATGATTGGAAATTGATTGGTGTCAGGATTATCCTTGAAAAGATGCAATAAATGAGGCTTGTAGATGCAAAATAGTGCTAATTAAGGCATAAGAAAGTGAAATTATTAATGACATGCCTAGTGAAATGTGAAAATGTGTTACAACACTTTACAACAATCCAAATACAACAAGATTAAGGTTTATTTTTATTAAAAAAAGGTTTATTAAGTTCAATTATTTGATAAAACCTTAGAAAAGTGTGAAAGTGAATTACAACACTACACAACACTTTAGCAAGGTACCATTAAATTCCATTAGTTCACAAGGGCCCAAGACTTAATGTGAATGTGTCATCCACATTGCAACACTAAATCAAGGAAACAATAAGCCAAAATACAAGGAGGGCCCAAACAAGCCAGAAAAAGTAGAAGGGTTAATTTTTCAGTGACTCCAATTGTGAACATGGGGGACATTGATGTAATCTTGGGCATCCCATGGTTATAATCTTTGCGGAATTTCTACGTAGACTTCCCAAAATTGGAACTTTTCTTCAACATTTAATGGACAAGAAGTCTTCATACATGCACTATCCTATGGATCCACTAGAGTAGTTTCATCCAAAAGGATGGAAAGAATATCTAGAAATGGACAAGTGGAATTGGTTTCTCAATGCATGATCCTTGAAAAATCTTCCTCCCAAGGTAAAGCCATACACATTGACATCCAACCCATCCTAAAGAAACAAAAAAAGGTATTTGGAAACATCACACTATTCCTCCCAAAAGAGGTTTTGAATACATCATAGAACTTGAAGAAGGGGCTAAATCCATAATAACTAAATCTTATAGGAACCCTAAAAAATTTAAATAATAAATACAAAAAAAATAATGAGCTTCTTGAAATGGGCCACATTCAACCTAGTTTAAATCCTTTTTCCTCCTTAGTAGTTTTAGTTAAAAAGAAGGATAGTACTATGAGAATGTGTATAGATTATAGAGCCTTGAAAAAAATATTAAAAATCATTATCCTATTCCTAGAGTCAATGAATCAATTGATGAACATCATGGAACAAAATTATTTTTGGAGATTTAATTATGATCTAGTTACCACCAAATTAGAATGAGGGAAGAAGATATCCCCAAGACCAGTTTTAGATGTCACTATGGACACTTTGAATTCTTGGTCCTACCCTTTGGGTTAACCAATGTTGCTGCAACATTCTAATCATGCATGAATCACTTATTTGGGAAACAACTAAGGAAGTTCCAATTGGTATACTTTGATGAAATTTTGTTTTACAGAAAAACATGGGAAGAACACCTTATACATATTAATAAAGTGCTAGGAATTCTTGAACAAGAATCACTATATGCTAGAAGAGATCCTATATCTAGGATATAAAATCAGTGAACAAGGAGTAAGTGTGGATTAATAAAAGATAAAAGATATTTGGGAATGGCCAAAACCAAGAACCCTAACCCATCTGAAGGGATATTTTGGCTTATGCAGCTACTACCAACAATTTGTGAAAGGGTTTTCTAAAATTACCACTCCACTCACTAACTTAACTAAAAAGGAAGCCTTTACATGGAATGAAGTAGCCCTAAAATCTTTTGAAGGACTTAGGGAGATAATGAGTTCTTGTTCCATTCTAGTCATTTCTAATTGTTCATTACCTTTCGAGCTATAGAGTAATGCTTCCAGAAAAGGAATTGGAGCAATACTCATAAATAACAAACACCTGATTACATTTGAAAGTTACAAGATCATAGAAGTTGAAAAATATTACTCTATTTATGACAAAGAAATTTTGAAATAATGAAGAAACCCTTTGATGTATTGAATAGGACAACTGAGATGGGGGTAAATCAGTTGTCATAGTTTTAATCTTTTAATTCATCCACTGGAACTAATTCTTAACACTGCTTAATAGATTAAACAATGAACACTAGTGCAAAAAATTAAAACCATCACATAAACACAATAACAACATATTTATGTGGAAAACCCAATAAGTGAAAAATCATGGTGTGGATTAACTCACAATATAGAGAATATCAAAATCAATTACAAAAAGACTCACTAACTATGAAACAAGGCTCACTACCAAAATAAGGACTCATTGTTTGGAACAAGGACTTGTTGTCCAACAAGTCTAACAACCTGGAGGGCTCACTACCATAGAGATGCAAAGAAGACAAAGAATACTTGTTATAGAGAGAAGATAATCTCAATGCAACAAAGGATTCCACCATAATCACTTGTAGACATGCATAAATGATAAAGTTCACCTTCAGGTCACTTCTTCTAGAAACTCAACATTAAGGATTTGCATTGATCTGCCACACTCACATTACACACACTCACTAGATAGCATCAATTTCACATCTATCTATACTTTTTCTTTTCACTTATCTCTCTTCTTTGCTCTTGTATATCCTTCACCACTAACTCATCATATATTTATACCATCTTCAACTTTGAAACATATCCAAAGTTGGCCATCCAAATTCAAATTCAAATTAGGTTGGTGCCAAAACATTCTAGATTGGAATTAGAATGAGAGTGACCCAAACACATGCTTCATCAAGACCCAAATAGATCCAACACACTTCATCAACTTTGAAAATAGTATTCCACACAGGGTCTTCCAAACCAGTGTAAAACACATAGAATGCTTAAGCATGAACCTTCCAAATACCAAAATTATCTTCAATACAATCAAAATAACTCAAATCTAGAACGACAAGTCATAATACTTCATCAAAGAGAAATCTGGACCAACAAAATTTCTCGCAAACCCCAACAAGACACAAAAAACCATAGTTCACAACTAGTGAAAACAACTCACATTGTTCAATGAATCAAGAGTCAAAAATCAAGATATTGTAGCTTCCAATAACCAAGACCAACATATCTAAATCATACAAATATAGGATAAAATCCAAAGAAAAACTTAGAGAAACTATTAAAACCCTTGGAACCTGTCTTCATTACAATTTTATCAATATCCTTGACATATACATCCAATAACCTATATCCATGACACTAATGTCAACATCAATCAATTAATAACCAATTCACCAATTTCCATGAATGACAACACCTTGAATCTTTCTATTCATGCAACAATCTCCCCCTTTGTCATTGATGGAAAGAAATGATGTGAAAAACCATCAAAGATGACATAGAAGCTCTGAATACACTTCTCAATATTTTCCTTTATGTTTCTTCATATGCTTCCTCTCTCTTTTCTTTTCACATGTTTCTTCTCCCATTTTTCTATGCTTCTTCTCCTCCTTTTGACATCAATGGAAAAGGGAAAAGATATTTTACATTGATTTCCCCTTTGACATAGAAAACAAAATACACATAATAACAACACTTGATACTACATACTCCCCCTAAGAGGTAGCCACCAAAACATTAGTCCAGAAGAAAGATAGATCCATAGATCCACCAAAATGATGTATCTCCATATGCCTATAGTTCAAGAAAGGAGGGTAAATAAACCCTCAATTCTCTTGGAGATACTTAAAAGTATCTTTAGGAAGAGCCTTCATGAAAATATCAGCCACTTGATCCTTCATCAGAACATACTCAAGCTTTACTTCATTCTCCATGAACTTCTCTCTTAAGAAATGATATTTGATAGATATATGCTTCATCCTTGAATGCATCATAGGATTCTTTGAAATGTTAATTACACTTGTATTATCATAGAAGATAGAAATAGGAGCACTATACACCACTATGATATCTTTCAATGTTTGTTTCATCCATAGAATTGTGTACAACAAGATGCAGCAACAATATATTCAGCTTCAGTAGTAGAGAAGGAGACTGAATCTTGCTTTTTACTCAACCATGCCACCAATATGCAACCAAGAAAGAATGTACCACCACTTGTACTCTTTCGGTCATCTACACATCCAGCCTAATCTACATCTGTATAAGCACTTAGAGTAAATTTAGTATCTCCCATAATCCATAATATAGAGTTCCATTCAAATATGTGAGAATTCTCTTAACAATAGCAACATGTGTTTCCTTAGGATCTTCTTGAAATCTAGCCACAAGTAAAATTGTATGCATAATATCCTATCTAGTAATAGTTAAACATAGTAGTCCACCAACCATTGATTTATACTTTCTCTTATTAGCCTTAGGTGAATCATCATATTTACTCAATTTGCAACCAGTCACCATAGGAGAACATACTGGTTTGAAACCATCCATCCCAAACTTCTTCAACATCTCTCTTACATACTTTGATTATGAAATAAAGATTCCTTTCTCTGTTTGATTGATCTATAGCCCAAGAAATAAATTCATCTCTCCCAAAATAAACATTTCAAATTCCTTTTGCATCTCTTCCTCAAAAATATTGCACATGTTTTCATTTCCTCCAAAGATAATATCATCAACATACACAACTACAATCAATATTTTGTCACTTTCAATCTTAAAGTACTGATTACTATCCTCTGTACATTTTTTGAAACCTTGTTGAATCAAATACTTGTCTAACCTCACATACCAAGCTCTAGGAGGTTTCTTCAATCCTTATATAGCTTTATTTAATCTACACACCATATCCAGTTGATCTGTCAATTGAAATCCTTTCAGTTGTTCCATGTAGACTTCTTCTTCTAGCTCACCATTCAAAAATACTAACTTGACATCCATCTAATAGACGTTAAAATATTTATGATCAGAAAATGCTAAGAACATCCTTATAGCTTCCATTCTTGCTACTAGCACAAAATTTTCTTGAAAAATCTATGCCTTCTACCAATGAGTAACCTTTACACACAATCCTTGATTTGTTTCTAACCACTTCTCCATTCTCATTCAACTTATTTTTGAATACCCATTTTGATCCAATAATGTTTTTCTCTACCGGTCTTGGGACAAATTCCCAAGTTTGATTCTCCTCAATCTTCATAAGTTCTTTCACAGCTTCCATCCAATGTTCATCTTTACATGCTTCACTTACAGTCTTTGGTTCAATCTCAAAAAGTAAACATAGAATAACATTAGCAGCAACTTTGCTTCTAGTCAATACTCCTTTAGTCTTATCTCCAATAATCTAATTTTCTAAATGATTCTTCTATACATATCTATGTGTCTTAGGTGACATTACCAAAGCATCTTCTTCACTTTCATTGTGTTCATTCTACTTCTCTTCTTGCTCATCCTTTTCCTATTCTTCCACAATTTCTTCAATTCTTACGCGATTGAGTTCATCACATTCATATCCATCAATGTCAATAGAATTCTTCACTATCTCACCAACCTTGACATTTGAACTTTCTATAATTTTTCTGTCTTTTATTGAAACATCTATATGATTTTCTCTTAGTAGAATATCCAAGAAAAATTCATTCATCACTTCTTGCATCAAACTTTCCCAAAGTTTCTTAATCTCTTCTTACATAACATTTGCTTTTGAATACCTTAAAATACTTAACAGTAGGAATTCTTCCATGCCATAGCTCATAGGGAGTCTTTGTATTATTTTCTCTTGCTTGAAATCAATTCAATACATAAATAGTAGTATGAATAACTTATTTCCAGTAAACTTCTAGTAAACCAGCCTCAGTAATCATTGATCTAGCAACCTCCTAAGTTGTTCTATTTATCCTTTTAACAACTCCATTCTGCTGAGGAGTTCTTAGAGACGATAACTGTCTCTTTATTCCATGCATGTCATAAAATATATTAAACTCATGGGAGGTTAATTCTCCACCTCTATTAGACCTTAAGCATTTTATCTTCAAGTTCACTTAATTTTCAACTATAGCTTTAAATGTCTTGAATCTATTTAATGCATCTAATTTCTCTCTAAGAAATGTAACCCATGTATATCTAGAATAGTCATCAATTAAAAGCATAAAGTACCTTTCACCTAGCATACTTCTCACTCTTGTCAGACAAAGAGATATATATGAACGAACTCTAGTAGACTAGTAGTAGATTGTTCCTTTGATCTATAATGATTTCTTGCTTGCTTTCAAAACTAACAATTTCTGTAGATAGCATTAATAGGATTTGTAATTCTTGGTAAATCTCTCATGGATTGAACAACACTAATCCATTCCAAGTTATAAAAATTCATGTGACACATTCTTCTATGCCATAACCAACTATCATTAATCTAGGTCATAAAGCATTGTCCATCAACACCTTTAAGTTGAAGGATGTTTCCTTCATATTTCTTTCTTATAGCAATCAATGTTCTGTATCCTTTCTGGATCTCACATCTCTTATCCTTAAACACAAGATCATATCCTTTACTACACATTTGACCAACACTCAACAGATTATTCCTTAAACCCTTAACATAGTAGGCATCATCAGTATTATTGTAATCAAAACTTACTAAACCTATCGCACAAATTTTAGCACCAGTATAATCTCCAAGCTTAACCAAGCCTCCATCATATTTTTCAAGATTAAAAAAATTAATTTTATCACTAGTCATGTGATGAGAATAGCCACTATCAACTACCTAGTAATTCTTTTCTTATTTAGCATGTAGGGAAGAGATAACCATACCTTCATTTTTCTCCTTTGGGGGGCTTTCTTTTACCTATTTTTCAAAATTAGCAAAAGTAGGTTCATCCTTAATTTCCACAAACAAGCATTCATTGTCATTGGGATCTTCATACTTAGAATCTTCATTAGATGTACTAGCATTCTCATTCACATAATATGCTTTGTTAATCTTCTTTCCTTTCTTTTCTTTCTCATATCTTTGTTTATTCCTCTTAGCTCTTTCTGGAAACTTTGTAGCATAATCACCTATTTCTCCACAACTAAATAGTTTAAAGGGAAACTTACCTTCATAATTACTGGAGCCTTTCCTCATCCTTCTTACAAAGTTAGCTTCTATTTCATCAAATTTTTCTTCATCTGGATCTTCAACTTTTGTCGCTTTAAAATTAGTCTTTTATTTTCATCCATTCCTCAAACACGGCTTCCTCATCTCATAAGATGTCAAAAATCCTACTAGCAGGTCTTTAGTGCAGGTCTTATAATCTATACTCTATTCAATAGCACACACTTTCTCACTATAAGCATCAGGGAGAGTCCTAGGAATCTTCTTTACAATTCTAGTTTCATCTATAGTAACATCAAGTCCTTGCATTCCAACCACTATCTCATCTAATCTCTATCCATAAGCTTTAGCATTCTCATCTTCAGACATAGGTAGAAGCTCGAACTGTGTCTCCAAATTCTATAATTTTTCCTCTTTGAATCTTTCATCACCTCCATGCACTCTTTCAAAAGCATCCCAAACTTCCTTAGTTGTCTTTATATTTTGAACCTTAATCAACTCATAATGTACCAGACAATTCTTCAAAATGTACTTCGCCTTACTATTTGCTTCATGTGCTTTGATCTCATTATCCGTACTCGAACCATTAGTAGGAGGAGTGTAAGGGTTCTTATAATATTTCTCCACATCATAACCACAATACTCCAAATATTCTTCCATTGATATTTTCCAAATAGCATAATTAGTTCCATCGAACCTCAAATACTCATAAATCATTTTTCCAGCCATACCGAAGCTTCCTCAATTGGTTAAGCTCTTCACCAAGGAACCACACTTTGATACCAATTGTTGAATAGGAAAACTAAGAGTGGGGGTGAATCAGTTGTCACATATTTACTAATTTAATTCATTTACCATAACTAATTCTTAAGACTACTTAATAGATTAAACAATGAAAACTAGTGCAACAATAGATAACCATCACATAAATACAAAAACACTAGATTTACATGGAAAAACAATGATGAGGATTAAATCACACTATAAAGAATATCAAAGATGATTACAAAAGGCTCACTGCCTGTGAAACAAGGCTCACTGCGAAAATAGGGACTCACTATCTGGAACCAGGATTCACTATCCAATAAGGGTAACAACCCAAAGGTATCACTGCCATAGAGATACAAAGAATATAAAGAAGACTTGTTAAAAAGAGAAGAAAATATCAATATAACAAAGGATTCCACCACAATCACTCATAGACATGCATGAATGATAAAGTTCACCTTCAGCTCACTACTTCTGGAAACTCAATATTAAGGCTTCACATTGATCTACCACACTCACATTACACACACTCACTAGATAACATCAATGTCATATATTTCTGCACTTTTTCTTTTCGTTTATCTCTTCTTCACTCTTGTATATCCTTCACCACTAACTCATCATGTATTTATACCATCTTCAACTTTGAAACATATCCAAAGCTTTCCATCAAAATTCAAATTCAAATTAGGTTGGTTCCAAAACATTCTAAGGTGGAATTATAATGAGGGTGACCCAAACACATGCTTCATCAAGACCCAAATACATCCAACACACTTCATCAACTTTGAAAGTAGTATTCCACACAAGCTCGGCCAAACTAGTGCAAACAAATAGAATACTTAAGCACAAACTTTCTAGATACCAAAATTATCTTCAATACAATTAAAATAACTCAACTCTATAGCCGCAAGTCATAAGAATTCATCAAAGAGAAATCTAGACCAACAACATTTTCCCGAACCTTAACCAAACACATAGAAAACCACAGTTCACAACTGGTGAACACAACTCACATTGTACAATGAATGAACAACCAAAAATAAGGATATAGCAGCTTCTAACAACCAATACCAACATATGGGTATGTGTAGCATGGAAAAAACAGGCCCTTAAGTGGTGAAAAAAATCATAAAAATCAGAGTTAGGCAACTTGACGTAAAAATTTGAATAAGTTATCTATATTATTTCAAAAATATGTAAGAATAGAATCTATATAAAATTTAATGTAGTTTCTAAAATACTAGGTTTATTTAAAAAAAAAAAAAAATCTATTTGCTCAAAATTTGAAATTTCAATGCAATAGTACTTAAATTTCAGGGGAAAAATAAGAAGTAGGTGTTTGTCTGAACACCTTAACCACAATAAAATGATAAAAAAAAATTATAATATTTTAGATATAAGTAGAGGACTCATGTCCCAACGTGATGCATATTTTTTTGTATTTTTTTTCTATGTAAATATTTAATTATGAATTTTCTATTACAAATTTTAAAAAATATAAAAACTCATGTTTGACCGCATTAACTTGGTCAAAACTTCGTGAAATTCAATCGCATTTTTTTTAATCCTATAGTATGCAAAGCATTGAATGTGGCACATGTTTCGGATTCAAGAAATGTGATACCATTTGAAAGCTATAGATTTTTTTCAATTAGCCTGTCAATCAGGACTTTAGTCGTAATTCAAATAGAAAATGAATAATAATTATTTATTAAATTCAAAGGCATAATTTATATTGGTGGAAAGCTAAGAATCTCCTTTAAAAACCCTTTTCGTTTCATCAATTTTGAGTAAAAAAAAAGTCGTTAGCCACATACCCTACGCATACCCATCATATCACCACTTTTTGGCCCATCATGATCCTGCACATACCCATATATGAATCATACAAATATAGGATAAAATCCAGAGTAAAACCCAAAGCAACTACTAAAACCCTTGCAACTTGTCTTCATTGCATTTTTCTCAATATCCTTGACATATACAGCCAATAACATGTATCCATGACACTAATGACAACAAAAATCAATTGATAACCAATTGACCAATTGAGATCAATGAAAACAACTTCAATCTTTCCATTCTTACAACATTATGTGTTGTCATTGATGCCAACATTAATTGTTGACAGTTTTGTCAAATCTAGTAAATAGTTTTGGTGATATCCTAATCCAATAATTTGGTCTAGAATTTCTCATGCTATAAGATCAGCTTATGAGGTTATAATATGTTATTCAAGACTAATAAATGCACTTGTGATAAATATTTCAATGATTTTAGATAAAAAAGTTGAAAGTTACAAGTAACAAAAGTTTGAAATATAGTTTTTAGCTTTACACTGTGTAA
Organism: Sequoia sempervirens; assembly: GCA_007258455.2. Taxonomy (NCBI): domain Eukaryota; kingdom Viridiplantae; phylum Streptophyta; class Pinopsida; order Cupressales; family Cupressaceae; genus Sequoia; species Sequoia sempervirens. The sequence goes on from VDFB02271358.1 coordinate 570,441,857, forward strand.
ATGGGTATGAGTAATCTAGTTTGCATTCCTTTGGTGTTTAGAATAAGTCTGTACAATTTTGGGAGATGGTTTATAGATTTAAGTGATCTATTTATTCTAGATGGTGCATTTTTATATGATTAGATGGATCGTTGGTGTGTGATCAATTGGATTATTTTGCGACTAGGTCTAATTCGTAGTCGACCTAGTACTTGATATGTGTTGATAAGATTAACAATGTATTGTATATGCTAAGGAGATCTATTTTAGATCCATGCTAGCTTTAAATAAGTGTTTCACAATTTATTTGAGTGCAAAGAAGTATTTGAATAATGTATGAATTTGATAAGGTGGTTTTGAAATAAAATAGGGCTACATCTAATTAGGCCAAAATAATTGATGTATTCGGATGTAATAGGGTATATATTTATGGAATTTTTTAGTTGTAAGAAGAGATATGAGAAATTATGACATGTAAAGTGATGTGCAAAAAATATGATACTATGCAAACTTGTGAGTTTGTATGTGTGATCTAAATCAGCGCAGAATTGTTGTGAATTATTGAGCGACAGCTAAGCAGGGAAATATTTTGTATTTATAGCTTCAAAGGAACTAAATTTAGCACAAAGAAGGTTCACTTTGTATCATTTCACATTTTGGTTGTATAGCCATTTCTATTTTGTATTTATTTATGATTGTGAGCCTTATAAGGATAGTGTGTCCTGACAGGTTTGCCTATAATATCTTATAATTGGTTATAATATATTGTCAGCTAATCCTCACTGTGTTTTTTCCCTTTTTTGATTTTCCACATAGAAATCTTGGTTTTCATGTGTTACGTGATCCTATGATTCCTTTCATGCTTTCATTCATAGTTTTAGTTAGATATATTTTCATTATTTGATAGATTATGATTAAATGGTTCAATAGAATACTAATTCACCCCCACCTCTCAGTATTTCGGGTGTTCAACAATTGGTATAAGAGCCTAGATCCTTTTGAGAATACTAATAGCTTGAGGAAGATCTTGGAGATCAAACATGTGTGGTCACCGAAAAGTAACCCTTCTACTTTTTCTAACTTGTTTTATCCCTCCTTGTGACTTTGGCTTAAATATTGACTTGATTTAGTTTTGCAATGTGGATAACACATTCACATTAGGTCTTGGGCCCTTATGAACTGATGGAATTTTAATGGTGCCTTGCAAAAGTGTTGTAACACACTTTCACACTTTTCGAGGGTTTTATCAAGTAGTTAAGCATAATAAATACAATTCTTGCCTTATTTGGAGTGTTATAAAGTGTTGTAACACACTTTCACATTTCTCTAGGCTTATCATTAATAATTGGGCTTTCTTATGCTTTAATTGGCACCATTTTTCATCTACGGGCCTTATTTATGTATATTTTGATACTAATCCCAACAAATGTCATTTAAAACATCAAAGTCTCGAAAACCCACCTCAAATTCGTAAGGTGGGACTCATTCACCATTATAGATGAATGAGTCCCCTTCAAAATCAAAATTTAAATTTTTGGCAGTTTTTTTATTTTCCAAGATCTAAGGTCAACATGTAGTGTTGTAATTTAAAGAATTATTGCATAATTGAGTATAAATACAAGGTTCTTTCTTTCATTTTCATATCTATCATTCAAGAGATCACTTAGCAAGTTCACAAGAAAATTTGAGCATTCACAAGAGCATCCAAGGAATTTCAAGAGCAGATTATCAAGCATTTGAGAGCATTCTTCAAGTGTCATTCATCATGTCAAAGATAATTTTCATCATGTTGTTTTAGAGCTAACAATTGTGGTGTAGTGTTTTGTGATTAAAGCAATCATTGCATTCAAGATTTATCAACATCAAGCTAGATTCTAAGTCTACATCCATTAGAGCCATCACTTAGATTATTACAACACTTTATTGCAAGGGTTTGGTGAGTTGAAACATTTTATTTTGTTCATTCATCATTCTCTTTTCATATTTCATTCTATTTCAAGGTTTAATTACCAATAAGGGATTTGACCAAGGAAAACCCCTATTCACTAACTCCACAACATTTTTTCCCTCTTCTCATATGTGATTTATAGAGCTAGGTTGCATATTTTCCAAGAAGTCAAGTGGAGAAAAATTTTCAAGCCCCTAAAAGTTGTCAAGGTCATCATCAAACATAGGAGAAGCTTGGAGAAGGTCTACAAGTGGAATTTTGCATATTTAGACCCAAAAATCAGTCAAACAAAGCAAATCAAACCGAGAGGAACAAAATCCACTTTAGAATTTCCAAAAAAGTAGAAGTGGACTGATTCACCACTATTGGTGAATGAGTCCCACTATATAGGCCTAAAGAATATTTTTGCAAATCTGGATACCCTTTTGTGAGAAACTTGTTTTGGGACATATTTCTCAAAACTGGATTGATTCTCCTAGATTGGTGTATGAGTCCCAGTCAACATTAACAAGAGATTTTTTAGGCTTCTAGACCTCCATTCTGCCTCCTTCAATTTCCTAAGTGCACATTTCCAATTTCATAGATTTATATTGCATTTTGTTTGTATTTTTAGGCCATTTAATATTTTTTGCATATCACATTGTGTTTTCTAACATTTTCTTTTCCATCCTTTATTGGGTGAAGATCTCTAAGGAGTCCTTGAGTGTGGCAAGTGTGAAATTGGATCTCTATTTTTGCACCTCTTTTGGTCAAAGGGTAGACACATCAACATTTCCCTTGTTCACAACATGGCTGATAAAAAGTGTCTTATTCCTCTAGAAGAAATTTTTGTAATTGAATATATAGAAGATGACATGTTTGAAAAAGAATAACTTAAAAATACTCTTGAATATTTTGACAGAGTTGAATGTGAGAACAAAAGATTGAAAGAAATCCTAGAATAATAAAATGAATGTGTCGAAAAGTTGAGAGAACAAATCAAGAAGATTAGAGAAAGACAGAGAATTTAATGAACAATTGAAGAAGGAAACTGAAGATATCACCAAACTAAAAGTATAAGTGGAAGAAAAGAAGAGAATTGAGGATTATCTCAATGCAACTTTATAAATAAATATTGATGAATGCACAAAAATTGAACAAGAAGTGGTAACCCTAAGACTAGATTTGGAGAAAGCAAGAGCTCATGAGGAAAAATTCAAAACAATAACTATAATTCTTGATGAACTAATTATAGGATATAAACCATATAAATAAAAACGTGGCTTAGGGCATGAAGAAGGAGAAAGATCAAAGGAAAATCAGACTCTTAACAAGGCTGATAATCAAAAGAAGACTCAAGGCAATGGAAAATAGATTAGAAATCAAAGAAGAAATACTGGAAGACCTCCTATTAGACAACCAAATGCTCAAAGGTACTCATCTTTCAATGGTATTTACTTTTCATGCAATAAATTTGGACATAAGGCTATAGAATGTAGAATTAAAATGAATCAGAATGATGGATTCTTTTCTAGACAATGTTTTTCATGCAAGAAATTTGGACATAGAGTTGTTGAGTGCAGAAGTCAAATGATGAATAGATTTAATACTAGTAGAATGGCTCAATATTTCAATGGTTACTATTATAAGTGCAATGTATTTGGACATAAGGCTAATCAGTTGAGATCAAGATTAAATGGAATTAAGTTTGGTCCAAAAAAAATTGTATGCTACAATTGCAACAAACTTGAACATATTTCAAGATTTTATAGATGCAAGAATGGAAGGTAGTCTGATTTGGGAAAGAGGAATGAACACTGAAGAAAGTTGATCTTGTTGAAGTAAAGAAGGAAATGGAGAAGATTTGGAGAAGGAAAGAGAAACCTGAGACCAAATTTGAATCAAATGCATCTATACCTCCCTTTGGTGTAGATAATTCTCCTAGAAATTAAACATAGGCATAGGCTTTAGGGGAGAAATAAAAAAAAATATAACAACCTCTTAGAAGTATGAGGTTCCAGGTAGTGAAATGAAGATATATGGTGTAAAATGACATTACTAAGCTTCTAGAAAAGAAACTAGTAAAAAATATGCAAATCTTAAGAATTTTAGGGAATTTTAGGGTTAATAGAATATCAATGAAGTGTTTACCACATTTTTGGAATTTGTAGAAATTAATGAAAAATTAGGAAAAATCAAAAAGGCATAAAGTGAGTTTCTAAATTGATTTTGATCACATTTGTGCATTTGGATAAAATTAGAGTGAATTGGAAGAGTGTTGAAGGTGATTCAAAGAAACTTGGTGTAGAACATTCAAACCCTAGTTCCTATCGAGCACATATAAGGTATTTACAACTATTTTTTCTTTGTGTGTTTGACATAAAAGTGATTTCATAAGAAATTAAGGTTGAATTGAGAAAATAATCACCACACTAACTATAGTTAACATTATAGAGAGACCTAGCCCTATGTTTATGAGATATTCATGAAAAGTTTTTGAAAACAAACTGAAAGGTGCTTTTTCAAATATTACTCCTAGCGTTTTACCCATTGAGGAAATGAGGGTTTACATACATGGAAAATTAGATGAATATGATCACCAAAAGATCAATTATTTATGGACTAAGGAGTTGACTAGAGATGATTTCTTGACAAAACCATAATAGAGTAACCTAGTCTGAAAGAAATTAGATGCTTGGAATTGGTTCCCCAATTATAGGAATGAATTGGATGCAAAATATGTGAGGATGGAATTGAGAAGAATGCATGAAAAATTCATGTGGAGAGATATGCTTGGAATAATTTTAAAAGAAGTGTTCAAAGTCATGACTAGTTTGAGTTATATCAGACGCGTACCGGTACTAAAATCTATGAAAAATGTAGTTATGGAGCTAACTGGTGTAACCTATGATAGAACAGCATTGAAAACGAAACCTATAATCAAACCTGCTATAAAGTATGCCTCAATCTTAATAGGTCATAATATTTATTTCACTAATAGGGATAATTAGTGTCTACAACTATAATTTATGTTGCTTATGATATGGTGGTGAATGGGAAGGACTATGATTTATGTGAGTTGCTCTAGTAGCAACTTTTGGAGAATCTAAAAAAAACCAAGGATAAGAAATATGCATTTAAATTTGGAACTTTGATTATATTTTTTTGTTCTATTTTTTAAGGGAGCTACCCAGAAGAAGAGACTTGATTTGGGATAGAAGCAAACTAGTGGGTCATCAAATTTTTTACTACATGCATAAAATCAGTGACTACAAGGCTCAGGATAATGCATTGGCTTCACTTTTTTATGGTATTTCAAAATAAAAAGCATGATAGAGAGAGGATTCCCTAGAATATTATGGAAAAGTATGCAAATGAGACCACTTTTCTTGTTTCTATAGATGAATGCATAATAGAGGTAGCTGAACCCAGGACAACATGGATTGAGCCTCTCAGTTATGAAGTTTCAAAGAAAGATGTTGAAGGATATGTGGAATTATTACTAAAGGTTCCTAAATACCCCTCCTTGCCAAGACATGGCACATATGATGAAAAGTCAATTGAAGTGCACTCAGATACATTAGCACTTGTAAGGAACAAAAGACTAAAAAAAAAGAGTGAATCAATACTTTTCACATTACATGGACTTTCGAAAGGTGAAGTAGACAAGTTAAGGGAAATTACTGTAGAAAGGGATGTCAGAGTAGCTAGTGAGTCATCTAGACAATGAAGATCTGGAAGAACAACTTCTACCCCTACCTCTGCATTGCTAAAATCCTCAGGTTCTACTACTGCTATTTAAGGAAAGAAGGTGGAACCCAGTGCTTTGGTATTAGAAGTGATTGCAACGTTTGGACCCAGCACTCAAACTAGGAAAAGGTAAAATGTACCTTCGGTAGTACCCCCTACTACCTCTGGAAGGAGGAAGAAATAAAAATCATCTAGAGAGAGAAATTTTAGTGTTCTTGTAGAAGAATAAATTTAGCTTGGATTGGAAGAAGAAGAACATCTAAAAAGGAAAAGAAGAAGCAATTTCTCCACAAGTGGTGAAGGCACCTCACAACAGGCTAGCACTGAAACAAAGAAGCCCAATATCAATATCATGAACACCTCTAAAGAAGAGGAGATAGAAAAGGAGAAAGAGACTTTCACTATTCACATCCATAAAAATATTGAGAAGAAAAAGGAGAATAAATCAAGGGAAGGCACTTCAAATCTTGTAACTCCTCTATTAAGAGCTCATTCACCAATGAAGTTAGAGGATTAGGTTAATAAAATGTTAGAGCATGATGGTATATTAGAAGGAACTGCTAAATTGTATGATGAAGTAGATGAGGAAGACAAGAAAATAATAATAGAATCCATCATTGAATATGTATATGCATAAAATTGGTCATGTCTAATCCTGGCATTTAATTAAATATTTTATTTTTTAATTAATCCTCTAAAGTCCTCTACATATGATTAAAATTAATTAATTTAATTATATTGTTCATTCACTTTATTCTTCCACCATAATTAAATAAATTCACTTTATTTAATTATTCTGCATTCATATGTCTACTTGATTAATTAAATAAATATCCTTTATTTTAATTAATTATCACCTTTTTGAATTTAATTAAGTCTTTTGATCTAATTAAATTTAAATATTTCCTTTTCTCCTATTTCAAATCTTTCTTCTAATTAATTAAATATTTTATTTAATTAATTTCATCTACATATCATTTCCCAAAATTTAATTAAATGTCTTTATTTAATTAAATACCCTTCATATCTTTTCAAATCATAATTAAATATTTTATTTAATTATAAAATCCACCATTATTATTCAAATATTAATTAAATATTTTATTCAATTAAGAAAATCTTCCATGTCACCAATAAATGAATAATGAATTTGATAAATTCATTATTTATCTTCAAAATCTTTCCAAAATCTTCTAAAAAGATGATTTTTACAATTCATCTTCATCATCTCATCTTATCTCTTCCACAAAAAAGGAAACAAATCTTTCTTTTTGTTTTCTTCTATTTTTCTCTCCAGTTTCATCCATCTTCGACCATTCGATCCGCCAGGAATTTTCACAACCATTGATCACATCACCCAATCAAAATCTTTTGAAAACTCTTTAAATATCCCTACTAATCCAAGCATTGGTTACCTACAACTTACAACACGCATGCGTTAGAACTTAATTGCATTCTAGCATTCTAGCATTGTCTTTATCATCTTTAGCTTTCATAATCTCATAATATTTCACTTTAGCAAATCATGTTTAGTTAAATCATGTTAATCATATCTTAGCATAGCACTACATGCATTCATATTCAATCTTGTTCTCTAGGAAGACCGTTTGTTGAGCCTAGCACACAATCTAAGAGCAAGTTGGAATAAAAAAAAATGCTAGAGATAGAGGACGATAGGACAACATCAACGACAAAATACTGATTTTGCATTCCTTGTATTTGATTTTTTTGTTTTGATATAATGTTCTATTGGTGTGTTTGATTTGTTTTAATTTATATTTATTGCACACTCTAAAAAATCGGTCACACATTTCTAGCGCCCACCGTGGGGCTTATGCCCCATTTTTGACATCTACTTGTAGGCTTTCTGACAAGTTTTCACATTTTGGAATTTGGTTTTCAGACAAAAATTCTCGTTTTAGCACATTCGTTGCTTTTTTAGCACATCCAGTCCTTCTTTCAGCACTTTTGTAGGTCTTTTGGCACATCCAGGAAATTTTTGGGTGCATCCAGGGAACAGAATGGCGCATATGTCCAACTCATTTCATGAAAAACTTTGTAAAAAATATTACATTCCTAGATTAGCACATATAGGATTTCTTTTAGTGCATTTTGGGTTTTTTGTAGTGCTTTTACTATCTATTTTTGTGCATTTACTATTTCTTTCAGTGCATATGCAGGATCTTTAAGCGCTTACAGGTTGTAACTAAACAAAGTTCTGAGTCTGACACTTTCTGTAGATAGAGCTTTTTTTGGTTAAAAAGAAGCAACCCTAGGAAAGTCACATCTAGTTTTAAAAGGAAGCAACTCTAGGGTAGACATGGATTAAAATGAATCAATCTAGGATAGTCACCACACAATGATTTTTGCAATTAAAATGAATCCCATGCTTTTTGTGATGCAATATCTTCACATAGATTAAATCATTGTCATTTGGGCTCTAAAAATAACATTGTTTGCTTTGTTTGTGGTAATAGGTCTATGCTCTCCCCTTAACTGGTTGATCAAAATACTAGACTTGCCTTTTTAATTCATGTAGTTTTAATGCTTTATTACATCCTTTAGAGGGCCTGCTCTTGTGGGAAAAAGTACTCACCCAAGAGGAATGACCCAAGTGGGTTCAAGCTAAAACTAGGCTATTCCACCCCACTATAAAATTTAAAGCAAATTTGGGGAAACCCACTTTTTCCGGTAGTGTACAAGATAGCCATCCCCAAAGCCTTTGTTCTAAAGGTTGGGAGGTTTCCTAAGGGATTTTATTATTTCCGCACCGAATGGAAACCCTTACTAAGAACCTAGTGTAGTAGCCAGCTGAAGTCAATTTTTGAACATCCTAATAATCACAGTGCAAGGGGAGGGAAGAATCAGCCCCCAAGACACTCACCATATAACTTCCAAGGATCGTTTGCTCAAGGGATCCAATATCCACTTACACCACTCTGAGTACGTGCCTAGAAAAGACAAAAACATGGGCACCCCTTTGGGGGTGACACGACTGTCTGAGTCAACGTAGTTCTAAGATGTGGTTGGTTGATTATTAGGATGGCCTACTTGAGTACTAAGAGTGAGTCTGCCTGAATTGTCTATCATGTGCAAAACCTATGAAAACACTTTTTGAAAAACATTTTTGAACATACACTTGATTTTTAGCATAGGGCTTAAAAACAACTATTTTTTAGAGTATTTGTTGTGTCTTCAATCACATCAATTCAGACAAAAGATCATCCAAAATAAACATGCAAAAAATTCAGCTGAAATTGTTCAACACTGTTCAAAAAACTACTTTAGAAAAATTGTTTTAGCGCATCTAGGGTATATCTTAGCACATACGAGGTCTATTCTAGTGCATTCATTGGCTAGTTTAGTGCATCTAGTGCCTATTTTCGTGCATTAAGAGTTTCAGTGTATAGGCTGAGTATTCTACAAATAGTTTTTGGTCATTGTCAAAACATTTTGTTGTAGCATATATGAGACATATTGTAGCGTATTTGAGGTCTGTTGTAGTGCATTTGACTATTTCTCTAGCACATATGCCTATTTCTACAGTGCATATAGGACACAGAGTAGCACATCTGTCACTTTCCAGAATTTTTACTGTTGATAGATCTAAGTTTATAACATCCAATATTCAGTAGCATCTTGACATTTCTCCCATGCTTAGAGAGTGGAAATCAACCAATTTTTTCAAGAAATCAATTGCCAATAGGATAAAAAAACCTAAGAAACATTTACGTTACAAGAAAACCTTGCAACGCAGAAAGTTTTTGTATACAAGTCGAAGCATCTTGCTCCATTACCATAAGTTTCTCCATAGATACCAATATTTTTCTAGGGGATTTACTGATGAATACATTGTAGAGCCTTTTTATTCATGAGCCTATTTTCAAAGAAGAGCTCTATCACAATGACACAATCACAATCAACCTCTCAACTTCAATTATTTACCACAACCTTCTATTGAATATTCAATGCATCCCAGTCAAATCCTTTAGTAAGTTTAATTAAGCTATTTGATATACTTATCATTCTTCAAAAACAAGGATCAAATCTTAAAAGTGCACCTTTTGAACAAATTTATGATTATTGATTCAACTTCCCCAATAGGATTCTAATATCCTTCATCATTGGAAGCCACAATCAAGATTTAAGAACATCTTTGATCATATCATAATATTTTCATCTTATCAGATCAAGACATCACTTTCGCACTTATCAAACTGTGATCTAAGTCTATAAGAACATTTCAAAATCATATGCCTATTTTTACAAGATCTCAATACAATAAGCTGAAAAAGGATATTCAACAAGAAGATCATATTTGAAGAACTCAAGAAGAAGGTGAGAGTAGTAATCCCCTTTATAGTGTGAATCGTAATCCCCTTTTTAACAACATGGATGAAAGAGAGAAAAATCAGTTCCCTTTCAATAGAGACATGAGTAGAACTCTTGTAGATAGTGATGATGAATGGGATGAAGAACATCACCTTAGAGAAACTAAGAAAGATCCCAAATTTCACAAAGCTTTAGAAAATATTTTAGAGCACAATAAAGAAAAATATTTTCTATATCTAGCTAACAAAGGAGCTAAATTGCCTCATGATTTTGATACTGAAAACATAAAGAATAATCCTAAGGAAACATCATTGTCTGATATTAGTGCCTTGTCTCAATAGATTAAAGCACTTTAAGGACAAATTAAAGATCTACAAGGGGGAGCCACAACCAAAACATACACTCTTGATGGCATTTTTCCTTACCCTTTTGACTGACGTCTCACCATGATCCCATTTCCCAAACATTGTGAAATCCCAAAGTTTGATAGTTATAATGGGAAATCGGATCCAATCAATCATATAAGAGACTTTTGAAATATGACTTTAGAGTTTTCCCATGAGGACACATACTTGTGTTTGTTTCCTAGGAGTCTTGAAGGCCAATCTATGGAATGGCTATCGAAGATCACACCACCTATCAAGAAATTTGAGGAATTGATTAATGAGTTCATATCACAATATTCCTACAACATACAACATCAAATAACCATTATTGATCCCTGCAAGGCTAAACAAAAACTTGGTGAACCATCATTACATTTCTTCAGAGATGGAGAAGATTGTTCGCTAGATACCCATGTCATGTTCCTGAAAAGGAAAAGATCACAACTTTCATGAATAGCTTAGATCAAGAAGTGAGCTATTGTCTTAATCTTCATTTTCCTCCCTCTTTCTAGAAATTGATTGAAAATGCCATCACCATTGAAAGTGCCTTGGTCCAGAGAGGGATAATAAAACTTGACAAGGACAATCCTAGCTCTTCAAATCACCACAACAAAAAATCTAAGTTTTGGACTAGCAACAAAAATGTGGTGAATGATGGTGTTGTAGATACAAATCATGTCTTGACTAAGCCATTTTTTCTGAGTGTTCCAAGTGCTCCTCACAATAATAACTATAACAATGTCAACTCGGTCACAAATCAAGGAAACAATCATCCTCCTCTGAGGAATAACGTGAGCCAAACTTTTACTCCCAATCAAGGGAATGCAAAAAATCAAGCTTACCATGGAAAAAATAATAGCAAAAATTCCTTAGGAAATGCCTCAAACACAAATCTACAATGATCTTCATTCTCCTCTAGCAGAAGAACTTTTACTCCACTAGGTCAATCTCTAGAATATTCCCTTAAAGATTTGATGGCAAAGAACATTATCACCCTACCACCTCAATGAAATTTTGCCTCCATCATGGAATGATGCATAGTATTGTGATTATCATTGGTGCAAGGGACATAGAATGAATAATTGTCAAGCCTTGAAGAATGTAATCCAAGATTTGATAGAAAATGACACCATCAAGGTAGAGGGACACCAACAATCAAATGAAGACCACCAAGAATTTTGAAATGCTCAACCCAACTATCAAAAGGGTAAGTCTTCTGGAAAAAGTGTGAATCATATCAATGCTGATTATATAATCAATCATATCTACACTGACAACGAACAGGTCAATGTTATAAATTTAAGGAAAATATGGAATATAGAGAGGTCAACGCAACAACAAGAGCACAAGCTAAGGTTGTCTTGAGAGGTGCTTCTTTGAAATCCACTATACCCTGGCCTCAACATCAGTATGACTTAGTCAATCAAATTTGAAAAACTCATGCTCAAATTTCTATATTAGAACTCCTGAAGATTTCCCCAGCACACAAGGAAATTCTAGAAAAGGCCCTCGTTGAAACAACTGTAAATGTGGACTGATTTCAAGCCATGGTGGGACACTTTTCCTAGCCCACATGCCTCTCATTTTTTGAAAAAGATGATGTTTCCATGACTCATCCCCATAATTCATCGCTATACTTAGAAGTCATGGTCCACAAGTTTTGTGTCATTCACATACTAATGGATGGAGCTGCCAGTTTGAATATATGTACCATGAAGTTAGTTTAGGCTTTAGGATATTTTGAGGACTTTGTTGATCCTAGAAGAAAAATTACTATTAAAGCCTGCGATGATGAGGAAAGAGCATCCAAGGGTTTAATCATGCTATCAATCAAAGTGGGGCCTGTTATCAAGAATACTTTTTGTCAAGTATTAGACCGTGATCTTGCATATAACATCTTGTTGGGTCATCCTTGGATCCACAAAATGCAAGTTGTCCCATCCACATATCATCAATGTCTTAAGTTTCCTTATGATGGACAAGAGATCACAATACCAGTTGATAATTCAAATAGTCAGACTTGTGCCAACATCAAAGCTAGTCAAGACACTTTGGTTCCTAACAATCGAGAAGCTCCTACTAGTACTTCTACCAAAGTTGATACACAAATCAGCTAGTTAACCAAAAGCTTTGACAAGCAACTACAATTCAAGGACACTAGAGTAGGGGAGTACTCTCTGTCTTGCTAATCTACCTACATCGCCTCGGTCACATGGACAACCTTCTATCACACAACAACAAATTTTTGTAGCATCAACATCAATGCAACCACCAACAAAGCCAAGTACAAAGTTTAATGGATGATTTATCAAAGAAAAATTCCCCATGAAAGATTCTAAGGATAGAGGAATTCTAAGTTGGCTCTATAAAGATGAAGAGGTAACAGTTCTCAATATCAAGTTACCAACTGATCAATATGGTAAACGATATTTAATCATGCAAAAGATGGGCTATGAAGGTAATGGTCCTATCGGAAAGAGGAAAGGAGTAGTTGAGCCTATTCACCTTCCCAAACTTGCTGAAAAAGATAAAACATGACTAGCCTATGATACTAACTCAAAGGAAATAACATCCAAGAAATTGCATGATACTATCCTCACATTGCAAGAAGGCTCTAAAACAAGAGAGGTATGTTTGACAACCATTCAAAATTTTGTGGATAATAACTCTAACACAGACTCTAGTGAATATGAATGGGACACCATCCACAATGATGAGTTCTAGAGGGATAAAAAGGTTGATGTGATACACAAGTATACACCTACTCTACTCAAAGGTAAAGGTTCAGGGACCCAACCGCAAGAATCTGAACTACAAGGTGAATATGATTCTAGTGATACTGAGTCAAATTTAAACAAATAAGACTATCGTGAGAATAGTACCATCATTGATCTGCCTCATATCTTGGATCCTACAAGCAGCTCTATTATGACCATAACCATAGCCAATTTCACACAATCCGATGACCCACTTCCTTTGATCCATCCCAATCTCATTGAATGGGATTCATCCAAACCTATCGATGTACCTATGTTTCCAAGCGATGAATCTATCATGAACTTCCTTTCTACAGATGACACAAATGATTGTTCCACATTTTTGGCATAAAGTCTTTAATTAGGAGAGTGTCAAGTCTCCTAGCTACAAAAATAAAAATAAAAAAGAAAGATCTAATGGTGAAAACCAAATTAGATCAAACAACAGATAAAACAAAGAGGGTATCAGATGGTGAAAACCTTTTTAAGGAACCATATGATGGGATACTTGACACTCTCCCTAAACATTATCATGAGTGATCGCCTATCTTGATTGAGCCTACAAAAGAGGTCAATCTTGAAACTACAAAACATCTAAGGATTCTACAATTAGCTGCATCAATGATAGATAAATAAGTCCCAAAGTTCATGGAATTTCTAAGAGAAAATCAAGTCAACTTTTCTTGGTCTTATGCAGACATGCCAGGTCTTGATCCTGATCTTATCATGCATCACTTGTCCATCAAGCCAGGAGTTAAGCCTGTGAAACAAAAACTTAGAAAGATGCATCCCCATGTTGCACTACTAGTTAAAGAAGAGCCTAGAAAACTCCTTGATGTGGGATTTATAAGCTCAATTGACTATGCATAATGGATCTCCAACATCATTCATGTGTCCAAACCAGAAAAACATGTCAATGTGCACAAATTTCAGAGATCTTAATAAAGCATGTCCTAAGGATGACTTCCCACTTCCAAGCATCGATACTATAGTTGATCTAATAGTTGGCCATGCCATTTATTCATTAATGGATGGTTTTACTGGTTACAACCAAATCAAGATTGCACTTGAAGACTAGGAAAAAATAGCTTTCACATGTCCATGGGGGACTTACTATTGGAATGTCATGTCGTTCAGTCTAAAGAACATTGGGGCTACATATCAAAGGGATATGAATACAAATTTTCATGACATCATGAATACATTCATGGAAGATTATGTGGATGATATATTGGAAAAGTCATACACAAGAGAAGGAGATTTTGAAATATTATCCAAAATATTTACAAGGTTGGAAAAATTCAAAGTTCTCCTCAACCCCAAAAAATGTGGTTTTGGGGTCACATCTGGAAAACTCTTAGGATACATAGTATCAACAAAAGGAATTGAAGTAGATCTTTCCAAGGTGCAAGAAATCATGGAAATGTCTCCACCAAGGAATATTAGTCAATTGAGATCATTACAAGGATGACTTTAATCTATCTAAAGATTCATTACACAGTTGGCAGATAAAATTCTACCTTTCCCACATTTACTACATAAGAATGTTCCTTTCAGATGGGATGACAAGTGTGAAATGGCCTTTCAACAAATCAAGTAGTACCTAATGAACCCACCAGTTCTAGTACCACCAAATTCAGACAAACTGCTAATCTTATACATTACTACAACAGATACATCTTTAGGGGCATTATTAGCACAAGAGGAACCTATAGGAAAGGAATGCACGATTTATTACATCATTCGAACACTAACAAGTCATGAACTCAACTATACTTTTATTGAGAAGGCTTGTCTAGCAGTAGTCTTTGCCTCACAGAAATTTTGGCACTACATGTTAAATCATACAATCAATCTTGTTGCAAATATTGATCCACTCAAGCATTTGTTAAGCAAAGCTACATTGATAGGAAGGCTAGAAAAATGGGTCATGATTTTAAATAAGTTTGACATCCATTATGTTGATCACAAATCAATCAAAGGACAAGTTATCACCGATCAACTAGCTGAAGAACCACTACAAGTAGAGCACCCCATGGACATTGAATATCCAAATGTTGATGTCTTCACTGTAGAATCAAAACAACCTTGGTCTTTATATTTTGATGGCACTTTCACTACACACCGATCGAGGGAAGGCATACTCTTTGTCACCCCTCAAGGAAATACCATTCCTTGGTCATATAGGCTAATGTTTCCATGCACTAACAACATAGCCAAATATGAAGCTTTAATCATTGCGATCAAGATCGCACTGGAATGGAGGATCACAGAACTACAAGTTTATGGCAACTCATAGTTATTCATTAATCAGATCAATAACGATTATCAGACCAAAGATGACAAACTATTGCCATACAAGAAAATGGTTGATGATTTCAAGAAATACTTCATGGATATCAAGTTCATTCAAATTCCAAGACTTGATAACAAGGTAGCTAACACCATGGCCACGGTCACATCATTGTTGCAACTCCCATAAAAATTAGACTCGCTATAAATTTCTAGTGGAACAATCATTTACACCTTCCTATGACACACCTGAAAGCCAAATCATCTGCCACTTAGTAGGATCTGATTCACCCTAGTATGGAAAGATCTATGCCTACCTAAAAGATGAAATTTTACCACCCGACTTGTCTTGTAACCAAAAATACAACTTTATTCGCCAATCCTCTTGCTATATTCTTATCACTGACATCCTTTATTGTCATAGTCTTGATGATACTTTACTTCGATGTCTTGAACGTGATGAATCTGACAAGGCTTTACAAGAAGTTCATAATGGCATTTGTGGTACTCATTCAAGTGGACTAACCTCATCCAAGAAATTGATTAGAATGGGTTACTACTAGCCTACAATGGAGAGGGAATCATTCACCTTTGTGAAGAAGTGCTCTAAATTCCAAATTCATGGGAATCTCATTCATGCTCCTGTACAAGAACTTCACTCATTCATGCCAACTTCGCCATTCTCTTAATGGGAGTTAGATCTAGTTAGAAAAATTCATCCTTCATCATCAAACAAACACAAATTCATAATCATAGCAATAGAGTAATTTACCAAGTGGATTGAGGTAGTACCTCTCACTAATTTTACCAAAAAATAAAGCTCATCGTTCATACTTAACTATCTCATTTTTCAGTATGGAATTCCCAACTCCATCATCATAGATAATGGACGACCATTCAAGAATCAAGATGTTGATGAACTTTGTGAGAGATTCCATATTCAACATAGATATTCAAGACCTTACTATCTACAAGGGAATGGACAAGCAGAGGCCTCAAACAAAACAATACTAAACATCTTGAAAAAGACTGTGAATGATGTAGGGAAAGATTGGCACTTTCAACTCAATCCCACATTTTAGGCCTACAGAACTAGCATCAAAACGCCAATAGGAGCAACACCGTTTGCTCTTTTCTATGGAGCAGATTCCATATTACCTCTAGAGGTTGAGATTCCATCTCTCAAAGTATCTCTGAAAGGTCTAATCACAAATGATGAATATAGAGTTTCCCAACTACAAGAGCTGGAACTCCTTGACGAGAAGAGACAATGAGTAGCTGATCATTCGAAAGCATGCCAACAGATGATGTCTTGCAACTATAATCACATATTCAAGCCATGTACCTTTCAGGTTGGTGATCTTTTTTTGAAGGAGAACCCACGCAATCAGCAAGACAAAGAGAAGAAAGGTAAGTTTGAACCAAATTGGTTGGGTCCGTATGTGGTCATAGCAGTATATGGTTCAGGAGCATACAAACTATCAATGCCAAAAGGGGACCTGTTTGATGAACCCATCAACAACATGTACTTGAAAAAGTATTAAGTTTGAAGCAATTATCATCATCCAAAAAAATTCCTAAAAAAATACAAAAATAGTAGAAAAAGTCCTAAAAAAATACAAAAATAGCAGAAAAAGTCCTAAAAAAATATAAAAATAGCAGAAAAAATCCTTAAAAAATCACAAAAACAGCAAAAAAAGACCTAAAAAAAAGAGTCATAGGGTGAAAACTTGGCAACAAGCAGTCTATTGACAAGAAAAATAAAAATAAATAAAAAAGAAATCAAAAAAATGCAATAAAAACAAATAGTGAAAAATTGGCAAACAAACGCTATTTGTAGCTCTCCATCTATTAGTTCATGTTCTACACTTAGCTTCTCATCCTTCATTTCATGCATCTTTCCATCATCTTAGGGCCATACCAGCATCATATGATCATCATTTTCCTAGAGCGATAACGTCTTACCATGGCTTGATTATTGTACATATTCATTTTAGCAAGTTGTGTCAATACTAGGGGAAAACATTTACATACTGGGGGCAATCAACTTTCAGGTTTTAACAAAACAACTATACAATGACATAAAACTCCAATCATGCGAACAAACAATCAAATCCTATAAACAACTATCCAATCATCGATACATATCGCAACATTTTTTCAGCAAAAGTACCATATCATGACTCATATCTAGATAATCTAAAATCTGATTAATAATTGGAATATCAATATTATATTTTGAACAATGGTTGTTTGATTTTTGATATCATCTCTCTGGAGCACACTCAATGATGTATTGAACTAGAGTGGTGAGGAAAGAGGATGATTTTTCTTTGTCTATTATCTTGAGGTTAACTATCAATCTGTTGCAAATATGTCGTGAGACATGATTTATATAGTGTATCATTAATGATAGTTCCAAATTTGCATCAACAAGTGGTTAATCCTTTTCTGTTTATGCAAGAAATGCTTAGGTCATCTCAATTCAATTATAACTCGATGCTTGTGTTCACTTGCTATATCAAAAATCATGAAAGATGTACTTAGGTCATCATTGGTGCTAATTTCCCCTCTGATGCTTGTACATACTTCCAACATTTTCAAACACTCTATGATGATTCAAGAAGGCTAAAAAAAGGACTCAACAAATGGTTGGTTTTGTTTAGTTGCATTTCATTTAGATCATTGTACATATTTGCATACTAGATTCGCATCAGAGTTTTGGAAGGCTAAACAAAAACATCAACGACTGTCAGGTCTCTTTAGACTAGTTGTGGAGGACATTCAGACATTTGTTGCATTATCATCTTTCATCTTCATCATTATTTCATTATCACTATCTTTTCATCTAGATCCTGTATATATCATATCATTTATCATTTATTTCATATCATTTGGATCGTTCATCATTTCATATCATTCATTTATCCATTTGGTATTTTCATATTATCTATCATTTTCATATCATTAACATCTTGTCATTTTCTTATCATTTCATTTTCAATTTACACATTTGCATCCAATTTATCATCTTCATTACCATTTCATATTTTATCTTTGTTTCATCATTTCCTTATCATCTCATTTATCATTTCATTATATTTCACTTATCATTTCATTAAATTTGACTTATCATTTCTTATCATTTCATATCTTATCATTTCATTTCATATCATTTCATTTCATTTCACATCATATCATTTCATTTTATATCATATCATTTCATGTCACATCATATCATTTCATTTCACATCATATCATTTCATTTTTTATCATATCATTTCATTTCATCCACTTTATCATCATTTCATTATATTTTCATTACATGTCATTTGTCATCTTACCATTTCATTATCATTATTATTAATCATTTCACTTAATATCATTATTCATATCATTTATCATAGGTCACATTACATTCATCATCATATCTTTAATCATCTATTGTGTTCATATCATTCCATATCATTTACAAATTCATATACATATTGCAAATTCATGATGCATTTCATAAACACAATATCCATTTTCCAATCGCATTATCATTATTTATTGCATTTGAAAAATGCAAAAAAAAAACTTCCATACATTTTCACATCATTTTGCAAAGCTACATTTTTCATAAAACATATCAAATATCTCATTTCATATTTTCATAATCACATCGTAGGTCATCCACCTGAATGACATCATTAGTACGTATCATAAATCATCATCATAAGGATGTCATCAATCATCCTACATCACAAGTTAGGCATTAAACCATCAAAATCATCATCAATCCATCTCATAGCATACATAAACAAAATCATATCCATATCATCATCACATCAAAAACACATCATCATCAAAAACTCATTGCCGCTGCATATCATCGCTCATAAAAAATAAATACAAATGTCCAATGTCCAATGAAACTGACAAATTTAGAGAGATACATGAGATATGATAAAAAATAAGATACATGCTCCAGATAAAATGATATGCATCAATAATGCTGCAACAATAAAAATCACATATCATGGCTGGTTGGTTGAGGCCCTTGATGGAGCTAGTCTAGCAGACGGTGGTCTGCCACTACCCCCTACATCAAGATCTCGTTGAGGCCCTATGACCCCTCTACTCTGTGTCATCATCTGTGATCTGCTCCATGTCCTGCTATGG
This sequence comes from Sequoia sempervirens, assembly GCA_007258455.2. Taxonomy (NCBI): domain Eukaryota; kingdom Viridiplantae; phylum Streptophyta; class Pinopsida; order Cupressales; family Cupressaceae; genus Sequoia; species Sequoia sempervirens. Next base: position 570,461,443 of record VDFB02271358.1, read on the forward strand.
GACTGAGGATAAGGCTCTCTACAGTTGGGAGGACACAACTCCTCATACCTAACCCAATAGTACTCAGCCTCCCTGGCAATCTCGAATCCCTCTATAATAGCCTCTCGCAGGGATGCACTCTCAACAGTGCCCATGAGTCTCTGAGCAACACCCTTTGCCTCTACTACCCTCCGTCTAAAGGAGTCCCTCTCTGCTATCAACTGGGCTACCTATGGGTTCGGGGTAGGAGGATGTGCATGCATCTATACCTGTACCTATGCCTATTCCTATGCAAGATGTTCCTATAACTATACTGCCACACTTTAAGCCTAAGCCAACTGGTTCTGCAACTACACCTGTTGATCTTGAAGCATTTGTACTTGGGACTGTAGAGTATCTATCTATGCCTGCTATGACGTAGAAGTGACCCTAATCACTATTTGATGTCCAATCCTAGTCCTCGGCCTTCGCATAATCTAAACACTACCCAAAATGTCTAGCCTCGGTCTCACTGCCCTTCGTGTCCTCCCCTCCGCCATATCCAATGTCATCCCCATCACCATCATTTGAACTCTCCTCATCTCCACTCTCCTCATCTCCACTATCCTCCTCCTCTCCTCTGCCAACTACCTACTCACCACCTGCTACATCCTCTTGTCTCCTACCCCCTGGTTGTGCCACCAAAATGGGCTCAGGCTCATCTAGACATGTGAGTCATGGAAATGGTTGTGTGTGAAAATAAACAGAGTACTCATCAAATATACCCACATCAATAATATATGGCCTATCATCTTATGCCTCGGGTTGTAAAGTAGTATACTCTATATAAGCAACATGATAAGAAATGCAAGGTCCCCATCCAAGCTCATCCTTGCACTGTGCATAGTGCACAATGCCTTGAGGCATCCCCTGTGTAAATCTGAATTGTCTCTGGACTCGCAATGGAAAAAATATCTCTATAATAAATGGGGTCTAACCTATAAGAAACTGGGGAATATATACAAATGACATCTCCAAATGATCGGTATCCCACACCTCACAATCTATATAGGGCCTCCATATCACTGAATCAACATCATCGAGGCTCTGTCTCCACTAATCCAACTTGCCCAACTTGGGTTGGACAAGTTCCATTGAATAAGCATGTGCATATGGCTTGCCTGGTGGCCTCGCTCTAGGACACAGTGGTCTCGTAATAGAAATATGCTCCCATGCCCAGATCTGGAGCAAGGTAACACCGCAAGAAAAACTCGCCAAGCCTCTATACACCACCCGGTGCAAGTCATGATATAAATGAGCTAACATGCAGCTCCCCCAGACATATCTACATGGTTGTCCCAGCATCTACTCAAAGATCCTCCCCCACCCAATTGATAGTCGCTTTGACCAGTGATCCAGACAAAGGAAACCTCCAATTAATGCAGCCAAAACTACAGGTAAGGTCAGATATCCCCTAAAATCTGCCCATCACACCCAGTACCCTGCTATTTGTACATCCCCAAACACCCTCTTCAGTGTGTCTATCCCACCTAACTCCTTGTGATCATAATACATAAGGTCACCTACTACTGGAATACCCAGAATCTTGTATACATCCTATTGGGTAATAGTCATCTCACCCATCGGCAAATGAAAGGTATTATGCTCAGAATGGCACCTCTCTACTAGAGCAGTCAACAGTCCCCTATTGACCTAAATAGGAGGCATGGACAACAAAGGTCCCAACCCACATCCTACTATCAGCTGTATATCTGTAGGTGTGAGATCCTGTATCAGATCCCAACCCATAGGGAAGCGCTCTCTAATCTGAAGGTTTTTGAAAACCTACTATTTTTGGTCATCACAAAGACAATCAATCAAGACTCATATCAATGTGATCTATCTACTTCACACCAAGTGACACATATCAGTGATCCATATCAAGTGACCCATATCAAGTGATTCATATCAATTAGATCCATATCAAGTGTTCTATCTAAGTGACTCATATCAGAAAATCAATGCAACATCTATCTATCTGAATATCAAATCAATCTACTCTATCATCATTTACTATTTGTTTTCTTTTTTTAGGAAAGAAAATTTATCAATAATCTAATCATCATCCTATTTTTACTTCAATCACGAATGCAAATATGTTTTCAATCACATCATCTACTATTTATTTTCTATTGCAGAAAGAAAATTTATTAGAAGTCCTATCCATCATCTACTATTTGTTTTCTATCATAGAAAGAAAATTTATCAAAAGTCATATCCATCATCTACTCTTTGTTTTTCATTCAAGGGAAACAAAGTTATCAGCTATTTACTCTTTGCTTTCTATTCTGGGAAACAAAGTTATCAATCCATCAATTATCAGATTTTCTATAATTTCTATACATATCAACATGATGATAAGACAATTTATCTATCTATTGACCAAGGAAGCAATATACATCATCATTTTTTTCATCACTTTCATCACATAGTGCATTCTGCTAAATTTCCTATATACGCTAATTTGTGGCCCAAAAGCGCTAAAACCCTAAATGCGCTAAAGTTCCCCCCAAATGTGCTAAAACCCAAATGCACCATTTTGTGCCTTGAAAGCGCTCAAACAATTCCTCTATGTGCTATTTCCCTATATATGCTAAAACCCTACTCAAAAGAACCATTTCATTTACTCAATATGTGACAACCCTAAAAGCGCTAAACTGTTTCCTAGATGCGCTAAAGTACTAATTTTCTAGAGGAATCCTATATGCGCTATTTCACCTATTGGATGCGCTAAACTGGCTCTTACATAGAAAAACTAAATCAAGCCCTATATGCACTACAATAGACATCGAAAGTGCTATTCTATTTCCTAAAAGCACTAAAATGGCCAATGAGAACCTAAATACATGTAAAAACATCACAAAAATTGACTAAAAATAAAAAATTTCAAAGCAAAGAGGTTTGAATTGACTCACCGGTGGTCCATATGCAGCCAGTCTCTGGTATAGGTGGGCCCGCTCGAATCTATGCTTGTGATATGAAATCTCCATCTTGCCAAGTCACTGTCAGAGCACAAGGTTTCTCAAAGTCAAAAGGTGAAAATGAATTGCCCTTTTTCCCCTTTTACCTTTTAAAGGTCAAACAAAGGTGGGTTTTTGTGGCATGTTTTTTTTATTATTATCTTTTATCTCACTTTGACCTTATTTTTCAAACTAGGGAATCTTTTCATCATGTATCAAAAGCTAAATCACTACATCCCTCTCATCATCCAAATTTTATCAACTCATCATTTTCTTTCATCATCAGTGATTTACCTCCCGAGGGGGCATCATTAATATCAGTAGCATCTTTCAATCAGAAACATATCAGAGTCAGATCAGGGGCATATCAGTTAAAAAATGTCGACCAGGGGCAAAAAAAATTTAAACACTGCAAAATTCTAAAGCAGGGAATATTTTCTTTGAAGCAATGCATTTCACACATCACTTCAAAGAGGGGAAAAATGTTTATGGATAAAATTGGTCATGTCTAATCCTGGCATTTAATTAATCCTCTAAAGTCCTCTACATATGATTAAATTTAATTAATTTAATTAAATAAATTCGCTTTATTTAATTATTTCACATTCATATGTCTACTTGATTAATTAAATAAATATCCTTTATTTTAATTAATTATCACCTTTTTGAATTTAATTAAGTCTTTTGATCTAATTAAATTTAAATATTTCCTTTCTCCTATTTTCAAATCTTTCTTCTAATTAATTAGATATTTTATTTAATTAATTTCATCTACATATCATTTCCTAAAATTTAATAAAATATCTTTATTTAATTAAATACCCTTCATATCTTTTCAAATCATAATTAAATATTTTATTTAATTATAAAATCCTCCATTATTCTTCATATCTTAATTAAATATTTTATTTAATTAAGAAAATCTTCCATGTCATCAATAAATGAATAATGAATTTGATAAATTCATTATTTATCTTCAAAATCTTTCCAAAATCTTCTAAAAAGATGATTTTTACAATTCATCTTTATCATCTCATCTTATCTCTTCCACAAAAAAAGAAACAAATCTTGCTCTTTTTTTTCTTCTATTTTTTTCTCCAGTCTCATCTATCTTCAACCATTCGATCCACCAAGAATTTTCACAGCCGTTGATCACATCACCCAATCAAAATATTTTGAAAACTCTTTAGATATCCTTGCTAATCCAAGCATTGGTTACCTGCAACTTACAACACGTACACATTAGAACTTAATTGCATTCTAGCATTCTAACATTGTCTTTATCCTTTAGCTTTCATAATCTCATAATCTTTCACTTTAGTAAATCATGTTTAGTTCAATCATGTTAATCATATCTTAGCATAGCATTACATGCATTCATATTCAATCTCATTCTATAGGAAGACCATTTGTTAAGCCTAGCACACAATCTAAGAGCAAGCTGGAATTGACAAAAACACTGGAGATAGAGGACAATAGGACGACATCAATGAAAGAATACTGAGTTTGCATTCCTTGTTTTTGATTTTCTATTTTTGATATAATGTTCTATCAATGTGTTTGATTTTTTTAATTTATATTTATTGCACAGTCTAAAAAATCAATCACACACAATACATGATTATTTTAGATGTAAATATGGATAACATAAAGAAGAAGGTGCCTAGTGTTGTGTGGAAAGCTTTAGTAAAAAAAAGGCATGAAGTTGTTTACGTTGAGAACAATATTAAAATTGATGCCTTGAATGAAATTGGATCCTCCTTATATGAGAATGATAAGGCTACCTTGCTTGAGGTATATACTAAACAATTCAGAATGAAACAAAGAGTTACCATACTTATGGCTAGAGAAAAGGATAGTGGTTATGTAGATAGAAAATATATAGATTGATATTGCACACTCGAACCCGATCTACTAATATCATTTCATTTTGAATTATCACTCTATTTAACCATTTAATCGAATAGCCTTATTTGATTAAAGTCATCATAATTCCCCTTTTAATTAAATAAATCCCTCAATTTAATTAAATCATCTCTGTGTAATTAGCTAGGTCATTTCATCTTCGTATCTTTATTTAATTAAATAATCCATAATATTTGAATAAATTTCTAAATTTCATCTAATTAAATTAAATAAATCAAACATTAATCTAATTTAATCTAACATCACCCCTTTTGGTTAAATAAATAAAAATATTTATTTAACTAAGTCTTAATCATTTTCATCTCTTTTTTATTTATTTGATTCCTAAATTCTAAATCAAATGGTCAAATCAGCTAAATCTCCCCTTAAATTAATCAAATCCTGATTAATTTAATCCTAATAACTCAAATCCTCTAGATTTTGCAACTTGCACATAAAAATCAATTTAATTGTTTTATAAATCACCTATTTTCATTCAAAAAAGGCATCCAAGTGGGAATATTCCTCAAATTTGAAATCTCCCCCCAAAATGACTTGTCCATCCAACAAAGAATTTAAAGCTCTTACATTGTCTCTTACATGTCTCCCACTTGGAATTTAAGTCATCTTTCATCACCCCTAAACATGTCATTTCATCAAATTCAAATTTTAAACTTGCACATTGATCAAAATGTGCTCAAGCTTCCTCCATTCACAAGTTGACAAGTGGCATCTTTCCATTGGTTGAATGTTAATCCCACATTGCTCTATTTTGGACATTCATCCATCTTAGCATTCTATAAATAAGAGGCTAAAATCCTCATTTGATCATCCACAAATTATGCAAAGTTACCATGCTCAAATATCTATCAAATTTCATCCATCATCATTGAATCTTAGCTAGGTTATGTAGGTTTTTAGCTTGGAGCACTCATTCTTCATCAACAAAGTGGATCACTAATCAGCACTCATCAACATACATCAATCTTGCATCATAGGAGTTGGGAAAGGGCCAATTCTCACATCAAATTGGCACCAATTCCCCCATGGGATCAAGAGTTTACTTTCTTAATTAGGATTCAATTTTTATTTTGTTGTTTTCATTGTGTTCTTCATTGTTTTCCTAATTTGAGCTATGCTAATGGATTTCATGGAGAATCCTTATTCTTACTTTCATTTTATCTCCTAATGTATTTCATTTGTTATGTTTTGCAGGTATTTGGATTAGGGTTCTACATTTGGATCTAGAAGGAGGGCCTACCGCAAGATCAAATCACATTTTTTGAGAAAATTATGTGGTTTTTGATGTTTTTGGTGTTTACAGCAAACAAAACTGCTAACAGTCTAGCATCGCCATACAAAACCACTCAAAAATTCAAACTGCACCGCTGAAATCAAATTGCAACACTCAAAAATCAAATTGCACCGCTCGATTCTCCAGTGTCGCCATATAGCACCGCTACAAAATCAAATAGAGCTGCCATCACAAACAGAACCACTTGGATTTCTTTCTTTTTCATGCAAACTTAAAATGGCCATATCTTGGTCTTTTTTTAGTCTTTTTCAAAGCTTTTGTTTTAGAAATTGGGTAGAATTTCATAAGCTATCCAATGGTGTAGGTTATTATCAATTTTTATAGAGTTAAAATTTTCAAATTTTCACTTAATGTCATATCATGATGAAAATTGGTCTAACTTTTAGGGTTTTTATGCTTACTCGTCTATCTAACCATCATATCTTCTTGTTTCTTGATTTCATTTGACATTTGGAGCTTGTGTTGCAAGTTTTGAAGGATAAGGGAGCATGGAAGTCAAAGAAAAAGCATTATCACATCATTGTAACAAGTGTTTTTAAACACTTTGAAAAGAAATTATAATCCCTCTTCTAAGGATTTTCTATCTTTCAAGCTTTTAGAATCTACTAGTTTCATTTGGGCTCTAAAAATAATCTTTCAATTTTTGCTACAAAGGTTTTAAAATGAACATTAGGACTCAAATCTACTAAAGTTTTTTTGGGGGATTAAAAATTGAACAAAACAACTCTCATTTTTCCTTTGGTGCTTTAAAAAGAACTCACAATTGCTTTGTGGACTTAAAAGGAAAAATTGCAACTTTGTTTTGTGATTTCTTACTTAAACTAACATCATCGAAAAAGGGCGTATGCGCTTCTCTCACGCTTTATAGCGATCTTGAGAATCGAAAGGACTTTTTTGTGATCTTAGGTTGAGATAAAGTAATCACCTCCACACTTCATTTTGGGTTTAAAAATTGAACAAAACATTGTGCGAGTGTGAGTAGAGCATTATTGCATACACTCTCTCTCTTTGTGTTGCAAACAAAGATTGATCAAGTTACGGATATTCTCTTTACTCACTTTTGTTTATCTTAGAGGGCTTGCCTTGGGGAAAAAGTACTCACCCAAGGGAAGGACTCAATCGGTAACACTCTAAAGCCAAGAGTATTTCCAACTGGGATATAAATATGGGTATTGGAGTAAATGTCAATATCACGTGGTTGGCTCCGATGAGATGGATCTGAAAAGGGTCACTTGTTGTATGGGTCAATCTCCACAAACGGAAAGTATGAACTAAATCCCTTGCTTGTTGTAACCAACTAGTCCATCCAACGAGTTTATCAAAGTGGTGCATTGGAACTTAGATTCCAAGAAGTTACTTGCCATGCCCAATCTTGGTTAAAGTATAAAGGTTAAGACTTCATTCTTAACATACCTTTATACTCTTTCCTTGGTTGCATGTAAAATCATCTCTTCTACTATGAAGGGAATGAGGCAAGCCCACCAAGAAAAACATGCCAATTGAGATAGGATGTTATATTTCTTATGATTCAAAACACTTTGCTTGTTTGAATTTTTTTTGAAACAAATACTTAACATCCTCATCAAAATTTCAAACCCTTTAGGAGGAAAATACAATTGACCAAATCCATGTGTTATTGCTTGCCCTTGGGATTCACATCCTTAGAGGTTTCTAAAAACTTGAACTTACATCTCAATTTGCCTACTAAATATCAACAATAGGTAACCCTTGCCTTAGATTCATCAAATTTCCACATAACATACTTTGTGGGATTTGAAGAAATTAGGACATTGGAAATATAGTTTGGAAAACCTAATCAAAGAAGTGTTTGTGGTAAAAGAAATTTACTAATCAAGATGAAATCAATTGAACCCTACACATGTGCTTGTTTATCTTTTTATTGTCTTTCAAGCAAACATTGGTCTTTTGGTTTGAATTACTCTTAGAGAAATGAATGTTCTTCACTATCTTGGTATCATAAAAAAGTCCTTCTTAGGTTCATTTAGGATCAAAATCAAACGCTTCATCCATTTCAAACATTTATCATCCCATCCCACAAGCAAATTTGTAGCTTTGGAAACATCATTATCTAGACTTGGGTACATGCTTAAACCAAATCAAAAATCACCTTGTTTAATTAGGAGTATGGGAATGCATCCTTTCTCATACCTCTAGTTAAATTAGCATACCTTTGATTATCCTAAAGATCACATCCAACATCTTAAGGTTTACAAGTTCATTATCCAATCAAAACCAATCAAAATCAAATCCTAAAGTCTAGCATTGATACAAAGTTCCTAAGAAAAAAAACACCCATATCATTCACCCTTTTCATCCTTCACCTCATCATTGGTCCTAAACACCTTAGAGGTCACTTTTGCAACAAATTTAAAACACAAGAAGAACATGGAATATAAACTTGATCCATACATCATAAGCAATCTAAACCAGCCAAATTATCAAAGCCTCACAATGCCAATTGATTTTCAAAACTCACATTTATACAATCCATACATGGGATCATTATCACCTACAAACCTCAATGGTACAACAAATGTGAATATGCCTAGTCAAAATTTTGGAACACCTTTCCCGATGGTAGATTTAAATCCAAGTTCAAACCTACAAATCTATCAACCAAACACTCAATGCATGAGCCTTCAAACAAACATCATCCCATCAAATTTGTACATGCCAAATGTGAATGTACCAAGTACAACTTTACAAAACATGAACATTTTGAATCCAAACTTGGTAAACTTTGGGATGGATATGTTTGCAAATCATACGAATATTGTTCAAAGTCCAAACAAGTTGTTAACGACTCCAAGTCAAGGTAACACCATGCAAAATCAAAGTTACCTAAATCAAGGAAATGTGATTCCCAACATCAACAATGTTCAATTTCAACCCATAATGTCAAATCTGAACATCATCCCAAGTCAGAACATTGACCAAAATCAATTTTTCCATGATCCCATGCAAACACCACAAGTGTACATCCCAAATCTAATTGAACAAAATCCAAATCAAGGGATTCAAATTCAAAATCAAGATCAAATTTTGGTAGAGCAACTTGCTTCACATGCCAAACTAATTGAATTATTGAGCCAAGAGATATCTTCACTCCAAAATCAATACACTCTTCCATTGGTTAAACCATGTCATCAAAGCATTGAGTTGTGCCCACAACTGCATCAAGAACAAAATCTCCAATGTCAAGAGGTTAGATATCAAGATCAACATCAACAACAAACCCAATTACCCCATCTCAAAGATCAATCACCACATTTTAAAGATCAATCACCACATCTCCAAAATCAACCACCACAAGGTCAATTCAAAGTGAAAATCTCACAAAGTAACAAACAAAAATACACACCACTTGGGAGACCAATTGAATCAGTCCTACAATAATTGGTACAAGAAAATATCATCAAGCTCCCCATCTATGGGAACTATCAAGAACCCCTAGTTAAAATACCAGGGTATAATGAGGAGCACCATTGTGATTTCCACAAAATAAAGGGACACACAACATCAAGTTGTATTTGACTCAAAAAACTCATCCAAGACCTGATTGATCAAAAGATAATCATTATTGGGGACAATGATAGCATTGGAAATCTCTCCACCAAAAATGTTGAGAATAGGGATCAAGATCAGTCCACCATTTAGTACCTTCAAGTTGTGTCTACTTCATCCAATGATCAAATGAACATATGTAAAGAGTCACTTTTCAATCATGATCAAAGTCCACCAACCAACAATGATCCAATCAAAGAAATTTCAACATCACTTGACCCTATGGCTAAAGACATTCATAATCTCTCTACTTCAATTGTTGAAAATAGTGTTCAAGACCTATTCATCAATGAGCACATTGAAGATGTTTTTACTTCATCCGATGATCAACTCACCATACATCAAGAGCCACTTTTTAGTAATCTATTTCAAGGAGTGTTAGGATTATTTGATCCTATTGACATAATGCATGATCCCTTGACCTATGATCGTGTTGAAAATGTCTCTACATCACCTTATGAGTTAGAGGACATATCTCAAGAATTCATTCCAAAGCATGATCAACATCTTTCACCAAAGTCTAGTAGTAGTCCTTTCCAAGACATGTTGACCTCCTTTGACCTCATGGTTATAGATAAAGAAGGAATCCTCAACTTGACACTTGATCCAAGTCCACACAAAGATCAAGAGGATATTGAGCCATTCACCATGCCTAATGACGACATCCAAGAACTTTTTCTAAGCAATCCATCCTTTGAAACTGACCCATGTCAAGAACTTGATCCAAAGCATGTCGAAAGCAACTCCAAAAACATTCAAAATCAAGAATTTGTATCTCCAAGATACTACAATGATCTAATGGAAACTCTCATATCTATTCAAGATGCACATACTCCTCCATCTACCCATGAGATGCTTTCTATGGATGGACACATAGATGATCTTCATTTAGAATAGGATCCTTTTATTCCTAACATTGTTACACAAAAAGAGCAGGTTATTGATTCGTACAGTCAAACAGAGTTATCAACATCAGGATCAGATATATCCAAAATCTAGACTAAAGACATCATGTATGAAGATATCCAACATTATCCACTCAAGGAATTAGGTCAGACAGACCAAGATATTTTGGAGTTAGTAGAGCAGTGAATTCCAATATCATTTGCAATGGTCATTTATTAGAGAATGCATTCTAAACAAGAGCTCTTGGAATAGGAAAAATCAAAGCATGAAGGTACTACTACCACCATACTGGGGGAAACTTTGTCTCAAGCAAATGTCAACATAGGGAGCATGAAGAGTCTTTATGATGAAACTAGTGTCAATACTACAACCAGCCACATCATGAATCTTCATCCACCCATTACCCCATCCACAAATTGGGACCAACATCAAATGAAGGATGTGAATCAAAGCACAAAGAATGTTATCAAAGAAAAATAAACTTAGAAGCATAATGGACAAATCAAATACACATGGATACCAAAGAATACAAAGAAAGATTATCCCTATCAAACTCCATTAGTCAAAGAAACTATGGGGAAAAATAAAAAAAGGGAAAATTATCCATCAAAGATGTCCACAAAAGAAAAAGTAAGCTTTTCAAGCGACATATAAAGTGTATCAAGCAGTTGGTCCTAATTCCACACACACTTCCATATCCACCCATCATTGTTCATCTTCCCAAGTTTGGAGAGTCAAAGGTTCCAAACTGTCAACCAATCCAACATTTATCTCCAAACACACTCCATCCATGCCTCCACACATGATATCCAATTCTTACATTAACCATGTATTGGCAACAACCCTTCATCATAAGGATTCAGAAGGCCCTCTATTGTGATGTGCGCAAAAAGATAAAGTTAACTCCGATATCGACAAAGCAAATCAAGAATCCCAAAAATTGCATTCAAGTGCATGTATCTTAGCAAATCAACTTCCTCAGACAGGATACCAATGGCACATTATGATAGAAGCATCTACATCAACGCCACTAGGTGGGTCAGCACAAATCTTTCAGAAAAACCAAATATATATATATATATATAAATCCAAAAAAAATCAAAAAAAGGATTGAAAACAATAATGAAAAAAAATGTCCTCTAGTGAAAACTACATGGGCGGTGCTTTTGGCAAGTACCATGATGAAAACCTGGAAAACAGGCGTCATGTGTAGAATCGAGCATCTACATGCACTAGTTCAGGTGAAAGCATCTCATCCCATCCATAATAAATCTAGCATTCCATCCATCTCATCCATAATAAATCCAGCATTCCATCCATCTCAGCCATAATAAATCCAACATTCCATCCATCTCATCCATAATAAATCCATGCATCCATAAACTATTTATCCAATCCATTTTCATCCATCTACATACATAGTCCAATTTATCTTGATCTTGACAAAGTTTGGTGCACACTTTACGCTTGCTTATGGTAAACATCTTGACATGGGCCATTTTCATTGATCCTATCCTATCCAACATTATCTGAGCCATGAAGAATTATCCAATGAAGCATTCCACTATTCAAACACCTTATCTTATCACAAGATAATGCCTATCCATCTATCCATACATCTATCCGAGCATCCACACTTTGCCTTCCATATGTTGCTAGACACTAAGGGCAAATATTTACATCTTTCTTTGGGAATAAATCTTGATCTATATCCTCCAACTTATGTGGTGATCCAAAATTAGCAAATCAAATTGGTCAATACATTTGTAATCCAAAAACCAAATCACTAGCCCATGGAATATCTTGACAAGAAGACATTCCTTATTAATATTCATCTTTCATCAAACATCAATCCAAACAATCACTATCAGTTACATCTAATGTGTGCTTCAACGTCACATCAAATCATCCAAAACATATTTTGTTTTGAACCAAGCTTCATCAATCCTGATCAATCAAATCCAATCAATCCTACATCATCTTGGGATATCCTTCCCCATCATTGTGTTGCTTAACACTATCCTTTAATTGTTGTGCATCCTCAAAAATGTTATCATCATCAATCCCTCATTATCTCGGGATATCCATCCTAATCCTCGTGTTGCTTAACACTATCCTTATATTGTTATGCATCCTCAACAATGTTATCATAATCAATCCATCAATTCAATTAATCAATCTTAGCTTGGTTTTCAACAAAATCCCAAATAGACCACTGATATCATCACACATATCCATATCCAAATCATCAAAATCATGCAAAAATCCAAAAACATCCAAAAAAACATCTATAAAATAGAAAACATCAAAAAAATGATATACGAACTATGTCTTCTCTGAGCTTAAACATAGGCAAGGCTAATCTTTGATTAGTCCCAGAGACATCAAAATCCAGAAACATTCAAAAAAAAACATCAAAATCCAAAAACATTCAAAAAACATCAAAATCCAAAAACGTTCAAAAAACACAAAATCCAAAAACATTCATAAAATCTTAGAAAACCCCAAAACATCAAAAATTCAAAAATCAAAACATTTGCAAAATTTGAAAAATACCAAAATAGCCTCAAAACATTCCAAAATGTCAAAAAATCCAAATATTTGAAAAATCCATCCGTCTCATCTCGCTTTCACTCGAAATAATCAATCATCCATAATAAATTGATCATCACCTTCATTATTTGGCAAAACAAATAGAAACAACCACAACAATCAAAAGAAAACTTCAAACACATAATCAAAATCGAAGCAACAAACCGTTAAACACAAAATCAAACTCTTGATCATTTTCAAACATGTCATCAACCTTATATCAATAGCCTATCAATCAACTTATCAAACCATCATCATCCTATATAATGCATGTCCTAGGATATATCATTCGACAATGGGCATCATTTTGATATCACCTTGGATTCTTATCCTATCAAAACACATCCCTTTTGAAGGTATGAAGAACATTGGCTTGTTTGTGTACTTGATCTTTTCTTTTGGTTTATCTTATTGTGCTCATTCCAAGGACCTCTCAATGATGTCCCCAACAAAGGGATTTAGAGAGATAGGAATCAGGCAAGGATTATTATCTTTTTATCTCTTGCACTTGTTTGATGTTCTTGTAATATAACTTGGCGAATACTTGCTTTGTTAGGTACATCCTAGCAAGGTTTTGTATGTCAAGTGTGAACAAGAATACTCCTATCTATTTTTTGAGTTAAATTCCATTGCATTAGGTACAAGGCCATCCTAGTTCTTTATACCCTGATGCATCTTTCCTACATGTGTTATCAAACATAAGGTAATTGGACCTTTGAAAATCCCAACTCCTTAGCAGGAAATCATCATCATCATCATCTCATGTCTTGTTGGAATATCTTATTTTCTTCTATCTCTTGCTTTTCGTGCTACCATGGTACCATGATAGTTAATCATAAATCATTGATAATGCATCCATCATGTATCCAAAAATCGTTAGCATACTGCATAATGCATATCATACCATATAGAAATCATTAATCATACCACATGCATTCATCCCCATCATTGCATAATATAGATTGGTTATTCTAAACATCTCATAAACCATACATTTATCACCTATTTGCATAGTCATAAAAGCATCATCATATCATATCATGTGCATCCATATCATCCATGCATCATCATATCATTCATTACATATAAACATCATAATCATCTCATCATTAATAATGTCACTTGCATGGTACAAATTAGGATCAAGTGGGTGTAATATATCAAAATAGGCATAAGGCTACCCATGGCTAATGACCGTCTACATCATCAAATCTGTCTACATCAAATATTCGAGTTGAATTGATCTTGAACCTCTTTGTTGAGAGATCGACCCTTAAATCAAACCTCTTCACCTGATCTCTCGAGGGGTAGTATACTAGTGTAATTCTTTTCGCTCGGGCAACAATGGGGCATCCGAAAAAAATAATCAAAGAATTTTTGACTTTTGATCATAGCAAGATTATTCTTTGAACCAACACAAAAAGTGCACTGCTTCAAAGAGGGGAAAAATGTAGACATACAAAATATACAGATTGATATTGCACACTCGATCCTAATCTACTAATTTGTTTCATTCTGAGTTATCCCTTTGTCTAACCATTTAATCGAATAGCCTTATTTGATTAAATTCATCATAATTCCCCTTTTAATTAAATAAATCCCTTAATTTAATTAAATCATCGTCTCTATGTAATTAGCTAGGTCATTTCATCTTCCTATCTTTATTTAATTAAATAATTCATATTATTTGATTAAATTTCTAAAGTTCATCTAATTAAATTAAATAAATCAAACATTCATCTAATTTAATCTAACATCACCCCTTTTGGTTAAATAAATGAAAATATTTATTTAACTAAGTCTTAATCATTTTCATCTCTTTTTTATTTATTTCAATCCCAAAATATAAATCAAATGGTCAAATCAGCTAAATCTCCCCTTAAATTCATTTAATCCTAATCACTCAAATCCTCTAGATTTTGCAACTTGCACATAAAAATCAATTTAATTGTTTTATAAATCACCTATTTTCATTCAAAAAAGGCATCCAAGTGGGAATATTCCTCAAATTTGAAATCTCCCCCCAAAATGACTTATCCATGCAACAAAGAATTTAAAGATCTTACATTGTCTCTTACATTTCTCCCATTTGGCATTTAACTCATCTTTCATCCCCCCTAAACATGTCATTTCATCAAATTCAAATTTCAAACTTGCACATTGATCAAAATGTGCTCAAGCTTCCTCCATTCACAAGTTGACAAGTGGCATCCTGCCATTGGTTGAATGTTAGTCCCACATTGCTCTATTTTGGACATTCATCCATCTTAGCATTCTATAAATAAGAGGCTAAACTCCTCATTTGATCATCCGCAAATTATGCAAAGTTACCATGCTCAAATATCTATCAAATTTAATCCATCATCATTGAATCTTAGCTAGGTTATGAAGGTTTTTAGCTTGGAGCACTCATTCTTCATCAACAAAGTGGATCACTAATCAACACTCATCAACATACATCAATCTTGCATCATAGGAGTTGGGAAATGGCCGATTCTCATATCAAATTGGCACCAATTGCCCCATAGGATCAAGAGTTTCCTTGCTTAATTAGGATTCAATCTTTATTTTGTTGTTTTCATTGTGTTCTTCATTTTTTTCCTAATTTGAGCTATGCTAATGGATTTCATGGGGAATCCTTATTCTTACTTGCATTTGATCTCCTAATGTATTTCATTTGTTGTGTTTTGTAGGTATTTCGATTAGGGTTCTACAGGTTAAAAGATGAAACAAGAAATAGGGAATACAATGAGAGACATAGTAGATAAATTTGGGATGATTGTTGCTTCATCATTCAGTACAACTCAAGAAAATGAGCTTGGTAAAGCTAAGGCTACTAATGCAGAGAAAAGTATTACTCCAACTACTATTTTTCCTATTTTCAAAGAAGTTTTAGAAGAAGTAAATGATCATACTACAAAATAAATTCCATATTTTGATGTTTTAGGGAATGTAGTTGGCGATACAAATGCTCCTCTAGAGATATCTACTCCTATGAAAGATACTGAAGATGACATCGATGCAAAAAATTAAAAATAGAGTAAAGAACAAGACTGAGAAAAGGAAAAAGAAAAGAATGTTGATGATGATGCTGAGAAAAAGAATGGGGAGACAAGAATTGAAAATGAGAAGAATCAAATGGAGAAGGACAAGAAGAAAAAGAAGGAGATGATAATAGAAAAGATGATGAGGAGAAAAAGGACGATGAGGATAAAGAAAAGAAAAAGGAAGATACCTCTGAAAAAGAAGAAAAAGAAGAAGAGAAAGAGAAGATTAAAGAAGAGGTCGAAGTTTGAAAGAATGAAGAAGAGTCTAAGTAGACTATGGAGCTAGAAAATATACCCAAAGAATCCTCGAGTAATGAACTTAAGGGTCTTTTGACAAGGCATATGAGGTTTCAACTGACCATCCCTCCCTAGTTGATTCAACTCATATCACATCAAGGTAGTGTAGATTTGAATAAGATCTCACCTATTCATAGTTTGGATCATGGAGATGTCTTCCATGTCTCTAGAAGAAAGGAGATCATTGAGACTCATTAAAATGGGATTGAGTTGATTAATGATGCAATTAGCTCTCTATAGGATGCTACCCTTAGTGCCACAATTGACAATTCATTGACACCCATTAAAAATTTAAAGCTTCTAGTTGATTCCCTCAAGGAGTATGCCTCTGGTTTGAAGGAGCAGATTGAGAAATAAATGAAATCAAGATTTTTAGAGAAGAGGTTACTTGAATTTTAGGACATATGTGGATCTACCCATGGACAACTTGAGAAGATAAATCTGGATCCAAGTACACTGGAAGGAGAGGAGAGCTTAGTAGAACTAGAATCTATGTACAAGTCACTTGCTAATGCTAAGAAGATTTGGAATGAAGGGAAATACACGTGGAAAAAAAATCCTTAAGGAGCTTGAAGATTCTTGCTCCTTTGGGTGAACATATTTCACCTTGTATATTACTTTCCTTGTTTTAGTTGCTTTCAATTTATCTTTGTACATATGTTCGGTTCCAAAAATTTTGGGATAACTCCCAAAGAGGGAGTCAATACATTTCAGTTGTTTTTAATTTCTTTTAGAGCTTACATGTGTGTTTCTAGCACACCCTTTTTCCTTCATGTCAAATGGGCAAACATTGAGAAGAATTGGGTAGAAGTTTTGGTGAAGGTATGAGGGGAGATAATGTTTAACAAGGGAGATCATGCATGCTTGAATTTTTTTTGGCAGTGCATGTTCTTCATTTTGGAGATTCATTTTGGAACATGTTTCCATCAATGAAAAAGGGGGAGATTGTTGAAAGAATGAATAAAAAACCCTTTGATGTGTTTTCATTGATGCCAACATTAATTATTGATAGTTTTGTCTAATTTGGTAAATAGTTTCGGTGATATCTTAATCCAGGAATTTGGTATGGAATTGCTCATGTTATAATATCATCTTATGAGGTTATAATATTTTATTTAGGACTACTAAATTCACCTATGATCAAGATTTCAAATATTTTGGATAAACAGGTTGAAAGTTACAAGTAATAGAAGTTCAACATATATTTTTTGGCTCTACACGATGTAAATGGGTATGAGTAATCTATTTTGAATTCCTCTGATGCTTACAATTATCTTGTAAAATTGTGGGAGATGGATTATTGATGTCATTACTCTATATATTCCATATGGAACATGTTTATATGATCATATGGATCATTAGTGTGTGATCAGTTGTCTTATTTTGTGATTAGGTCTAATTCCTAGCCAACCTAATACATGATATGTGTTAAGAAGATTGATTATGTATTGCAGATGCTAAGGGGATCTATTTTAGATCCATTCTAATTTGAACTAAGCATTGCATGGTTGATTTGAGCACGAAGAAGTATGAAGCCGACAAGGTTATTTTGAATTAAAATAGGGCTACATCTAATTAGGTCTACCTAATTGATGTATGTAGATGTAATAGGGTATATATGTAGGACATTTTTTTAATTTTAAGAGGAGATAGTAGAAGTGATGACATGTAATGTGATGTGTGAAAGATATGATACTATGAAAACATGTGTATTTGTATGTGTGTGATCGGAACTAGTGCAAAATTGTTATGAATTATTGAGTGACTTCTAGGAAAAGCAACATTTTGTATTCAGAGCTTCAAAGGAACTAAATTCAGCACAAAGAAGATTCACTTTATATTAGTTCACATTTTTGTTGTATAGCTATTTCTATTTTGTATCTATTTCTGGTTGTGATCCTGATAAGGTCAGTGTGTCCTTGTAGTGAGCCCCTATAATATCTTATAACCGGTTATATATTGTAAGCTAATCCTCATCATGGTTTTTTCTGTTTTGGGTTTTCCATGTAATAATCTTGGTGTTCATGTGTTATGTGATCTTTTGATTCCTTTCATGCTTTCATTTACAGTTACAGTTAGATATGTTTTGATTATTGGATGGATTAATGATTAAATGGTTCAATAGAATACTAATTCAGCCCCCTCTCATTATTCTAGGTTTTCAACAAGAAATGTCAACTATTATGTATGCACAGGTTAAATTTATACAACATTTTGTTTGTGGAAGTTCATTATAAAAACCAACCACAACAACCTAATTTTTTTTCTAAATCAAAAGGATTTAAACAACTATCACCAAAAATGCGTCTGCAAGTTACAAGCTTATAATTTTAACATAGAATATAGGAAAGTGAAGAACAACATTGTAGCTGATGTATTGTCCCAAAAACCATACTTATGCTCCATAAGAAGCATTTTCATAGATTGGAAGAACTCAATTACTGCTTGTAGTAATGGAAAAAGTATCCCTTTTTCACTTAATTTGAGAATAATTAATAATAAAATGAGCCTAATGTTTCCTTAATTTAGTGTTGTAATGTGTTTTACACATTCACAATATGTTTAGGGCCCTTTTAAACTAAATGAACTTAATTTATCCTTATTTAGGGTGTTGTAGAGTGTATCTTTAGACTTTCACACTAATCTAGGGATTTATTAATTGATTGAGGTTAATTTTCCTTAATTGGCCCCATTAATTCAAATCCAAGCCTAATTGAATGTAAATTTTGAGGGATAAAACTTGTCATTCATAAATGTCATTTCAAAACACTTAATTTTAGGTGTGTTTCCTAGGTAGGTGACCTAGGACCCATTCACCACATGGCGAATGGGTCCTCACTAGGTCCTAGGACCCTATTTTCACATGACATTTCACCTTGTCTGATGTGTGTCCTAGGTAAGTGGCCTAGGACCCATTTTCCACATGGTGAATGGATGATCACTTAGACCTAGTACCCCTCTTTGAAATATGTTTTTGGCAGTATTTTAATTATTGCAAATCCATGATTCAATTTTGGCTTGTGATATTTTAATTTTAGGAATTAATGATAAGATATGTATAAATACAAGGTTATTTCACTTAGTTTCACCTAAGATTTTCAAGAGAGAAATCCTAAATATTCATAAGCAATTAAGATTAATTTTTCAAGAGCATTCAAGATCATTTCTAAGGCACTGAAGGGTAGATTTGAAGAAGATAATTGTAGCAATCAAGATTCCATTTTTCATGTCAAATATCAATTACATCATGCGTGTTTTTTGAGCTAATGTGTTGATGTAGAATTCAATATCCATCAAGCATATTCAAAGGCATTATTTCACATCAAATTTCATGATCAATATCTACATTCATTGAATCCACTTCATGTTAGATTGCAGATTTATCCAAGGTTCCAAATAGGGATTAGTGAGTTGTGACATTGCATTTTTTCATTCATCATTCCTTTATGCGTTTATTCATTTCAAGGTTTAATTACCAAAATAGGTTTTGACCAAGGAAAAATCCTATTCCCTAAAAATAAACATTTTTCTCTCTTTGATGTGTGACTGTAGGTTTTAGGTTGATGGTCATTTGGAAAGAAAAATTGGAGAAAGTTGCAAAGTTGTCAAAGATGCAAGAAATGTTGTCAAATCATGGAAACTAAGCTACAAGATTTATTTTCAGCTTTTTAATAGCACCCTACTAGAATTTGGGAGTGTAGAAATTGAAGAATTGAACCCAGAAACTAATTTTCCAAAGCACTAGCTAGGACCCATTCACCACAGGGAAAATGAGTCCTCAGTGAGGTTTAAAAAAGCACTTTTGGTGAAAGGTACACAATATTTGAACCTTTCTATATCTACCTTTTGACTGGTATTTGGGTTAGATTTAATTTATGTTTACTCATTTGCATAGTATAACACACATATTGAATGAAATTTGGAGAAATAAGGTGCATTAGACACAATTCATTTTCCCAAACCACACCTATTTTTCTTTATTTAACTACTAAATACTTCAATGATCCATAAGCAACTGACAATCTAGAAATATAAAAAATGAATAATATAAAGTGGTGGAAGAACTAATCCTATAGAAAGATAGGATATATCTTGTACCAGGCTCAAATATAAAGGAAAATATCATTAGAGAATACCATGATAAGCCCTTATCCAAACACCAAGGATATTATAAAACCTATAAGAAAGTAAGAGGGAAATATTCTTGGAAAGGTCTCAAGAAATACATTCTAAAACATGTTTAAAAATGCATGACTTTCCAAAGGAACAAGGTAGAACAAACCTATCCATCAGGCCTCTTACAACCGCTACCCTTACCTAATAAAAAATGGGAAGGTGTCTTCATGGATTTCATAATTAGGCTTCCCAAAGTGCAAGGAAAATATTGTATATATGTAGTGGTGGACCAGCTGATTAGTTATGTGTATTTCATTGCAATGCACACATACTATAGAGCTCCTCAAGTAGATGATGTTTTCTTCAAGGATATTTTTAGATTACATGGCCTAGCTAGAAACATCATTAGCAATAGAGATAGTTGATTCCTAGCTTGTTTTGGAAAGAAATTTTCTAACTAGTAGGAATAGAACTCACACCAAGTACAAGTTACCATCCCCAAACTGATGGGTAGATGGAATTTGTAAACAAATGGATGGAAGGATACTTAAGGAACTATGTTACATGGAAACAAAATGCATGGATCAAGTGGCTACACCTCAGGGAACTTTTTTATAACATAAACCATCATATGTCAATAGGGATGAGTCCTTCCAAAGACTTGTATGGGTATGAGGAAACATTATTTGGGAGTTTAATCCTCCAAAGGAGTCACATACTAGGGGCCAAAGACTTTGTGCATTAAAATATGGACATTAAATAAATACACTTATAGATAATCTACATCAAGCACAAAACTAACAAATGATATATGTTGAATAGAAGAAGGACTGAAAGTACATTTGAAGTGGGGTACTTTCTCTTCTAAGGTTACAAGCTTATAAGCAGTCATCAGTCAAGGTAAGTGGATTCAAGAAGCTTAAATCTAGATTCTAAGGACCATACAATATTTTAAGGAGGATAGGAGAGCTTTCCTATGACTAGGAACTACCGATAAATAGTAGAATCCTTAATTTCTTTCATGTGTCTCAACTCAAAAAGGTGTTGGGATATCATGTTACTCCATGTTTAGGATTACCTCCACTTGATGATGAAGGAAAGTTAATTTTGGAGCCCAAATCCATTCTTGATATCCAAGAAAAGAGAATGAATAATAAGTCTATTCTTGAGTATTTGGTTAAATGGAAGGGCCTATGTATAGAAGACACCACTTGGGAAGGATCCAAGATCTATAATCATCCAAATTTAAAATTGCTTGAGGGAAAACAATCTTGAGGAGGGAAGACTGTCATGGCTCTACCATGATAGATTCTCAAACTTGACCTTAAAATAAAATAAAATAAAAAACTAATTAAAATCATGTATATTTCAATGCTCAAAGCATTATCTTATTTATGAGATTTCATAATTTTCTAAATATTAGAGTTGGTAGCCACACAAGGAGTTAATAATACTTATTCCTTTGATTGAAAATCTTTTACTCTTAACAAATTATTGGACAAAGAAATTTCCAAAAGCTATGTTGGATGAAGAGGCATGTGGCTGGTTTAGAAGGGAAATTATTAATTTAAAGAAGATACCTCATTTGGGGAAGATGTAAGAGAGGTGTCTATTTTCCCTCTTTAAGGGCTATATATAGAAGAAATTCAATTGAAAAAAAGGCGTCGAAGGATATTAGATATTATATGAATAATATACATTCAAAAAAACAACAACCATTTGATTTAATAAGTGATTGGTATGCAACATGATTGATTATATTGTTTAATATATAATCTTTTATATATCTTTAATCTAGTTACTAATGGGAATTGTTAATCTATCTAGACTCTCATAGTTATTAATTTAATCTATTTGTTTCCTTACAAGCAATAATGCATGGATTAGAAAGGAAAAAATATTAGGAGAGGTAGTAGAAAATTTCCCACAATAGAAGTAGGCCACCCCATGTTGGATGGATGGGAGTTCATACAACTTGTGGGCCAAGGGGTGTTATAACATGCTTTTGGACTTAATTGTGATAAATATTCTTTGAATGACTTATCGTGCTTTCCTCTCCAACCCCTACTATGGTTGGCTGTTGGAAATGAAACTATAGATTATATCCAATTAGTTGATGATATTTATCTTAATTATTCATTTACTCTTAAGTTCAATAACTTTTATATATGATTTAATTTTATAATAGTATTTGTAAAACAAATTATATTGTTGGAATTGCTAATTTTGGGTAAAATCAGGCATACCCATATTAGGGGACATTACAAGGTGTGTGAGGGTCTAAGGGTTCAACACATGGTCGTGGATTTACAATATCCTATCAATCTCTATGGGTTTTAATTTGAGGTACATCCTCTGTAATCTATCTTTTGTAAAAACTAAGTATTGAAAAATATATATACAATGAATTATCTAATGCCTTTTCTAAATTGTAATATGTGTATGCCATGAGTTTGAGTGTTATATTATATTTTCTATTTATATGGAGCTAGAGAGATTTTGTTCCAAAAATAATTCCCTACATCAAATACCTATGGATTTCAGAAAGGAATAGTCCAACTTATATGGTTTTAAAGATAATTTTAAATTGTTTTTAACTTTCTTGCTATGAAATTCCAAAGGTCATATAATTAATTGGAATCATAAAGTACTAAGGTAAGATGAGATATTTCTCAAAACACAACAAAATAATATTATTCTCATTAGGGAACAAATAGCCGATACATCTGAACATTCAATTTTCCAAATAAAGTTATGAATCAAATGCAAAATATTTTCAACTCATGGCTTTGAAAATCAAAATTAAACTTAATCTACTAAAAAAACAACATTTGCAATCTCTTGGATTTTTGGAGTTAAAAATAACTTTTATCCCCTCTAAAGAGTAAATGTTAAATCTAAATTGATTCCCAGTGAGAACCAATTTATTAATTGAATAATCAAAGGGGTGAAATTTTTAACTATTAAGTGAAAGATGGATATATTATAGGAACCCTAAAATTGATTTACCTTAGTTAATTGCTCAATATATTCTCACTTAACTTTTGAGAATAATAAGTACCTGAGAATTTCAATTGATGTATAAATAAAAGATTAAGAATTAATTTAAACTAGTATAGTTTTTTAATTATATATATATATATATATATATATATATATATATATATATATATATATATATATATATATATATATATATATTTGTAGAAAATAAATATAATGAATTAATATTACCATTAGTTTTGTGCATGCTTTCATACCAATTGTTATTTTTCTATTTCACAATAGTTTATATGCACAAATTTAAATATAGTATATTTAATTCCCAATAATTTGAAATTGCAATAAATTATACAGTGAATTAACCATTACTTTTATCTCATTACATAATAAATATAGGAAAGACAAGATTTGAAAACAAATTTAATTTCTTAGATAATTTAACATTACATAACAATAAATAATTACTTATCTTTTACTTGAAAGTGTAGATAATACCATCAATTGCTTGGAGTAGATTTTGGATTCAACCTCTTCTATCTGTGAGCAATGTAGGAGGAACATGTTCTTATCTAGAACCAAACTAGATTCTTCCCAAGAATCTACATAGTATGCTCTAGAGTAAAATTACTCAACATGCATGATAGCCCAAATCCTAGGTGCATTTTATATGCCAAGTTTGACACAATTTGTATGCCCCCCCTCTCTAATTCCCACAACCTGCTAACCCAAAATCTCACTCTTGGAATTCTTTCTAACAATTTCTTCTCTTTTCTCCAACTTACCCAATAATCAGTTTATTCATGTTTTATAAATATTTCAAAGGGTAGATCCAACTTACACATTCATTTTAAATAATATTACATTGATTTTAATAATCACTTTATTATTTTATTTAACATGTTTGAAATTATATATTTACTTTGCATTCCTTTTATGGGGTATACATACATGCATATATATAAATATTATAAAAATGGTCAAGACCCAACCAAAGCTAAAAAGACTAAAAATATGGTCTAAAATCATAATGGATGCATGTGGGGAAAGGACTTCAGAGATAGATACTCCTATTATAGATGGAGAAAAACTTGTGTTGCAACCTAGTGAACACCATCTACAAAGAAGGAATATATGTTATCATAAATGGAAGATAAAGAGGAATAGTGTTTAAAATCTATAGTGTCTGCCATCTTGAGTAGAATGAGTAATAATGAGGGTCAATGCAGGATCATGGGTATCCAAACTAGGCCATTAAGTGGCAATGAAAATTCAAAAAAATAGAGTTAGGCAACTTGACATAAATATTTGAATAGGTTATTAACATAATTTGAAAAATATGTAAGAACAAAATTTGTAGAAAATTAGATGTAGTTTCTAAGATACTAGTCCTCTTTTGGAAAAAAGTAAATCTATTTGGTGAAATTTCAAAATTTTATACAATATTTACTAATTTTTTAGGAAAAAAATAAAAAGGTGTATGTCTAACCTACCTAAATACAAGCAAAAAATGATACGTATTTTTAAAAATTTCAATATAAGTAGAGCACACATGCCCAAATGTACCACATTCTTTTTATAATTTTTTTGCAAGTAAATAATTAGTTATGAATTTTTTATTAGAATTTTTTAAAAAAATTGAAACTTGTTTGTTTGACCACCATAACTTGGTCAAAAATTTAGGAAAATCATTTTTTTTTTTTTTATCCTATAGTATGGAAATCATAGAATGTGTTGCATCTTTTGGATTCATAAAATGTGAAATTGTTTAAGAATTATAATTTTTTTTCAATTAGCCTATCAATCAAGACTTTAGTCAAAATGCATGTAGAAAATCAATAATAATTATCTATTTAATTGCAAATAAGTCATATCTTATATTGGTGGAAAACTAAATTTTTTATCTATAAACCCTTTTCGTTTAATCAAATTTAGATTGGTGAGTTATTGAAATGAACGAAAATAGGGGTGCCCCTAAGGTTTCCCAAAATGGAAAAGAGGATCCAAAGAGGGAAAAGGGGTCCTATCTTTCCTCAATTCATTTTGGAAATGAGACCCACACAATGAAATGACAATCAACCCTTAGGTGAATCAAATCAAGGTGTGAATATACAAATTTCTTTTTTTCATTAGGATGGGGGTCTAGGTCAAACAACACTTTGGGGAGAAAGATTAAAAATGGTAAAAAAAACTCCAAATTGCGATCCACAAAGTGTATTTAGAAGATTTAACATAAAACAGAAGGAGCCAACAAATTCTTTGGAGAATCTAAAGGTAATGAATTTTGTACACCTGTCAAAAGTTATTATTTTTCTAACCCTAACAAGGAAAAATTTTCCCTATGGAAAATGGGTCTTGGTAGGCTATTCTAGAAAACTTTGAAACTAAGATTGAAGCCTGAGACCTACAATCCTTCCCTATAACTTTAGTCTTTCACTCCCAAAACTAGATATATCAAAATTTTGTAAAACAAATTTGATGTTTTGCTGGTGGATGGGGGTTTGCCTCGGCCAAACCCCAAGTTTGGTAATCAAACCTTGATGAAAATAATAGATATAAAACATGAAATTTGTGTGCAATCCTAACCTTAAATGTTTCTAAGATTAAGATTTCAAATAATTCCAAGAAATCCTACTCAAGTTTTTTAGAATTAGATCCTAAATGAACATGAATAATGATGAAGACCTACTTTAGGAGACCTCAAATCTCCTTAATAAGTCATGAAACTGATTATACCTCTCTTTAGGTTGAAAATAGAATGATCATAGAATATGGAATCACTTAGGAAACAAGTCATTAGGTTAGGTTGAATCTCATAGTGCTTCTCTAAAAACCTAGAATCTGTCATGATTCTCTATAGGCATCAATTCTTTAGTAATGCTTGATCTTTGATGAAAAAACAAGCATGAAGACATGAAAAACTGTAAGAATTGGCTATGAAGGTAGCCACCCAAGATCTAGAGGCCTAATAGAAAGCACAAAAGAGAGAGAATAGAATATGACAAGAATAAACTATATTCAATGTCAATAATATGAGATGATAGAATAGTACAATGTACATAGGAGACCCCTTGGTTATATAGCCAAGGTGAGAACATATAAGGGCATAAGATTATGACAAGTGTCATAATCTTATGACATGAGACAACAATGAAAAGTTATCACTCCATCTAAAGTGGAAAAGGATAATGTGATAATCTCCACAAAAGGTGGATCACCCTCAAAAGGTGGAGAGATGATCACATGATGTGTCCAAAAAAGGTGGAAGTGATGAGGTAATGACATGTCAAGTCCACCAAAGGTGGAAAATATCCTACAACCTCCTATGTGGTCCCTAAGTAAACTTAACTAAGGTGTAATCATGACCTAGGACAAGGTACAAGACATGTAATTACACCAACAAAAACAATAGAATGTTTCTCCAAGACTTAATTTTTTCTTGCTCCTTTCTCTTGAATTTAAATACTTGTGATCTCATGTGAAACTCTTTTCTTTCTTAACTTTCTAGTGTAAAATGAATGTGAAACTTAGATTTATAGGCTTTCTTCCTAATTTTCCAATTATCAGATCTTGAAAGCCAACATGTGAAATTTAAATTTGAAACTTTGAAATGCAACCTAAAACATATCAAAAGCTGAGTTTAGGGCACTTAATGAGGTCCCATTCGGCCCTATGGCGAATGGGTCCTAACCTAAGTCTAGGACTCCTAGAATGTCAAGCCATTAATCTATTCTCAAGCATTTTTTCAATGCGGGTTGCGGTGTCTGGAGTTAAATAAATTGAAGTAAAATAGGCCTTGGGATGCATAATAAAGGGTATTAAGGGCCTATTAATGGGATTTTAAAATGCATAAATTATTAAGTCACTAAAATAGGTCCAAACAAGTCTGAAATTGTACTTCATCCTAGAAAGGGGTACAATTTTCTACACTAAAGTTATTATCTTAGATTGAATACTTGATGGATCTTGTGGACTCAAATACATTGGCCTTGAACCTCTTGGTGCATTGGGAAAAAATGAAAGGGCAATGATGAGTTGGGCATTCCATTGCAGTTTCTTCTTCTCATTCTTTATTATTTAAATATTTATGATTTAAACCACTCTATAATTTAAGAGTGTGATGAATTATAATTGTTTAAGGCTCAAAAAGTAAATAAATATATGTAATTTAATTTTAGGCATATGAATTAATAAATTATAACTTGCAATTTAGAGCTCATGGATTAATTTAGGATCTAGGTCAATTAGCACTAAGCATTTTTTCTTAGGCACATATGTTGGGAATGAAAATATAACATATGTACATATATGCATATAGATGCATACATATATACATGTATACATACATAGATACATACATAATATACACATTCATGCATGCATACATACATACCTACATACATACATATGTATGTGCGTACATACACATATAGATATTTATATGTTTATTTATATATTATGCAGAATTTTTGAGAATAGATAGCTAGGAAAAGATATATTAGGAGTAGCTAGTAGAATTAGAAGTGATGTGATGAATTCACATGTATAGCATAATAATTTTATATAAATTTCAATTCTTTTTTTAGGTAATCCATAGATAATTTCAATTCCTTATGTTAATGATTGTGTTTAATTTTTACCAAGAAAAATTAGTTGATATATACTCTCATTGAATTGATTGGTTAATGGTGTCACAAAACAAACACTCTTTTTTCCTAACCATAAACATTTTATCTTTATTTGAACTAAATAAAAGTGTGCATTTATATAATAATAAATTTAGATTTTAATACATTAAGTAGTTGGTTTTTTACATCTAACATATAATAAAGTGATTTAATTTCTAGACATGAATACTAATGTTCAACTTTCATGAACTTGAGGTTTTATCATAATAAATCTACTTGCATAAAAAATAGATCTCTATTTCTATATTGCTAACTATAAGGTTTTGTATTTATTATGATAATTAGTAAAGGTCTCACCAAAGGCCACTCAACTACATAGATCATTGATTTTTTTTACATTGCCATGACTTGATAACATAGACCTTGGAGTGGTTTTGTTTCTTCTTGAAATCAACTACTTTTTTTACTGTTAGGGTGATCTTCTAACTTTTCCTACTTCCCAGAGAGGTTAGTCAAATCCTTGATCAACACATAGGATGGTCTACGTTGATGTATTTATTTGATAATAATAATAAATTTTCATATATCCCTTTTTTAGAAGTTGAAATCCTGAACATTTAATAAACTCACATATGATTTTGAAACAAAAAAGTTTGTTTTTTACTTGTATCTAGGTAGAAGTTGATATGTTGAAAGAATTACTTGGTGAGGCATTATAGGCCAATGGATAGTCTTGGTCTCATCTATTGGATTATGAGGGGATTCCTTTTCATTGTAGACATTGTTTTTCTATTGAGCACTTGGCCTTTGACTACTCCTATTGTTCTTATAAGCTACCTTCTTCAACTTGATGGATTAATTTTCTTTCATAACATCTTATAATGTATCCTTAAGATTCTATCACTAATTTTGGTGATTTGAAACCTCTCTCAAACCCCTTCCTTTGGGCTTAGTGAGACTCTTCCTTTTAGTTGGATAACGATTATGCTCAAAAATATCTTTTTTATTAAGGTTTTTGAAACTTGGTTGATTATACCTGAGAAGGTTGTTTTTCAATCAACAACTCCATGTTGTTCCTCAGATTATGTTGTGCCTTGAAATAGGCCTTATTATGGGGCATCTCACCCCTCTTATCTTTTAAGCCTACATATTTAGGTGACTAACTCTTTTTGGATGGTTGTACAAAGGAGAGAAATGTCCTCCTAAGTTTGATTCTCTTTTCCACGTCAAGCCTTTGGGTGTAAAGTTTCATAGGTCGAGATCAAGCATCAATTAAACTTGATCCTTTTGTGTTTTTATGGGTTTTGTTGGCTTTGCTTTTTGTTCTATTGTTCTTTTTTGTAACAGGGTTTGAGCCCTACCAAAAACCCATATTAACTTAATCAAATTCAGAAATTAGAATTTAGGTTTCAAAATACAATGTAATGTTAATAATGAAAATTTAGTTTAAAATCAATCTCATACTCTAACAAGATAATATATATATATATTAGGAACCAAATTCGTACAAAAATATGCTAATTATTATTATAGAATGAGAGTTACAAAACAATGGAAAAGGGAAATTAATACAGTTTTCTAATATTTGAGAGCTGAAGATAAACAAATATATCAATAGCAGCTATGCTATTTTCTATTCTAAAATGGTTGAAGATCTCTAGCAGATTTCTAACATCTTTTATTCCAATCCTTCAATACAAACAACAGTTGACTTGACAACTGCAGGATCGATACCTAAAAATGTTGTAATTCATATACCCAATCCTGGTGTTGAGTACTATTATAAATTCTCTCCATTCCTTGGTCATCAATGACTCTAAAACTTTCATCTTGTCTAAGAAAACAATATAGTCCTTCCAAGTTATAACCAGGTGTCGCTACAAATTCCTTGAATTTGAAATATTCCAAAGAGTAAAATGGGCACGACAAAAGATCAGTTTCCACAGATTGTAGTTGATAGGAATATAATAAACTCTCTGATACATCAGATTTGTCTTATGTACAATGCTTAGAAGGTGGCCAGGGAAAGTTGACTAAATTGGTCATGCAAGGTGGAGAAAGTTGATCAATAATTTGCATGGATGGAGAGGAATTAGTCTGAAGTTGAGGGTTGATGAAACTAGACTCATTCTCTATCAACAACTCCTTGCTCAATAACTCTGACCATGATTTGCAACTTGTATTTTCAGCATCATCAATGGAATTGAAATCCTGATGATTTGAAATGCCACTACCCCCATCTTTGTCGCAATACACTACTACATAGAGGGCCGCTTTAAGACAATATTTAAGACAATTTTTGAGTTAATTGTCTTAATTTGAGACAAATAAACTTGCTTATTGTCTTAAATAATGTCTTTAAGCAATTTTCTTAAGTTAATGCCTTAACAAATTGTCTCTCTAAAGAAAAAATGAAACATAAGTATTTTTGTCTCTTTAGAGACAACATGTCTTTAATCCCAACTCTGGGAGACAATATGAAAAATTTTATTAAAAAAAATAAACAATTTATGGGTATGCGCAGGATCATGATGGGCCAAAAAGTGGCAATATGATGGGTATGTGGTTGATGACCTTTTTTTTAGCCAACATTGATGAAATGAACATGGTTTTTAAAGGAGATTCTTAGCTTTCCACCAATATAAATTATGCTTCACTTTAAATTTAATAAGTAATTATTAATCATTTTTTATTCAAATTACGACTAAAGTCTTGATTGATAGGCTAATTGAAAAAAAATCTATAGCTTTCAAATGGTATCACATTTTTGAATCCAAAACATGTGTCACATTCTATGCTTTGCATACTATAGGATTAAGAAAGAAAAAATGAATTTCATGAATTTTTGACCAAGTTAAGGTGGTCAGACATACGAGTTTTTATATTTTTTAAAAGTTGTAATAAAAATTCATAATTAATTATTTACTTGGAAAAAATTACAAAAAATATGTATCACATCGGGACATGAGTCTTCTACTTATATATAAAATCTTATAAAATAATATTATCATTTTATTGTGGTTAGGGTGGTCAAACAAACACCTACTTATTTTTTCCCGAAATTTAAGTACTATTGCATTGAAATTTCAAATTGTCACCAAATAGTTTTTTTTTTAAACAAACCTAGTAGTTTAGAAACTACATTCAATTTTCTATAGATTCTATTCTTACATATTTTTGAAATAATATACATAACTTATTCAAATTTTTACGTCAAGTTTCCTAACTCTAATTTTTCTTAATTTTTTGCCACTTAAGGGCTTGTTTTTTCCATCATGATCTTGCACATACCCTTATTTTAAATTATTTTTTACTATAGTTTTCAACATTCAATGTTTCTAGATTCTTGTCATCCTCTTATTTGTTGGAAGAAAAATAGATTTTTCACAACTACATCCACTCAAAACAACTCAACACATCATATGACTTGCATTTAACATGGGATTCGTACTCCAAGATTGCTTAAATGAGACATAACAAAGGATTCATAAATGAAATCATAATTTTTACATCAAATCACTCCTTGCAAAAATGAAACAAGAGAACTAAGAAGGAACCCTACAACCATTTTATTGATTTTGAAAGGAGTTTTGTTGTTACAATGATTTTCTTTGAAAAGAGTTACAAGACAAGCTTTTTGTTGAGAAAAAAAAAGAAAGAACTAAAAAATAAAATTCCTAAGAGAAGCCTTTATAAAGAGAAATCCTCAAATTAGAAACTTTATTGAAGAAAGGGCTGCTAATTCTGATAAACTACTGCAAACACTTTGAAATTAGCTTTCAAATTGAAGGAAATAATTAACTTATAAATCTGGACACTTTCCTCTATTGTATTTGCAAACAACTGATGTGTTTCTAATTTCATTTCTAAATTCCTCCCTTGCCAAAATTGGTGCAAAATTCCCCAAAAATCAGGACCCTTGAGTAGTGTTTCAAATCTGAGAAATATTGCCACTGTTAGAAATTCACCTTTGTGCCTTCATATTCTTGGTATCTTAGAGATAATGCAAACGATGTATTTGCACCTTGGATATAACATTTGCACACACTAAAGGCATCATAATGACTGTAACTACTTTCGCTCATCACTGCCCTCTTTTGAAGAATAACACTACAACCTTTGACTTGCTCAGTCATGCTTCTATGAGACAAAGCTATGAAACTCATAATTATAAAATTCCAAAGCACTTTCATCAAACAGATCTACTACCCATGCCATTAATACAATAATCACTGCAACTTATATCTATGATCCCACTTACATGATGAGCTTGAGGAACATTGTGATTGTGTTTTTCTTTACAATAGATCTACATTAAGCAAGGCTACCATTGGGGTTGTACTTACATGAAGATATTGTCTATTGAATAATGCATTCATCTCCTTCCTTCAATGAGCCTCATAACAATGCCCCTCCATGCAAATTAAGGCTTCAAAACACAGTGACTATGGTAGAACACTAATCTACAATATGACTGTGAAGTTGCTTAGTAATGGATTCGATGGTGATAAGACTAAAAGATGCAGCATCATCAACACTGCTTGCAATGATATTCTATATGTTCCTTCTCTGATGCATGTTGTAATCTAGAATAGGTTAAAACAAACCAGGTTACAAATTGAAAAGAAAAAAAAACTTGATATGAACATAAAATAGTAAGGCACTAGGTATTTCAAGAATTATGCTAATAATGAACACAAAATGACTACAAAGAATAAGACAATTGTGCACCACCATGAAGAGTATGCGAAATGGACAGAAACTGCTTAGGGATTTAGTTGCTAAGAGTGTTAGAAAATGAGATGAGCAAAAAAAAATTAGTACAATGTAGCATCTTAAGATGTTAAAAGGAACCCACCCCAGGACCATCATCACAACCATTGGCTCCCAGTAATTGAGCACTTGGCACTTGATTTGTTTGTAACTTTAATTGATATTCTTGTACCAAAAGACAAAACTCATTTAAGACTTTGTCATGGCCATATAAGAACAAAAAACAAAAAAAAATATCATAACTCTACATCTTCTCAAATATATGGAAAGGCACAATGAAAAAAAATTGAAGCTCTTTGAAAAGCTTGGATCATCTCCACCAAAAGGAAGGCTTCCACAAAAGAATCTCACACATGGGCACACATCCAAATACAAAATTTGTTACATGTATCTAAACTCTTAAAGAAAGATAACAATACTACTTCAGATAATCCCTGTAGGTAGGATATTTTACTGCCTATACAATGTTTTCATCTTTTCCCACAATATATAGAGTAAGTGCAAAATTGTATTATTCATTCTCCCAATCATTTTTAAATTCCAATCCAAATTAGCTAATATAGTGCCCTTCAACACAAAACCACATAATCTCAAAAGACTATATACCATACAAACAACCATGCCAGAATTTTGATGGAAAACAGAATTAAAAACAAGTCTAATGCACCCTTTTCCCAATACCTAATAAACCAAATCAAACTAGATATTACTCCAAACACCCATAAAACTATCTCCATAATAGCCCAGATCCACCATCCATTCCAAGAGTTATGAATACAAACAATTTCCTCTAATTATCTTTGCAATTATTGGAAATAAGATTAATAGTATGTCTATCAATATACAAATGAAGAGTGTGTAAATACAATGAGAAACCTTTCATATATAGGCAAGGTAGATGAGGTGAGAAGGTAGAAGACAATGAATGACTACCCCTCTAAATGTGCAACACTTGTGAGCTCACTTGACAAGTGTATGAGAAAGTATAAATTGTGCATGCAATAGGTGTCTCAATGCTATGAAGTGAGACAAAAGTATGAAATAGCCTAAGTAAACTTAAACTAAAAGTGAATAGGTGAATCCTATAAAGATGCTCAACTAACTAGATGAATTTAATGACTTTATGTACACTAAAAATCCTCCTTAAATACAACTGAGGGAGTAATGTATACATGATGATGAGTCCCATCAAGCCATGTAAAGTGTACAAGTGAAAAAGATAGAACAAATCAGGATAACCCTAGAACTACTTCTATCCCATAAGTACAAGAAATTTTCCCCCCATAAGAAAGAAAAAGAGAGACTACAGAGTCCCCCGATTATAGAACCTACAATGTTGAGGGATGCTCAAAAAAGAATGTATAATGTGATCCCTAATGTCAAACAATATTTCTTCCTTGTTACCTAGTCCATAACATCTCAAAATAAGGGAGCAGGAAATTAAAAAATTTGTCATGGTACACTATGCCATTTTTTCTTTTTATTGTTTGAAATGAACAACATGAAATATAAAGAGCAAGGAGACAAGGTGTGCAGCTAAAGCTACATATACATTTTCATGCATCTTTGCATATTATTGGAACAAGTGAATGCAAAGGATACATGCAAATTTTACAAGCATAGAACTTGTGAGACTACTATAAACACCAAAACCTAGCAAAAAAAAATATATTTGATGTTTATTGACACTCTATCAAAGGCCAAGCTTATCTTATGTAGCAACTAATAGTGAGAACCATGAGGAATTGGGATATTTTCCACAAGATATGGATCAACCAAATCCCATGGGGAGCTTACATAATTTCCACAAAAGAATCTCACACATGGGCACACATCCAAATACAAAATTTGTTACATGTATCTAAACTTTTAAAGCAAGATAATAGTACTACTTCAAATAATCCTTGTAGGTAGGATATTTTACTACCTATACAATTTTTTCATCTTTTCTCACAATATATAGAGTAAGTGCAAAATTGTATTATTCACTCTCCCAATCATTTTCAAATTCCAATCCAAATCAGTTAATATAGTGCCTTTCAACACAAAACCACATGATCTCAAAAGACTATATACCATACAGACGACCATGCTAGAATTTTGATGGAAAACAAAATTAAAAAAATTCTAATGGACCTTTTTCCCAATACCTAATAAAGAAAATCAAACTAGATATTACTCCACACACCCACAAAACTATCTCCATAACAGCCCAGACCCACCATCTATTCCAAGAGTTATGAATACAAACAATTTACTCTAATTATCTTTGCAATTATTGGCAATAAAATTAATAGTTTATACTGCCAATAATGAAATAAATACATTTCAAACATGCAAGTTAAGAAGATCAGTGAAGTGAAAATAGTTACACACAAAGATCAATTTTGATTTTACATTAAATGTAAAAGTTGAAAACAAAGATTGCAAGAAGAATTGACAAAAAAAATCCTAGAAGCCCCCATCTATATGGCAATCATAATGAACTTGTAATAACAAAAAAGACATCAATTCAATATGCCTGAAAGATGAACAATCAATTTTTTTTTTTAAAAGTCAACATTGGTGGGTCAGATCATACCATTTACTCGAAGATCAACATTTTGTGCCCGATGCATCCTAAAAGGTACTTTATCATTTAGGAGAATGCACCATACCTAAGAACACGTCATTCAAGCAAATGATTTTTTTAATATACATCACAAAAAAACACAAATTTCATCATCTCGCACAACCCTCCATCCCTATCCATGTCTTACTCATGCACATATGTAGAATTCCACTAGATGTATTCAGCAGATTAGATAAATATATTTCCTTCATTAACAAATATCTACATCCAACATATTGATAAATAACCATGAATAACAAAACATAGAAACATGGAAGCACAATTTTGTTAGCAAAGCTCTAAAAATTTATAAGATGCATGAGAAGATGAGAAGGACCTTTGGTAAACCAAAAATGATAAACCATACCAAAATATATGGTGAACTACTCCATTTTAAAGAAATAAATAAATCATGTAAAAACATCCAAACCAAAGGACATCTAAGAATACCAATGTTGTTTCCAAGAGAGTAGTAATAGATACAAGTACTATACACCAATTTTTAAAATAGATACTTCTAGGCATAGGACACAAATAAAAAAAATACATTGTTTCACCTCTCTAAAATTCACATACACTACTTCTAGGAAGAAGGAATCAATCCAAATAATCAGATTGCTTGTCCTCTCTAAAACTCACATACTCTAGAATCAATTGGAAAACAAGCTCCACAATGTGGAGGCTTTCTACCTCAGAGCCTATATAGATCCCTATCCAAAAACCATAGAAAGTCATTGTACCACATCCACTATAAAGGTAAGGAAAATTATCATTTAGTGAGTAGTTCCTAAGGAGCAGGAGGACTAACCACCCATACCATCTATAGGGCCTCACATCTTTGACTCAGTACCAAAACTTAATGCAGACTTGACAAAACTTGACTAATTTTAAAAAACATTGAAAAGTTGTGGATTTTAAGTAGAGAAATTCATACATTGATCTTTGTACTAAATTTTCCTGATAGATTTTGTCTCCATGTTACTTCTATGTTTTTCTATCTAGAATAAATGATGATCAAAAGATTGTAGCTATTTGTAAATGCCTTGGTTTTACTTGGCTTGAACCAATCAACTAGCCTCTTTTATATCAATATCAACACAACTGAATATCCACTTTTACCAAGGCTCTAAAAACTTAAATTACAATAAAAAACTTTCATAAATTTGAAAATCACATTACAAAGAAATGAGAATATGAGAAATCACAAAAGAGATTTTTTCGGTGGCAACATAATCACTATCCCACTCAGAAAATGCATAAAACACTTACTCAAAAATGAATTTGAACCTTTTTGTCTGATCACTGAAGCATTCTGCAATTTCTCTAGTGAGGGTAATCATAATCTCATCCCCAAATGTCTTATCTGGAAGACACCCAATAGACTGATTACTTATGAAGCATATGCCACAAACAAGAAATAAACAACTAGCACTTGCACCTCTAGTAGGTTCAAGGGATAAGCTGATAGGAAATTAAAGGTAAATTTTAGATGTATTTTAATATAATTGTGGAAACATGCAAGTACAATCCACTATATTTTTTATAAACTTTTCTGAATATTTGAAGTCTTGTTCTTTGTATTGATCAAAATAGATTATAATCAATGAGCAGGGCCATTAAAGAGAGGTTGCAGAGAGAAGGGGAACTGATCTACAGATCTAAGAATACAAGATATACAAATAAATATTCTCTTACTTAAATTAAAGCATGGAATCATAATAAAACACAAACAACAATTTGATTGTACAAAAAAAAATGCAAAATTTCTCTTT
Source organism: Sequoia sempervirens (assembly GCA_007258455.2). Taxonomy (NCBI): domain Eukaryota; kingdom Viridiplantae; phylum Streptophyta; class Pinopsida; order Cupressales; family Cupressaceae; genus Sequoia; species Sequoia sempervirens. The sequence continues at coordinate 570,498,968 of VDFB02271358.1, forward strand.
TCATTTATAGTGCAAAATACTATTTTCAAATCTAAGTTTATAAAAAAATGATTAAGGAACATCTATATGTGAAGAAAAAGATACAAAATTGCAATTTTGGCAAAAAAAAACTAAGAAAATATAACTGAAATTTCTGTATAGTATAGGATGAAATTAGAACTTTGTGCAATTGTATGTTTCCTTGCTTTATAAGACAAGATCTTCCAACCTCCAAATTTTGTGTTTGTTTATATTTTACATGTTCTATTTTCTTATATTTTATATAGTTGTATTTTAATTGCTGAATTGTTGTATACTTTATATATTTTGTAACTAAGTAGGACAATTGAATGTATTCTAGATTTTTTTATTTTGATCCATGAAATTCTATATGTTAAATCAAATTGCACATATGAAAAAATTAGATAAGAAAAACACTATTATATTTCCAAAGCCACTTAAACTATATAGTTATAATTAGGGGAAAAGCCACTTAAACTTGAATAAAAGAGAACTCATAACATAATTGTACTTTTGACAGTTTAATGTTTAATATGCTCTGTCAATCTATATATACTGGGAAGAAGTAGAAAAAATCTCAATCTCAAAATGTTGTTTGTACAAAGCAACTAATTTTTATTGGCTTCAATCTGGATTTCTACTGAGCTCATTAAAATTCAAAGTAATCTCAAACATAAATAGTTTGTATTTCTATTGGCTTCATTAAAATGTTGTTTGTACAAAGCAACTGCTTTTATGAAAATGCATAAAATTAGTATACTCACAAGTCACAACAATCAATAAACAGTCTAGACCAAAGAACAAAGTTCTCCCTATGGTCTAAGTAACAGTAGTTGGCTTTGACAACAAATGTGGAACTGATGTAATCTCAAACATAGAGTAACTTGTAGCTCTTAACTTGAGATACTATTTCCTTAAACCTGTATTAAATTCTACTTCAAACATAAAAAGAAATCTCAAAAGATAATTGAACTCAAATTACTTATCAGTTGAAATGGTTAATGAAATATATCATGGAATTAAAAAGAAAAAAGAAGAGAAATTGTATGAAGTCATTTATTTTATTGACTCATGCAAGTGATGTAGGAGTGTCCTCGGCAATCCTCATCAACAAACTATTAAATGAATACATGAATTAATAAGTGTTCATGACTTTGTCTTTAAATCATTCTCAGGCAGTGATCTTGTCTTCCATGGTTCCAAGAGCTTAATTTAATCTCCTCAAGTAACTACCATGTATAAATAGAGACGGGCACACAAAGGTCAAACTTCTAGTAGAAAGAGGCAAAAGTCCTCTGTAATACAGTTCCCCTGCATTTTTGATGGGAGTGCAGTATCTACAGTTGATAGAATAAATATATATATAATGGGTTTTTGGAAACGATCTTATTAAATTGGCAACTGAAATAGGATTCATTTTACAATAGGAAAAATTTATAAGCATGACGGTAAAAAGATCCTATATTTTTTACTCATTTTATGGGGAAAAATGTATTTTTTACTCTTTGGACAACTCAAGTGTACCAAAGATACTTGGTGTACCGAAATTTGGTACATGTGTGCCCTAAACTACTCATGATTTCCTTGTCAAAATTGTACAACTAGATTCATCTATGTCTTTAGACTTTCAACTGCATAAGTATGAATCCCTCCTTCACACTATTATCTATACTAAGATTGATATTTTCATATATTGTATATATATATTGTAAATCCATTCCCATCTATACCGAAGTCGGGTAAATAGAATCAGCAAACCCAATGTTCTTAATCCAAGTTAAAAAAATCAGCAAAAACTATACCAAACCTAGTTAAAAAATATATGGAAAACCACCATACATAAACTTTGAAGCCAAATTCAAACCAGCAAACTAGGGTAAATCCTAAACAAGATGTCTTCAACTTAGGATAAGTGCATATTAGAGCATAGATTACCTTAAATGCACAATAACACAATGACAATTAAAATAAGTTATCATAGATTATCTAGTTATGCGAAAAGAAAAATTGTAATTCTGAATTTACAGAGAAAGGTCCTTACAATTAGTCTTAACACTATAAAAGCTTATAAATATTAGTAATGCAATGTTTGTTACTGTATGTAAAAATTCTAAGAAAAATTTAGACAACCATGATGTTGTTTCATAAATGGACTAATACTAGGGAATTTTATCTGCACCTTGAGATAATATTATTAGATAACTATACCATGTTCATAAAATCTTCTCATCTCTTTAATTTCGACATAGCCAAGAAAAAGAAAAAAAACTATTCAATTTTTGACAAAGCTACTTGAAAATTCTATTACAGTAACATGGACAATTTCTGGTCCAATACCCACAATTTTTAGTATCCTATTGTAATTATATAATATAGTTGTATTCATATTTATTTACTCAGATATTCTAATTTAAACAGCAAGAAAAACAACATTCATCCACAATACCATATATATGTAAAATATTAAGCAGTACTTTGCACGAGATAAAAAAAAGCTAAAATACCTATTCCTTATCGTACTCTAAATCAAATCCATGACCATCCATTACTTCTAACATAGTTAGACAACATCCAACCTGCAGAACATCACTTGGAATATTCCTGTTCTAATGCAAATAATTTATTTTCTTCTCTAGTGTCCCCAATCTCTGGATGGTGCAGGGTAAGGCATCCATCCATCCACAAAACTAACAAAGAAAATTGGAACCAAAAATGAAGGAAGGCAACAAATTTTTTCTCCAGAGCTACCTAGAACAAACCTCATGTAGGGTGAAAACTTGAATCGTTAAAAATCAAAATATGAAATTTAGGCTTTGAGACAACATCACAATAGGGGTAGCTTTTCGTCTAGTTTGAGAAGCAAGTAGTTTAGTTATGCATAAAAAAATAGTTGAGAAGCTTGGTCTTGAATATGTGGCTCTTGCCAAAGAAGTTGTGCAGCTAGATGGAATAAAGTAGGGTTTAGGTGATGTAGGCGCATCCAGTGGTGTAAGGGCAATCTTGCATCACCCAAAAATAGTTAAATTTTAAGTTTCTCAGTTTTTATATATTTTTACATTTTTGGATACCATTTTTGTCATAATGAAATTCTCAATTTATGGTTTTTATTTTCTATTCCTGAGTTGAAAGATATTGCAGTTTTAGTTTCCCAGATTTGCACCTAAAAATCTTCTGAGTTAGATTTGAGGCACTTAGATTTCCAAAAATGGCCCCAAAACTTGCCAAAATCGACATAGCAGATTTCAAGTGTGTTATTGAATTTGAGAAATTTCCAATGGTTCAAACGGTTCGCGAATCGGAGTCTTGGATCAAAAGTTATGGCCCCGGGAAGTTGGCACACTTTCTAGAAGATACAATTGTAAATGTTCTTTTGAAATTTGAACTTCAAGTTGTAATTTTTCAGCACCAAACCACCTAAACTAAAATTTGAATGTTGTTTTGGCTCTAAACTAAAGAGGAGCTCTATTTTTGGGTGGGTTTCTAATTTTTAGGTAACTTTTTTGGAACAAGCTCGCATATTGCGAAGGGGTGATTTTGTAGCTTTCTGTAACTTGCTTGTGTTGTAGAACTTGGAGATTTGAGATCCTCTACATGTAAGAAGCTCCATTTTCTGAATAATAAAATTATTCTCTTGTTTGTGGGTTATTTTCTAAGTCTAGGGTTGCGCCCTCATCAAGTGGTATCAGAGCGGGTTTTCTTGAGTGTGTGGACAGATTGTTGATTGTGAGGTAGTTCGCACTAGGACCGTGGTTGTGGATCAAGGTCAAGAAAGATGCCTCCAAGAGTGATGCCTGGTAGGCGTGGTGGTACTAGAGGTGGTCAACGTGGCAGAAATGTTGGTGGAAGAGATGCACTAACAGCCCTCCAAAGATAGATTAATATGTTACAAGAGCAGTTGAGAAGAGGGTTAAACCTGAGGGAGGAAAGTGAGGATGAAGGAGAGGAAGAAGGTTCAAATGTAGAAGAGGAAGAGGAAGCAATTGATCAAAACCAAATGTGTCTAATAAGGGCCATTTCGAAGATTGGAAAAAGACCCAGAGCAGAAGTCCCTAGTTATTCCAGAAGTCTAAACCCGGAAGAGTTAATCAACTGGATCAACGAGCTAGAAGAATATTTTGAGTATGAGGAAATAGAGGACCCAGATCGGGTTAAGTTTGCAAAAATAAAGCTGAAGGGCCATGCCAGTATTTGGTGGAAAGAGGTCCAGTTGAAAAAAAATCAAAAAGGAAAAGGAAATATCACCGATGGGATCGCATGGTAGAGAAACTGAAGAAGTAGTTCATACCAGTGGACTACGAAGTTAGATCTGTTGAAGAAATTGCAAGGGTTGAAGCAAGGAAGTAGATCCTGTGAAAGAATATACTAAATATTTTTACAAGATAATCATTAGAACGGGCCACATAGAGGCCAATAAGGAGGAGGTAGCCGGATATCTTAATGGGTTACGACCGGCTTGAGGAGTTAAGCCTAGTCAAAATGACCACCATTGAGGATGTGTAAGCTTGTTCTCAAGGTGGAAGAGAAGAACAAAGATTTGATGGCAAGCAAAAAGGACAAGGAGGTCAAAGTGAAAGGGGTAGTGGAAGACCTTCAGGAAGCCGAAATGATGATGAAAAGAAAAGTGAAGATGTGGGTACCAACCAAAGCCAAAGAATGACAACTTCTACCGCCCGTGATCAAAACAGTGGTGATCAAAGAGGTAGAGGATGAGGGAGATATGGACAAGGATCCGGAAGAGGTGGTTTAAAGGAACATGTTTCCATGTGGTGAAGAAGGGCATCGAGCCTATGAATTTCCACAACACCAAGGAAGGCAGGCCAAAAGGTCATGGAAGGGTTTGCGATGCGGATAAGGAGGCCCAATTTGAACATTCAGATGATAAAGGGGAGAAGCCCTAGTGATTAGGAGAGCCCGGTGACTGAGGAAAAGGAACCAGAACAGAGGAAGAATCTGTTTCGCACAAGGTGCAAGTGTGAAGGAAAATGTTGTGATGTCATTATTGACGGGGAGCACCGATAATCTGGTGTCAGAAGAGATGGTCACAAAGTTGAAGTGAAGAGGGAAAGGGACCTGCATCCATATCGGATTGCTCGAAAACCACAAAGTTTTGGTCAAATGAGCAGTGCCTAGTAAAGTTCAAGATCAGGAGCTACCATGATGAGGTACTCTATGATATCATCCCCATGGATGCATGTCACATGTTGTTGGGGAGGCCGTGGTAGTTTGATAGGCAAGCTATACATGATGGCCATGCAAACACTTATTCCTTGACAAAGGATGGGGTTCATCACAAGTTGAAACCTTTGAAGGAGACCGAAGAAAAGGTATGCAGTAGTGCTAGAATTTGTTATGTATATGGAAGAATTTTTTTAGAAGATATGAAGCATGAGCGTGTGTGTTATGCATTGATTCCTAGAGTAAGGAGGATAGTGAGAAGGTTCTAGAAGAATTTTTTGGGATGTTGGATGAGTTTCAGGATATTGTTTTTTGATAATATACCTAAGGGTTTACCACCAATAAAGAAGATTAGTCATTATATTGACTTGATTCCTGGAGCCAATTTGTCAAATAAGGTAGGTCATAGAATGTCTCCAGCAGAAAATGAGGAGTTGAACATACAAGTTCAAGAGTTGTTGAGAAAGGGTTTGATATGAGAGAGTTTGAGTCCATGTGCAGTACCTACAGTACTAGCACCAAAGAAGGATGGAGAGTGGAGGATGTGTACATATTCCCGAGCCATAAATAAGATAACAATCAAATACAGATTTCCCCTGCCAAGGATGGATGATCTAATGGACTGTTTGAGTGGAGCTCAGTACTTCACAAAGATTGATCTAAAGAGTGGATATCACCAGATCTGGATTCGAGAGGGAGATATGGAAGACTTCCTTCAAGACTAAAGAGGGCCTGTATGAGTGGTTAGTCATGCCTTTTGGGCTAACCAATGCATTGAGTACATTCATGCGGTTCATAAACGATGTACTAAAAGAATTTCTGGGAAGTTTTGTTATTGTGTATTTAAATGATATTTTAATTTTTAGTAAGACATTGGATGAGCATCTGATGCATATTCTGAGAGCCTTTGAGAAGTTAAGAGAAGAGAAATTGTTGATTAATTTGAAGAAGTGCAGTTTTGTGAAGAGGGAGTTAGTGTACTTAGGGTTTGTTGTCTCAGCAGAAGGTCTCAAGATGGACCCAGAGAAGGTGAAGGCTATTATGGAATGGCCTACCCCAAGAACTGCTACCGAGGTGAGATCTTTCCATAGTTTAGCTAGTTTTTATATAAAGTTCATTAGAAACTTCAGTAGTATTTATGGACCCCTGACTGAAACAATGAGATGGGATAGAAAAGAATTCAAATGGAGCACTGAAGCGGCAAAGAGTTTTGAACTGTTGAAGCAGAAGTTAACAGAGCAACCTGTTCTAGCCCTCCCAGATTTCAACAAGGTGCTTTAAGTGGATTGTGATGCCAGTGGTTGTGCCATTGGAGCAGTGTTGAGCCAAGAAGGTAATCCCATTACCTATTTAAATAAAACGTAAAATGATGCCAAGAGAAAGTATTTTGTATATGATTAGGAATTTTATGCAATAGTTCAAGCATTAAAGAAATGGAGACATTATTTGTTGCCGAAGGAATTTGTTCTATATACTGATCATCAAGCCTTGCAGTACCTAAATAGTCAGGGAAAATTAAATCAGGCATATGAAATGGGTAGATTTTTTGTAGAGTTATACCTTTGTTTTGAAACATAGGAGTAGGAAGTCAAATATGGTTGCAGATGCCTTAAGTAGGAGGCATACATTGATGACAAAAATGCAGATTGAAGTGGTTGGATTCAATGAACTTAAGACACTGTACATAGAAGATCCTAATTTCACAGAGACTTGGAAAGCTTGCAAGGAACTTGTTACAGTGGACAGGACAAGGTGGCTGGATTTCATAATCCAGGATGGCATGTTATTTAAGGGAAGTCAATTGTGTATCCCAAGGAGTTCCATGAGGGAGAACCCGATAAAGGAGAAGCATAGTGGAGGAATGGCAGGACATTTTGGTTAGGATAAAACCATTGCCATTATCAGTGAGCATTATTATTAGCCTTAGTTGTCACAGAATGTAAAGAAGTTTGTACAAAGTTGTAGGGTATGTCAAATGGCTAAAGAAGTGAGCTAGAATACAGGCTTATATCAGCCCTTATATATACCAGAGAGGACATGAGAGGATATAAGTATGGACTTTGTTCTTGGTTTGCTAAGGACAAAACAAGGGAATGATTCAGTCTTTGTGGTAGTTGATAGGTTTTCGAAGATGGCACATTTCATTCCATGTCAAAAGACTCATGATGTAGTCCACATTGCTGACTTGTTCTTCAAAGAGGTGGTGAGACTACATGGTCTGCCAAAGAGTATTTTTTCAGATTGTGACACCAAATTTGTGGGGTACTTTTGGAGGACCTTGTGGAAGAAGTTGAAGATAGAGTTGAAGTTCAGTTCTGCACACCATCCACAAATAGATGGGCAGACAGAGGTTGTTAACAAGAGTCTAGGTAACCTAGTGAGATGTTTGGTAGGAGATAAACCCAAGGGATGGGACTTGATCTTACCCTATGCAAAAAAAATTTACAACAATTTTGTCAACAGAAGCACTAGTAGATCACCGTTCCAAATTGTGTATGGAGGTAGCCCCAAAACAGCTCCAGAATTGAGGAAGATAGACCAATAGAAGAAAATAAGTTCTAAAGCTGAAGATTTTGTAGAGCACATCAAGAATATACATGAGAAGGTAGGAGAACACATTAATAAGATGAATATGCAATATAAGGCTAAGGCAGATCAGAAAAGGGGGAATAAGGAGTTTTAGATTGGCGATGAAGTAATGGTCCACTTGACAAAAGAAAGGTTTCCCATGGGAACCTACAACAAATTGAAGATGAAGAAATTTGGTCCCTATAAGATTTTGAAGAAGCATGATTTAGGGAATGCATATGAGGTATGGAATCAACATTTCTCCTGTATTTAACATTTTAGATTTGACAAAGTATCATGAAAGTGGAGCGAAGGAAGCACCAGCAATAGGGCAGTATGGCATTTCAGCACCTACTTCAGAAAGGGAGGAGATTGAAGCAATTTTGGATAGTCGTGTGAGGAGTACCAGAAATAGGCAGTATGAAGAATATCTAGTGAAATGGAGAGGAAGACATGTGGAAGATTCATCTTGGCTATCTAAGGCAATAGTTGACTGGTTGGTTTTTCCTCAACCATCTGAGACGTGACGGGTCACTTCTCAAATTACCCTGGGTGTCTGATGCAGGAGCATCTGGTGGTGTAAGGGCAATCTTGCATCACCCAAAAATAATTAAATTTTAAGTTTCTTAGTTTTTATATGTTTTTATATTTTTGAATACCCTTTTCATCATAATGAAATTCTCAATTTACGGTTTTTATTTTCTATTCCTGGGTGGTAAGATATTGCAGTTTTAGTTTCCTAAATTTGCACCTGAAAATCTTTCGAGTTAGATTTGAGGCACTTAGAGTTCCTAGAACGGCCCTAAAACTTGCCAAAATTAGTGTAGCAAATCTTAAGCACGTTAGTGACTTCAAGACCTTTCCAATGGTTCAAACGGTTTGCGAATCGGAGTCCTGGATCAAAAGTTATGGCGCTGGGAAGTTGGCGCACTTTCTAGAAGATACAATTGCAAATGTTCTTTTGAAATTGGAACTTCAAGTTGTAATTTTTCGGCACCAAACCGCCTAAACTCAAATTGGAATGTTGTTTTGGCTCCAAAATAAAGAGTAACTCTATTTATGGGCGGATTTCTAATTTTTAGGTAACTTTTTGGGGACAAGCTCGCATATTGCGAAAGGGTGATTATGTAGCTTTCTATAACTTGCATGTGTTGTAGAACTTGGGGATTTGAGATCCTCTGCATGTAAGAAGCTTCATTTTCTAAATAATAAAATTATTCTCTTGTTTGTGGGTTATTTTCTAAGTCTCAGGTTGCGCCCTCATCATTAAGTTACTTCCAACATAAAAGAAAGTCTAGAATATTACACTTTGATAGGAACGAAAACTATAGAAAAGGATTATCAATTGAGGAAACTGGGCTGAACCTTGACGAGGATTAATATATTGTCTAGATCAATCCAAGTTTGGCTTAGTTTTTATTCCATCCTAGCTTTACATTTCTCAAGAAGTAACACAAGGAAAAATAACATAAAATTGAACTATTTCACAAATGCTAAGAAAGTTCTTAGTTTTCCCCAAATGAAATGGGCTTTGTAAAAATCTTTTTTTTGTGGTAACTTAGTGAGTTCTCCCCAATTTCTCCCAAAGTTCGCACATAGTCTGGCCTGGGCCTGCAAATTCAGCTCTAGCCATGTGGCTGATTCTGGGATGAAGCCTGACCATGATCGATATATTTTCTAGACCAATCAGAATTTGGCTTGGTTTTTATTCCATTCCAACTTCACATTTCTTGAGAAGTAACACAAGGAAGATAACTTAAAATTGAATTATTTCAAAAATCCTAAGAAAGTACTCAGTTTTTCCCAAATGAAATGGGCTTTGTAAAATATTGAAGTGGATCATCTTTGAGAAGTAAAGTGTTAGTCTTAAATGTAAAGTTGGAGTAAAATGTTAGTCTTAAATGTAAAATTTTGAATTGTTCCACAAATGGCAGTTTTTTTTTTCTTACCTAGAAATTCATCAAATTTTTGCAGTCACTTAAATTAAGACAGTAAAAAAAAAAGAACTTTTCACAATTTAATCCAAAAATCTGGAAGCTAACAAGAAAGAAATGTATCTTAAGCCATTAACAGTTGCAGGAGAAGAAGCTCCCCAATTGAGCAGGGGGAAGCCATGGGCTTTGCTGCAGCGTCTTAAACTGGGGGTGGGGTGTATTTGGAGTAGCAGGGAAAAAGTCCAGCGATTAGAGACCACCTGCAAATCACATTAATTGATGTGTTATGATAATCTACCAAAGATATTAATTTACCCAATTACATGCTAAGATATTCTGTGATCTTAGGTTCCAGGGCCTCTTTCCTGAGCCTCTCGCCAGAAAGGGACTGAGGCCAAAGTAGACATTAATCTATTTTCAGGATGGGGAATCCAGTAGTGGTGGGTTCACTAGACCGTCTTTAGGCGCCCCTATTTTTGGTTCTAATTCTTCTGAGTGACGATGTTTCGAGTATAAAGACTCTAAATAGTTGATTTCCAGAAGCAAATTACAATTCAATAAACTACAAAAAAAAGGGGTATTAAATCCAGCATCTCGAGTTCTGTATAAATTTTGAGATTTAAAATTCGAATTCAACACTAGGCTAAATAATGCATATAAGTGTTGTAATGATACCTATTGTCAAGGAGTCTGTGCAATCGAACAATGAGGTAGTTCAACCATCGCAATCTACAACGCCTTCCACATCGCTTCAGACCTGCAAAATCAAATTGTTCTCGATAATAAAGCTACCGATGTTGAGCTTCTTGGAAAATGTATGAGAAATATTTCATTTATTTTAATTTACCTGCTTTGATGGGTAGAGACGTCCATTCCCCAGAGCCATGAGTGGTGACATATTCTCTCAAAATCCTGTCTTCGTCGGCAGTCCAAGCTCCGCGCTTGATCGCAGAATGTTTCGAACAGCAAGGAGACCTACACATTTTTATGCGATGATTAACAGATCACCACAATGCCCGTCTCAATTAAATCAACATGACCATGTCTATATTGTGCAAGGTGCCGTAATATCAGTATTATTTTCTTGAATCGGAAACAATTTCCATCTTAAATCCAAACATTGATTGAAAATATTTCATATCAGTCGTCATCTTAATTTAGGTACAAACTACCCAGTGCAAGATTTTCAATGCAGAATCTAACAAAGGATTTTTATTGTTTTCTTGTAAAACCTACTCAAACTTCTGAAAATAACTGCGATCACTATGCAAATCTTGCGCTTCTTATCATCATTCAAGTTTGTTATTTCTGTCTTTACCGTTCCGTAAGCAATGATATGTAGGTCGATATAGAAATAAAGCTCAACCACGTTAATGTGGGGTACTCGTGGATTTGTCGTTTGGGATGCCAATAAACGAGAATTGCCTAAAGCTGTGCAAATTCGCTGTCGCAATTATTGTATGGGAAGGGCCTTCGCACCTTCCGTTATGAAAATTGTTCCCCAATGCCATTTACTGTATGGTCCTTTAGGGGGTTTGGGCTCCTATTTTCACAGAAGCAGGTGGTCCCATGAGAAAAAAAAAATCTGCTACAGGATAAATGGAATCTTTTTCAACCCAATAAGCAGGTGACTGAAAATTTCAGCTGGTGGGATTGGGGAAGGGGCTAGAAATTGCTCCACCTGCTTAACAATACTTTCCTGCCACTTGTCACAATTTTCGAGGAAAATGTTGTTTATTTATTAATTTTTTATTGATAGCACCACCATTCCACCACCGGCCTGCCAAAAATTTGAAACTTGCAAATATTCATGGGACCCCGAGCCAAAAAAAATTCTCGTAAAAACTTAAGTAGAATTTGCTCTGAATTTTAAGGAAGCCCCCCTCCATGGGACCGCACTATTAGGAAGTACAATTCAGTGCACACATGTTGGTCTATTATGATTATTTTTTCAACCACGATTTTTTCTATCTATTTGGTGGAATAGATTAATGTTATACGATGGCAAATCTTTTGGCTTCATCCACTAGCTCAAAGATCAATACTTTTTAAAAGGGAAAATTTAGACTTTCAAAGATTCGTGGGATCCAAATAACTTTAATTTGAAATCTTGAAACATTGGAAAGTTCTTCTCCTTCCAATAAACAACAAATTCCTAACATTCAATTATTTGTTCACACCATGCTCTATAACTTGTTGTTCATACAAAGTGATGTTAACTTCTTCGAAGATTAGAGATGGCCTCATACCCATACCCATAAAGTTTTTTTGTTTCCACAAAAAGCAATCTATAGGAAAATTCTCTCATTACTCATTATTTCACCTTAGCTCAATGTACACTAGAACTACATGTTTAGCTGATCTAAATGCAACAAACATAGTTTCCAAATCTAGAAGTCTAAGCTTGATGCACAATCCTAACTTACGACTTGGAAATTCCTTCACATTAAAATTCCCATTGGCACATACCTTGATTTCCTCAACCCTTCCTAGCATAGAATTTTCATAACAATATACAATTCCTCAAGTATTCTTTCTAGTCCTACTTTCATGCTAGAAAACTATGGCTTTCCCTCTTCTCCACCTTCTCCATCCTTTTCCCACATGATTGGTCATGGAAATATGCTCTCTTAGGAACCACCGCCTCTCACAATCTCATCTCAAGCTGGTGATTATCCATGGTTTATTTAGAAATTTTGTTCATTGGTTACCGCCCATAACACATTCCTTCCTCATCAAATTGAGCTTTGGATGATCTACTCTAATTTGATCCTTCATATTGTTAACATATCCTAATTTCTTCAAAGACCATTTGGATGCTAAGTTTGAATTGGAAAATATCAGTCACAAGCTCCTCTCACAGTTGCAAAAAATTGAGGGAGTTGAAAACCTCTTCCAACTCTCTTCAAAGGCTTCTTCAAGATGACATTCCCTCATGAGACTCCAATATTACCATGTTAACTAACTTTAATCTCTAGGTTTCTAGTTGGTTCTCAATATGGGACACTGGTTGCTTCTTCTTCATGGTAGGGGTTTCAAAGTTTTGCTAGGGGTGATCATGTTGTAGCATTAGTGCATTGATGTTTCTAACCTTGTTTAGTCCTACTACTATTAGAGCTTGTTGTTGAACCTTTATTTTTTCAAAATTGGTAGATTGAAATATTTAGTTGATTAATGACTTTTAATTATTTTATGCAATATTCTATTTTTTTGTTGGTTTTTATATTGTATTGATCACTTTATATTTATAACTTATGTAATTATTGATGTATTTGGCTTGTAACATTGCTACTTATGCAGAAGTCCTTGCATCATTTTAAAAAATATGTAGTTATTCCTCTCTGAACAAATTAGTATTGGATACTAGAATAAACTATAACTTCCATATATTAGACATGCACTCTTGTTGCTTGCACAATAATCCCTTGTAAAATTTAAAATTGCCTAATACAATTTAAATAAAAAATTTATTCAACTTATTTACTTATTCAATTGAAAGTGGTACATATGCTTTAAATTTTAAAATGGTATAAAGCAATTAAATGCTAATTTATAATGTATTTTATGTGTAATTTTTATTAAAATAAAAATAGTTTATGAATATTTTTTTATTTTACAAAATTGACATTATAATTTAGTTATTAATAAAATGTTGAAAAATAAAGGTAGGGGAGTTTCCAAATTTTTATTGTAAAGTTCAATTTCTTTCTTAAATTTATAAATAGAAACCCTATTGCATGTATTTTTTTCATGTTAATGCTTATATTTTAAAGAAATTTTGAATGCCTTATATATTGAGAATGTAAATTTTTTAAAGGAAATCCACTTATTCTATTAGCTATTTAGTTGAAATAAAAAACGATCAACTATCATCTCATCATTAAATATCTTCTCTCGTGGATCATTTAAAAGTTGGCATTTTTCTCAAGAAAACAATCAACTTACATTTTTTATGTTTTGATTAGATTAAAGTTGGGAAGGGACTATACCCTTTTACAAAATGGTCATAGAGACCAAACAGGGGAGCTCACAAGACATGAGGCACCCAGAAAGAAAAATAAAAGTAGCCACACGTCGATCAACAAAAGTAGGAAAAAGCAAAACATAGGGGAGAACTAGTTAGGGATCAAACCAACTACTGGTCACCCAATAACTTGAGGCCATTAATGGCCTATCATTCATTTTCTAGAAGTTGTAGTTTATCTTCAAGAGTTAGGGGATTCTTTTGCACAACATGACCAGTCCTCCTTAGTATTTGGTGTTAAGTAGAACTACCACCTTTCTTACCATTCTTCTTTGAGTGCACAGCTTCCTGACAGTCGTCACTAGCCCTTTTCCATGGCTATTGTGGAGCTCTTGTTGGAACACCTGAATGGTGACCACAGTGATTTTAACCATTTCCTTATTGTGGACAACAATTTCCTGCAAACACTTGAGGGTTTTTTCTTGATTGCTATGTGTGGTAACCACCTCCTCTTGTAGCTTATCCCTCTCCTCCAAAGTAACAACTAGAGCCTTGAGCTCGTCGAGTTCATTTTTCCAATTGGTCCACTTGTCAAAGGAGTTGGCAAGGGAAGCAAAAAGGGCCCAATAACCTTCATCATCAACCTTACCCAACCAAGTCTCCTTTTGATTAAGCAACTTCTCTTCTAAATGTTCAATTTTTTCCTTGGTAGTGAAAATTTGGGTGAGAAACCATTTTAGAATGTCATTTTGAACATTCATAGCATCACTTAGGTCATTAATTTTAAGTTTTAGGGGGGGCACAATTGGCACAAACAAAATCATTCAACTGGGGGTCATTAGGGCCATTGTTCAAATTAACATAGAGGGTAGGGGAATCTAGAGGACTAGTAGATAGGGGGATTTGGAGGCTTCAGAGAAGTCTTCATGAACAAGGGAACTAGTAAGGACCTTCTAGGGTCATAGTCCAAGATTCATCATCAAAATTGTATGAATTATCATAAATGGAAATTTGAGTGGGTTAAAAAATGAAACACTTTTTTTAGAACCTAAGGTGGGGAACTCGGAGGTAGAGGATTTACCTTTAGTTCTAGTAACCTTTTGAGAGGAGGACAACATCAAATTTGGGGCAAGGTGGAGGGGGGGCCTCCAAGAGTTCAATAAAATCTCTTACCATGAGAATTTTTTTCTTAGTAGAGGATAAGGAAGAGAAATGGGCCACTAGAAAATGGAACAATCCATAAATCAACCCCTAGCGAAGGGGTAAATTTTTCCCTTTAATTTGAATGACCTTAATAGATTGCTCAAGGGAGGAAATAATCTAGAACATAAAGTTCATTTTAACATTGTAACAAAAGTGATTAAGCATGGGAAAGAGGTGGGTGTGGAAGTGCTTGAACCTACCTTCCAAGTCAACATAATGTATTAGAACTTCCACCATTATTCTCTCGACTCTCAGGAGGTCATTTCTATTGAACCCATTCTACAACCAATGATCTTTTCCCCTTTCTTGAGAAATCTATCCATCTCATTTTGATAATGGCATTTTTACTTTCTAGGGAGGTAGGTGCCTTCCAAAGAGAGGCTAGTTACCTCTACAATAAGCTCCAAATTAATAGAGAAGGAGTAGTTCCTAATAGTTACAATGTCATATTTCCAAGAATTGGAAAATTCCCTAGAAATGTTAGGATTATGCCCCACCATGACTTCAACATAACTATCCAACTTACCCTATTGAAGGATAGTATAGACATCCTTATCATTCTTCCATACCTCATAGGAGCAATGCTTCTCTTGGATGAGATCACCACCCATCAAAGCATACACTTCAAATAGAGGAAAATTCAAGATTCTATAGAAGTACCAAGTAAAATGCATAGACAAATGCAAAAAAAACTTATGAAAAGGTAGCATGGGATGAAAAAAAATTCTTAAACACAATTTGTGCCAGTTGTCAACTTGAGTTACTGAGGAGTTCAGCTTGAACTCAATATTAAAGTACTTTTTCATCATTTAATACTAACTCTTGCACATACTCTAAGATCATTGAAACATCATCCCAAATAGTAATATTTTTTGTCAAGGCTCCTCAATTTGCTAAAGCATCTACCATTTTATTTCTAGCTCTGAACAAATGAGAAAATCTACAAATTCCAAGGAACTCATTGTGACATTGCGAGCAAAGAGGATGGGGTCCTATAGGGTCTAGGAAAGGTTCACCTTACCATTCAAAAAAGTGAATGTATTTCTAGAATCCCCTTCAATTTTTAAGTTGGAAACTCCATCATCTATGAAATTTCAAATCCCATGATAAGCATCCACCACTTTCGTAAAGTTAGAAGTTTGTAAACCTAGGTTAATTGCATATTAAGCCAAAACCAACTTGAAACCTCGATGATTACAAGGGTATGTGCAGGATCATGGTGCGCCAAAAAGTGGCAATATTTGTAGGGTATGTGGCTGACGACTTTTTTTCACCCAAAATTAATAAAACGAAAAGGGTTTTTAGAGGAGATTCCCAGCTTTCCAAAAATATAAATTATGATTTAATTTGAATTTAATAAATTATTATTATTCATTTTCTATTAGAATTATGACTAAAGTCCTGATCGATAGGCTGATTGAAAAACATCTATAACTTTCAAACAGTATCATATTTTTTGAATCCAAAACATGCCACATTCTATGCTTCACATACTATAGGATTAAAAAAGAAAAATTAAATTTCATGAAGTTTTTACCAAGTTAAGATGGACGATGAGTTTTTATATTTTCTAAAAGTTGTAATAAAAATTCATAATTAATTATTTACTTGGAAAAAAATTACAAAAAAATATGCATCACATCTGGACATGAGTCCTCTACTTATATATAAAATCTTACAAAAGAATATTATCATTTTATTATGGTTAGGGTGGTCAGACATAAACCTACTTCTTATTTTTTCCCTGAAATTTAAGTACTACTGCATTGAAATTTCAAAATTTCACCAAATAGATTTTATTTATTTTTAAATAAACCTAGTATTTTAAAAATTACATTCAATTTTCTACAAATTCTATTCTTACATATTTTTGAAATAATATAGATAACTTATTCAAATATTTACGTCAAGTTGCCTAACACTAATTTTTCTGAATTTTTTGCCACTTAAGGGCCTGTTTTTTGCATGATGATCCTGCACATACCCACAAATTATTCCACCCCCTCCATCCCAACCCATGTTCCCTTTGGTTGACCCATCAAATTTAAGCTTAACTCAAATGGAATCAAAGGGACCAAGGAGTATTTTTCCTATCAAAAGGAATACATGAGCTCATGGAATTAAGAACCTCATATAAATTCTAGGATGAGGCAATAGAGAACTAAATATTTGAGGGATTTCTTTTTTACTTGCAAGAGGTTGTTTTAAGAATATCAACAATTTGGTTAATAATCTTATTTTCAACTACTTGCCAAGGGATTTTTTTATCCCTAAAAATCCTATTGTTGTGCTCTTTCCAAAGTGCCCAACCTATGAAAAGGAGAGCCTACCATCATAGCTCAATGACCAAAGGATGAGACACTAGTGAGGACCACCCCTCCAATACCATCTCGGTATCCTTTTTCAAATCCAACTGACCTTGAGCAAGGACTACATTTTTTTATGAACCTGCCAAGAGTAGGAGCTATGAAATAAAAATAAATTATGTTGGTGACCTACATTTAATAGAAATAAGAAAGAAAAAATAATCATTTACTAAAATATTGAAATTTACTATTTTTGGAAAATATACTTATAGATCTATATACCTTTTTTATATTTTTTCAACATGTAATTTAGGTGATGATGAGTTTTGAAATACTGAAATTATAAATATCTTTTATTTATTTTTAAAATTGGCATGAAATTAATGCTATATATGGATCTATTGAACAATTATAGCTAGAAAATTTATGCTTTAGATATAATTTTCTTGGAATGAATCTACCTATAATATATTTATTTTACCAAAAAATGATTTTAAATTGAAAACATTTAAATATAGATGTATTGATAAGTTGGCCTAATATGGGACACTAGGAGATAGTTTCAAATTTTCATCCTCAAAGTTATGGTGGACAAAAATTGAAGCAGTTATAAATTATGTATGTTCACATTAACTAAAGACAAAAAATAGTTGTTAAAGCAATTGAATTGAATGATAATGATTGTACAAGAGCCTTTTATGATGTCATGCATGATGTTAAATTTGGCCTACCCATGGTTTTTACATTTACAATGTCATTATAGCGTGTTATAGAATACATAAAGAAAATCACTAGTGAGGAGTTGGATCATATAATGAAAGCTATCAAATGGGGAAGTGATTATCACATCAAAGGTTACCCAAATCCTATTGGATTTTTAGGAGAGGTTTTTAATTATTTATCTTCAAACCAATTGTGATCTATTCAATCTATTCTCATTTTAGCTATATTTGTATCTTTTTTCCGTAGAAGTTTACCTCCTTATTAAAGTTTTTGAAAAAGACATGGACACATATCAAAGAATATAGTAAAGTGGGTTTTTTCGTCAAAGTGGAATAGTTGCAACTACCTTGGTAGGAAAGTATGCCAAATGTGGAAGCATAGATAAGGGATGTGAATTGTTTAACAAAATACCTCATACAAATTTGTTCTCTTCAATTGCAATGATTGCATAATATGTATAAAATGATTTTTTGTTTAAAATATTTTAAAAATTCTCAAGTAAAAGCAAAGGGAGCACTAGAAAATATTTTAAGATTTAGTTCAAGTGTGTTAGTTGCATTTTCTATATCTTTCTTATATTTTCTAAATTTTCCATAACATATATTTTGTATGCAACCCCGTCTATCTTGTTCACAACTGCAATCTTATTTTTTGACTTTTCGAATATTGAAATTTTATTGAGACTCATGATTTTTATTTTCTCTATTACATTATATATCTTTATTTATTTATTTATTTTCTTTTTTGACTGTAGACACCCAAAATTGTCCTCTTGCATCACTTGTCTCGACATTACATCATTTAGGCATCTTGTAGCATGCTTTGCCCTAGATACCCATGTCATCATTTATTTAATTAAACATCATTTATTTAATTAAATAAATTTTATTTATTTAATTAAATTTATATTCATAATCCATCCATTTCACTAATGTTAATTAAATAATTTATAGTATTTAATTAATTAAATCATTTCTATTCATTCTTCTAATATTAATTAAATAATTTATATTATTTAATTAATGAAATCATAAATTCAATGTTAATTAAATAAATCCAAAATTCATTTAATTAATAAATCCTAAAAAAGATCTTGTCACTTTCTTTCCAAATTTGAAACTCGGGTGCATCTAATTAATTTATTTAATTAGATATTTCATCAATTATCTTCTCGTCTTTTTTAAGATTTATTTCCTTAAAACAGGAAATGAAATCTTTCCATCTTTTTTGAAATCTTATCTCATCTCGTTGTATTTCCTCTTTTGTCAAAAATCAAATCATTGTCAAATCTTGTCAAATCTTATCTTCGTCAATGTCACGTCTCTATAAATACAACCTCTCACAATCCATTTAGGGGGTTGATTCGTCTAGCATCCAGACTCTGTCAAAATCAATCTTTCATCTTTATCTATCATTCTTCCTATTTGTCATTGTCATTGTCAAGTTGTTATGCTACAGGAATGAGCACTCAACATTCCTCCATTGTCAACCCTTCAAAATCTCGCATTCTCATGCAGGTGGAGGAGAGCAATGGAGATAAATTGAATTAGCGTGGAGATCGGTTTGCATTTGTGTTGTTTATTGTGATTTTCATATTATTTCGTACTCGATTGTGGTTGATAGGATCTAAGTAGATTATTTTTTTCATTACGCTAAATCTGCTGATTTTTGCCCTATCTACATTGGTGAACCCGACATATTTTGATTTAATCATATATTTTGTCAATTTTTCTTCTAAAAGTTTGCATTCTCTAACCCTCGTTGGTCAAGTTTTGAGAGTAAATTGTTGCAGACTTTGGCATCATTGGCAGCGTACTTGGTGGGAGATTTTGATTTCCACAGATCAATTTTGCATTCAGCAGTGTGGATGCTTTCTCAATTGCTGAGCTGGAACAATGTTGACATCAGTCCTACACATCAAATTGGAAAGCGAATAATCAGGTGCATACATTCTAAGATTTCATTTCTCATTAATCATTGTTTGTCACATTTCAATTTGGGGGCATAAAATCAATCATTGTTTGCAAACACATTTGGATTTGGGGTTCTTAAAATGAATATTGTCTTCAATCACATGTCGAAAATCGGGTCTAAAATTAACCACTGTCTTCGTACACATTTGATTTGGGATCTAAAAAGAACAATTGCTTGAACTGTTTTACACACATTTCATTTCTAAGGGAAATTAATCTTTGCTAGTGTGAATCAAGTGTATGTGTCCAAAACACCTCACTTGGTTTGCTTTTGTCATACCCTTAGTAGGAGGCTTGCTTGGAGCACACACCCCTCCAAGGGACGACCTCAATAGAGTGTGAATCCAAAGACATGCTCATTTGGGAGTTGAAATCTTGTCACTCTGAGCTAAGCCCCAAAGAACTTTATACCTTTGGGAAGTGAAGGTGAAGGGTGGGTTACCCCTTTCTCCCGGCTTATTGGCAAGATTTTGCTTTCAACTAATCCCTTAGTCAACCTTGTGCAAACTAGCGTGAGACCTAGTTGGCCATACCCCATTTAACTAGTCACAGGGATTGTTGTTGTGTATTCAAGTGCTTGCTTAATCATAACATTAATCTTCAAAGACAGATTTATCATTGTGTTTGGTGTGTGTGTTCATGCATTTACATGTGAAATATTGTGTTTGATAGTGCCCAAGTCAAACCCCCAATACAAAACTTTTCCACATCATCCAAGTCATCCAATCTTGTCATTCCACATCATATCCTAATCATCATCATCATCTCTTCAATCCAATCAACATCATTTTACACCATGAAAACACTGGAAGATGTAGCACAAGAGCTTATTCACGTGCTTCATGAAGTTCAAACAAGCCAATCACCTTCAAAACAACAAATCATTCACAGCGCCCATAACATTATCCAACATCTTCAAACAAACCAATCACCTCAAATGCAACAACTCATAGCACAAATTCAATATCTCATGGCCAATTGTCAAGTCCAACAAGCACATTATCAAGTCCAATCACCACATCAACACATTTCACATCAACCCTATGTGTCACCTATATCGTCATATCAACCTCATCCATCCACATATCAAGTTTCCCCTTCATCAACCTATCACAACTCTTCTAATGTCAACCCTTATCCACATCAATCAACCTTTCAACAACCATTGTCCTATGCAACCCCTTCATCATCATCACAACAACAAATCATAACACAACAAGTCGAAATACCATTCCAACCTCAAGACATTCCACCACAATCCTATGTGTCACCTTCATCATCATGCCAACAAAACCCATTTACCCTCCATGTCAATTCCACATCAACATGTCCACCCATATCACAACAAGAACATAGGATCCCAAGTCCACCTTGGCAACAAAATCAAGAGCCTTTAAGTCTTAATGCCACCTTTGACAAGGGGAACACCAATCTAGTCCATGCACCCTTACCACTATCCAATCAAATGCTTATCCATAAGCCACCATGTCCAAGTCCTAATTCATCAGCCTCTTTACCTTATAACCAATCAAACTCTTCATTACCCCCATCATCATCTAATCCTCCATCAAATCAATGCCCTACATTTAGATATTTAAAAAATAAATTGATGGCATTACATAAATCCACCAATCCACCTACAAAGGATGTGACCCAAGGGATACAAGCAAGGAATCAATTGCCACCATGTCATTCAACACATATACTTGAACATACAAAAGAGTCCTCAAATATCATGCCAAGTCTTTCAAGTCAACCATGTCATCCTCAACTCCTTGAGCCAAGTCAAGAGTCTCCCCTCATAAGTCCAAGTCAATCTCCATCATGTCTCCATGTTGTTGACCATCTAGAACATGTCAAGCCTATTCAAGAATCATCCCCTTCCACTTCCATTCAAGCAACCCAAGACATATGTCAAGAGTTTACTCCCAAGCATGTGGAAATATCAAGCCCTAGTCCTAATCAAGATCAAGATATTACCTATGAAGAAACTATTTATGAGCAACTTGATCCTATACCCATCCATGACCAAGACATCCAAAATACACCTACCCTTGACAAAGATTTCAATCCCAATTATATCATCCATGACAACCCCATCTTTGACCAAGACCCTACCATTGACCAAGAAGTCCAAAATGATCCACTCCTTGACTGTTATGCCATTGATGATCCCACCCAAACCCCATCAAGATCCACTTTCCTTGATGAGACACTTGCCTCCCAAGCTAGTATAGAAGATCAAACCAATAATGTGGATCTAAATGAACATACTCAAGATCCTTTAAATCCTTCATCATCCACTATCGACCCCATTGCAAGTCCTCCATCATATCCACTTGGTCTTTCCAATAAGGAACTCGTGTCTAGTGTTTCACCTACACCTAGTCCTATTGTCCATTGCACACTCCAAAATATGAACCACCAAGGTAAAGGTTTAGGCCTTCATGAACAAGATATTTTGGAGCCCATCCATGTCAAATTCCCACCATCCTCTTATGTCCTTGGACATACACCTCAAGGACACCAATCTCAAGATGGTGGTATTTCCTCCATGCATCCTAAGTCCACTTTCCATCATAAAATCTATCATATGCCCAAAACATACATTGCCATTCCATCTCCATTATCCTACAAGTGTCAAAAGCATGTGACCATACACCTTCCACCATCAACTTTGCCACCATTGCTTCCAACACCTAATATTCCAATCATTCATAAATACCCTAAGTATCCTAGTCATGACCAACAAATGCACACATTGTGTAAACATAAAGCTTCCACTCATTCCATCCACCCCATGGGATTCAAAAATAAAAATTTGGATGCCTCTATTTATAAAGTCAAAAATTCTAAAGGTCTTAATGCCTTAGAATACAATTTCAAAAAGTCAAAGCCAAGTACATCTAAAAAGCTATATAAGCCCATACCTTCAAAAGAAAAGTCTAAAAATAAAATGGTTTGGGTACCTAAGAAAAAAGAAATCAAGTCAACCGAGGCATCTACGTCACAAAAATCCCAACCATCCCCTCCCATCCAAAATACACATTCCATCCAAAAATCTCAAATTTCAAAAACCCACAAGCCCAATAAAAGTCATAAAAATACTAAGTCTATGTGGGTACCTAAAGCACTTCATCACCCATCTCCTAATCAAACATCTCCATTGCTTCCCACACCACCTTCCCATCAAAAGCTTCAAATTTTATCACAATGTGTGCAACCATTGGTCATGGTTCCCTTCCATCTCACAACAAATCCACATAACTCCTTCAACTCATCCTTCACTCATTATCCTACATATCTCCCCCATCATCTTCCTATGGTCCATGCTTTTGGCTAAGCCTCCCCATTCATCTTTTGCATAAGTCCCATATAATCCCTATCATATTCCTCACATAATCTACATCATAATCCATTATTGTCCTCCGTAATCCACATCATAATCCATCATCTACCTACTCCATCTCCCTTTCATGTCATCCCTTACCAACATCTATGAGCATCATGAAATTTGACATGGTCCATGCAATGACATCCATCCCTAGTGGGACTATCACCTTTAATGCAACTAGACACTTAAGTCCCTCCTATCCAAAAGTCAAAAAGTCAAAAAGTCAAAAATAATAAAAGAAAGAATAAAACAAAAAGAGTAAAGAGAAATCCCTTCGTCCAATGGTGAAAACCTGGTAAACTGGTGCCTTAGATAAGTACCATGATGAAAACCTGGCAAACAGGCATCATGCGTAGGTTGATCTTCTATGTCACTTACACTTGGGGGCATAATGTCTTATCTATCCAACCTATCGTTCATGTCATATCATTTCCATCCTACCTACCATCTTTGGCCATCATACATACCTATCATAAAAAGTCCATTCTTCCACCCTTCTTCTTTTGATCTTGATGAAGATATAGGGGCAAAGGTTGAAACATGCTTTGAGTATCTCTTGACATACCTCATTTATCTAAACCAATCATGTCATTATCCTATTGTCATAAATTTTGTCCAGAAAAATCCTAAGTCTTGTCCCTAAAATAGGGCATGTTATTCCTATGCGACATAGTCTTTGGAGCTCACATCCTTGCTCCCTTGTGATGCATACATCAATACCATCCATCCATCTATCATGAGCCTTTTATCCCTTATCCCATCACCCACCCTTGCACCTAGACTTGGTTTTCCCCTTGTCATTGGTATCTAGCACAAAAGCTACTCAAATTTTCATCCTTTGACACCTCAAAACATGTCAAAAATCCAAAAAAATCAAATAGCCAACAAAAATCCAAGCAATAATCCAAATGCAAGACAATACTTAATCCATACCAATCAAGTCAATCAATCTTGTCAAGTTATCCAATCACATCCTTTGGTCTTAATCCTAATCTTGTTGTAAACCCAATCAATCAAAGTCAATCTATCAATTGTCAGTCATCCTTGTGTTGATCTAGGGATATGTCATTCCCCGCAATGACAACACTATCATCATCAAAATCAGTCAATCAATCAACGGTTTACAGCTTGACAGGGGCAATACCTTGTTTGTTTTTGTATCATTTGTGCATGCTTGCTTGCTTGCTTGTGTGTGTTATCATTTTATCTTGCATTTGTATCAAATCCATATCATTCCAACTAATATTCATATCTTGTGTGTGTTCGAATATCTTTTTGCATTATCCTCTGCATCTAGGGTCACACAATACCTTTTGTGCATTAGGACTTTAATGCTCTAAGTCTACTTCCTCATACGTCTAGACAAGGCTATATTACGCTGGGGCATGAGACACATCATCACCTTGGTCCTTATATCTTGGTGCATAACATCTAGTGCTATATCAAACATCATGGTTGCTCATCTTTCATTGCAACATAATGTATCATCCATTCCTTCATCTTTAGTTCTTGACCCATCCCTTTCATTTCGAGAGCCTACCCGTGTTTGTTCAACCCGCCTATCCTCTCGAGGGGGCATCATCATATTCAGATATCATTATCCATTTTTCTCTATCCATACCTTAGTTTCTTTGAAATGATGTTACTCGACACAAATCACATCATCTCGAACATCATCTCAAAGAGGGGCAAAATGTAGACACCCAAAATTGTCCTCTTGCAACACCTGTCTCAACATTACATCATTTAGGCATCTTGTAGCATGCTTTGCCCTAGATACCCATGTCATCATTTATTTAATTAAACATCATTTATTTAATTAAATAAATTTTATTTATTTAATTAAATTTATATTCATAATCCATCCATTTCGCTAATGTTAATTAAATAATTTATATTATTTAATTAATTAAATCATTTCTATTCATTCTTCTAATATTAATTAAATAAATTATATTATTTAATTAATGAAATCATAAATTCAATGTTAATTAAATAAATCCAAAATTCATTTAATTAATAAATCCTAAAAAAGATGTTGTCGCTTTCTTTCCAAATTTGAAACTCGGGTGCATCTAATTAATTTATTTAATTAGATATTTCATCAATTATCTTCTCATCTTTTTTAAGATTTATTTCCTTAAAACAGGAAATGAAATCTTTCCATCTTTTTTGAAATCTTATCTCATCTCGTTGTATTTCCTCTTTTGTCAAAAATCAAATCATTGTCGAAACTTGTCAAATCTTATCTTCGTCAACGTCACGTCTCTATAAATACAACCTCTCACAATCCATTTAGGGGGTTGATTCGTCTAGCATCCAGACTCTGTCAAAATCAATCTTTCATCTTTATCTATCATTCTTCCTATTTGTCATTGTCATTGTCAAGTCGTTATGCTGCAGGAATGAGCACTCAACATTCCTCCATTGTCAACCCTTCAAAATCTCGCATTCTCATGCAGGTGGAGAAGAGCAATGGAGATAAATCGAATTAGCGTGGAGATCGGTTTGCATTTGTGTTGTTTATTGTGATTTTTGTATTATTTCGTACTCGATTGTGCTTGGTAGGATCTAAGTAGATTATTGTTTTCATTACGCTAAATCTGCTGATTTTTAACCTATCTACTTTGACTTTTTTTTTAATTTACATTTTGAAATCATTTTTTACCTCATCCTCAAATAATCCAAAAATAATTGCACATCAATCCCCATCTTAATTTACATTTGAAGCTACCCAGGTTTTCATCACAAAATCTTAAAAAACAAAAACAATCTTTTAGAAAACGACTCCCAACATTTTAAGATAATTGTTCTCTCTTTACAAATCGAAACTATTTGCAGTAAATGAATTTAGAAATTTGGGACAATTCATTTTAAGTAACTTAATGCTTTCCTTAATGTGGGGCACTCGCAGATTTGTCTTTTGGGAATGACGATTGCTTTAATTTGTGCACATTTCTTGTCAGAAATAGTCTACTGGACGGTGAAAAGCCCTTTGCACCTTTCAGTTTAAAACGTCCAGCACCTTAAGTGAATGCCCTAAAATATGATATAGGACATTGAATTTCGTGCACACACATTCCAATAACGATCAATGATATTAAATAAATTTTTTATTCATAAAATTATTTTAAATTTAATTGTGTATTTTATTCAATTGATGTTTCTATCGCATTCAGTGATTTATTATTAGGAAGAAGATAGTCACGAAATACTCTGTGATCTCATTCATGATCGAAAAAGGATTTGGAAAAAATAATCAATTGAAATCAAACACAGTCATCTTATCAAAGTCTACATGAATTATGCAACTCATTTCAACTTTTCTCTTACATTGTTTTCATTAGAGTTTAAATTTGTATAACAAGTGTTATATTTTCAAATCTCAATACTTAAATAATATTGATCTCTTTTAAAATGACTTTATTTTGATAGAATGAGAACATTCAAGAAAATGTATAAAATGTATATTCATTAGAGATTCATTAATGTACATTTCATCTCATCGTATTTATTGAAAAAAATTTGAAAATTTATTAGAAAATACAAAATCCAAATGAAAGATTTAAACTTATTGATGATTTTAATTATTATTTTTCAATTTTGAAACTTGAAATCTTAATGTGAATTCAAACCAATAATGATGGATCATTGAGTGTGATTTGAAATGTCAATTATCAAAAGATACATGATTAAATTCAAAAGCAATCTTATCAATACTACATGGATAGTGGTGTTGAAAAATTATTGTCATTGATGTCAAAGGACAAACCAAGGTGATGACCCTCAGATAATAAAAGGAGTTTAATGCAAAACTGAAATCAAATTTGGAACTCCTATTGGAAGTATTAATTACATTTAGTTTGAACCAATAAATTTTCATTTATTCCCACATGGGCTGACCCATGTCTTGTGCCTAAGATGAAAGATTGTTTGGTGTTAATAAAAGAAAGATTTTGTTTTTAAAGGGGTCGACCCCTCTTAATATTGATGCCCACATATGGAAGGGTTTCTTAAATAAAATAAAATGTATTTTAAGCATGTATGGTCAACCCCCCTTGGAGAGTCACCCCTCTTGGGTGAAAATACACTTTGGCAAGGTATAAATAGAAGTTTTTTTTTAAGTTAGGAAGTAATAAATTTTGAATATCATTTTCATATGAAGAGCATAAATAAAAAGATATTTGAGCAAATTTATAAGAGATATGTGAGCATAGTTATAAGATATTTTTTAGTATTAATTTTGTGAGAAGAGAAGAGACATACAAAGATCATTGTGGATTTATAAGTAGAAACTATTGAAGATCATAAGGAGTTTTGAGAAGGTGTATTAGAGTTGACCTAAGAAGAATTTCAAATAATTATCATATTGGTATTTTGAATTTTGGTGCCTTCTATCTAAGAATATTAGGAGGTTCGTGTAGAGGAGGGGATTCACTACTCCTGAGTGTCAAGACAAACAATGTCTACAAGGAGTGAATAGCCCTTGGTTACCTCAAAGTGCAAAGCTCAAGTTACAAAGTAGACAATAAGAATATTTAAAATGCTAAGCTATTAAATATAAGAATGATAAAACTGTTAAATAAAAGAAATTGATATACAATTACAAGATACAGATTATAGAAACAGAAAGCTTAAAACTCATAGATCCTACCCTCATAAGGGAAAATCCTTAGCCATGAATGATATCATGTTGTGGGGATGTTTGTGTCTCATGCTATTGTCTCTCTCAAAATAGAGGACCTGAAAATATTAAATTTGTAACACCTAGCTTTGTGAATCTATACATCTACACACAAGGACAAGAAAAATGTTGGGGCTATTTTGGGGCTTGCCTCCGTCAAACCCCTGTTTTGTTGTTTCCACCTCCACAGACAGCTAGATAGATAGAAATAGACAAAATGACATAAAAATTCAATAGGCGTGTGATAAAAATAAACCACGATGTAAAGGAGAGACCATATCACGAATGTAATAGATGATTGTAAAGCTTGATGAGATAAAATAGACAAGTGAGCATTACCAAAGTTTTTGGCCCCCCTCTTGGCTTGATAGATAATATGTGCTTGCTTGCAAGAGACCCTTGACTATTGTTGTGACAACAATCTTGTAGAACTTCACTATGGAGAGCAAGAGAGAGAAGATGTAGAAGAGACAATAGAGAAAGAGATCAAGATTGGATGAGAGAGTGAGAATGAATGAGAGAAGAGTGGAAAGAAGAATTTTATGAGGTCGAATGGGTGGGAAGAGTTGTTACACTTATGATCCTATTACAATGGCATGTGTCATAGGCAAAGGGACATGAGATTCCCTCATTTGAAACTCAAAAAATTTGGGGATACTAGCGCATCACATAGACGTCCATGCGTTACACAACCATCCTACTCAAAACTTTGCAAGAAATGAGGTATCTAGACTACTAATGCTTCACCATTGTCCCATATGAAATTCGAATTTTTGCAAGTATGAATGTGTTGTTATTGATGTTAACTAGGTGTTGATGAAGGACTATTGCATGATGAAGATGTTGAGGATATTGAGAAAATTGTGAAAGAGAGGAAAATAGTATGTTACAGGTTGTGTGTGTATAGTTGAGATATTGAGGAAGTGTTGTGAGTACATGGAGCTATCTTTATGTTGAAGTGTCTAGAGATGTATTGGAAGAGTGTAATGTGTTGAGATGATGTCTCTAGTACTTGGTTTCCAAGTGCTTTTGAGAAAATTTAATAAATAGAGAAAGCAATGTTGTGAAAGTGTTCAGAATGTGATCTGGTATGTGCTCTATGTTTCTTCTGTGTTGATGCTATGCTTTTGCAGATCTAATATGTTTATCAAAGTTGGTAGTAGTTGATATTTCCAGAGTTTGATTTTCTAGATCGTTGTGCAGAGTGAGATATATTCACCAGTGTGGGAACTAGTTTTTCATTGTTGTTTTATGTGGTCTAGGAGAAATGTATTTTCTCTACATTTCTATGTATTTTGGTTTTAGGTTGTGCAAATCTATGAAATTTCTTATAATTTTGTTTTTTCATATTTCAAGGTTTCACTTGATTTGGTACAGTATAGTGTGTGTTTCATGCATCAACATATGAATAAGCTTAATTGGATGTTCTAGGTTGAAATATTTCTATGATGTGGGTTTGGATGAAGTCCTTGTTGGATCTCAAGTGGTTCATAGATTGTTCTAGATTGTGTAGAAGATATTTATGTGGTTCATTTGTCATCTTGATCAAATGGGAAGTGTGTACTTAATGTTGTATGGTGTTTAGCACGGGTAAGAACTGACCTAGTGTTAACACTACATGTGAAGATTGTGGAAGCATGTTGAAATGTGTTAGGAAATATTTGGGTCCTAAATAAGGATTTATTTGGGTTGCCTCCATTCCCATCCACCATGGGAATGGTTAGGAGCCAACCTAATTTGAATATAGTGAATAGTTTTCCTACCTTGGAGAATTTTTTCAAGCTTGAGGTTAATATAAATAAGAGTGGTATTATTGTAAGATGCAAGAAAGAGAAAAGATAGATGTGAGATAAATGTGAGTGATGAATGTGATGTGAATTACAGAAGTATAGATGTGAATTTGAGAAGAGCAGTGCAAACTTCAAGTGTTGGGTTCATAAATGTAGTGAGCTAAAGGTGTTTGCAATCATTCAAGCAACACTGCAAAAGTGTTGGATCATTTATGGTGGATTCTATATTGCATTGAGAAGTTGTTCTCTATGTAACATTTCTCTTCTATCTTCTTTGTCTCTTTCTACATAGTAGTGATCCCTCGTACCGATTTTGCAATTACTTATATTGTGAGCTAATCCTTATCGTGGTTTTTCCCTCATTGGGTTTTCCACATAAATCTGGTGTTCTCGTGTACGGTGTTGATTTTTTTTTTTTGTTATCTACATTTCAAGGTTAATCACTTTAACAAAATAAGGGTTTAATGAATGCATGTGGATCTGATTACTGTTGATGGTTTTGATATTTTAATTTGTTACAACTGATTCACCACCCCCTCAATTTTCTTGTTCATTCAACAATTGGTATCAAAGCATGGTTCCTTGGAGAAGAGCTTATCTACTCTTAAGGTAGATCCAGGATGGAAAACAAGTTGGATTGCCCTAGATTTGAAGGAATAGACTATGCATTCTAGAAGAAAAAGATGGAAGGATATCAAGGAATCTCACAAGTATGAGATTGAAAAGGAAATAATGAATCCATATATAGTACACCTACAAATGGTCCAAGCAAAAGTGATGAGATCAAGGCACATGAGGTAAATGCTAAGGCAAGATTTATTCTTATGAATAGTCTTTCAAAATCTAAATTGGTAAAAGTTATCAATCTTAAGACTACTAAAGAGGTTTGGGATAATCTTGAAAGAATTTATGAAGGTGATTACAAGGTTAAACAAGCAAAGTTACAAAATTTGAAGGCACAATTTGAGACCTTGTGAATGTCTTAAGATGAAACAATTACAACCTACAAGCAGAGAATTGATGAGATTGTAAGTGCTATGAGAGGCCTTGGTACACAAGTCAAAGAACCTAGGGTGGTAAAGAAATTTCTCAAATCTCTGCTTGATTCTTACCATTAAAAAGGTATATCTGTTGATGGTGTTTTTTGCACAGCAACAACTCAGACAAAATATGATATCTTATCTCTCTTGAAAGGTAAATCTCTATCAACAAGCCTCAAGAGATAACCCCAAGGTCTCTAATGTCAGGTCTTGACAATGCAAAAACAACTCAGTGATAAATGTGAAAATGTTGGTAATCACAAAGGGACCTTACAAACAAATGTTGGAAGTGTACCTTCATCAGATGTAACAATATGGTGATGCCTTCAGTCCTAAAACTAACATAGATTCAAAATAAACAACAAAAGAGATAAGGGTTTAGATCTATATTTCTAAACTAACTCCTAAGATCAGTCACAACAATGATGAATGTTGCAAATGGACAGATCCCCAATGAAACCAATCTCTACTTGATCAGGGATAGACCCACAACTCCACATAAATGGTGCAATCTTCTAAGGAAATTAAATATTTTCAAACCATAAATATTCATCCACATACCCAAGAACTGGCGCAATATGAACAAACATTTATAGTTGAACTAAGCACAAAAATGAGGCCCAAACTAAATTTACACAACAATCTACAATCAGCAAATTGCTAAAAGTATGGACGAGAGATCAATCAACATTATTAACATTTCACCATTATTGCAAAAGAACTGAAAACTAACATCTAACATCTGAGAATCAAGAACAAGAAACCATAAACTGTCAAAGTGTAACACAAAGCTTTCCAAATCAACAATCCAATTGCATTACTTCTCCAACATTACATAACAATTTCAAGTCTCTCCTCTCCTACAGCTATTGACTTCTCTAACTTAGCCAATTTTGGCTTTTTACAACCCTTAATCAACTATTCTAACCCCTAAATCTAACCTCTTACAAATGAGAAGGCACTGGCCTTTGATATAAAATTACATTTTGAACCAATGGCCAGGATTTAATTCATCCAATGGCTGCAATTGCACTTCTAGAAGCATTAAGTCATTACATTTAATTTGAGAGCTCATGGTACATCACCATCCAATTGCATAAAAGCAGTTACATCATGGAACAATGAGAAAATAATATTATGCCAGCTTGTCATTAATAAAAATTATGATTGGATGATGAAATCAACTTCACATGTCTTCTAGAAACTCCTTCCAATTGTAGATAGTTTTGGCATGGATTCTTATGTAGACCCCACTTTTAATATTTGAATTGAACTCTTCCAGATTTCCCTTATGGCACGAATCCATATGCAAGTCCCCTTTTTGATTTATTTAATCCTAAAAAACACATATCATCATTAGTAGCTCACATGTTATAAAAAAAATCCCATCCATAAAATATCCAAATTAAACTTGAAAATTTTGGCCTTTTAAGAAAATTTTCCATTTTTGGAAATTTTCTGTTTTTGGAAATTTTCTATTTTTGGAATTTTTTTTTTGAAATTTTCTATTTTTGGAATTTTATTTTCAAAATTTTTCTCCATCTCAAGAATTTCATTTTCAAGAACATTTTAAAATTTCCAAGAAAAAATTTCCATTTTGGAAAAAATGCATTTTGGGAAAAATTTCCATCTGGGAAAAAAATCATTTTGGAAAAAATTTCCATTTTTGGAAAAATTTTGGATTTTGAGGGTGTCTTGGAAATTTCCAAAATTGGAAATTTTGAGATTTTGAGCCCTTCGTGGAAATCATGCCATGGAGGAAATTCGGGGATTTCCCAGGGTGAGAGAATTACGCGGGATGCATGAAATCCCCGAAAGTGCAACAATTATGGAAATCCAAGAGGTTGACGAAAATCAGAGATTTCCGCATAGGGAGGAAGTACCCAAATTTCATGCAAGGTCAAAATCCCCTAAACCTCATAACTTTTTTTCTAGAAGGGATTTTCAAAAATTTCAAAAAACAACCGTGCCTAATTTTTGTCTTCTATCCATGGGTGCAAAAAAGGAAATTTCCATTTTTGGAAAATTTTGGGATTTTGAGGGGGTCTTTGGAAATTTCGAAAATCAAAAATTTTGGGGATTTCCATAGGGACGAAACCCCCATTTCCGGTAGGGTCAAAATCCCCTAAACTCCATAACTTTTTTTCTAGAAGGAATTTTCAAAAAGTTCAAAAAGTAACCCAGCCTAATTTTTCATCCTCTATCCACAGGTGCAAAAATATTTACATATAACATTGAAAATTCACTTCAAAATCCTCATTTTCAAATTCCAAGATAGGTGAATTTCCCCCAAAGCCTCAAAATATTGTCCTCATCAAACCTAGTCTAGACTTAATCTCAAAATAACCTCCCAAGAAGAGCAAAACCAAAATTTGACAAGCCAAGAGGTAGAGATGCAAAAGAAAAAAGAGGGTCCCCACCTCCAGTCGTGTGAAAATTAAAGAAAATCCTACTAGGAAAATGTTGTTGTAGAGTTTTGATGATGAACAAGAATCATGAACCCAGAATCTTCTGGTTTCGATCTCCCTATCAGGCAAATAAATAAAAATGCAAGATTAAAGAATTAGAACCAAAGGTAGACTGAAACCTTCCATAAACTTAAAATCCAAGTGTGTGCAAGTGAGTTCATTTCCCTCCTTGAGCTACTACAGAAACCAAGCTTCAGTCAAGTTAGGCTATGTAAAGATTCTAGCTCCAAAAGCAACCTAGATAGAGCCTTGCCAACAGCATCCATAGTCTAATAAGCGCGGTCAGGCATCCATAGCCCTAACAAGGCTATCGCTGATTCTCGAACATAGCTCTCATGACTTTTGACGTCCATAGCCAGATAGGAATATTCAAATACTCTGATAAGTTGAATTCATTATTTTGATTTTCAATATTTTCTCTTTTCCTTCTTTTTGATATTTCTTTTCTTTTCACTTTTTGCATTTCAACCTGTGAACAATGAAGTTCACACTCAGGGCTGAGAACCACAATGGCGTTGATCTAGAAATAGGATTTTTCACCTAACATGACCTCACAAAGATTCCACAACAACCTCAGGATTCTTAAGATGTATGAAAAATATAAGATTTAAGAATACTTTAGGTTCAAACCAAACCAATGACCCATCCTCTTTAAATAAAACATTCAGACTGCTTGACAATAACAAAAGACCTCAGCCACCCATTCAAGACACTTGATTAAATTCCATCAATGAAATACTTAGAACAGTCCCAAATAGTGAAGAATTGTTGTGTAGGAAAGACACTTCCCCAACCAAAAAATAGAGAAACCTAAGTGTGAGAAGCAAAGCAACAACCAATTTGAAACCCAAAGCAAACCTAAACTAACCAAAATAGAAGCAAACCAAAAGCCATCTAAACTAACCAAAGAAAACTAATCCTAAAGAAATCTATCCTAAAGAAAGCAAAAACAAACTAAAGCAAAAGAAAAGCAGAGCAAGCTATATTTATTCAAATCAACATTATGTACAAAGAGAATCAAAGT
>VDFB02271358.1:570533233-570550477 GCA_007258455.2 Sequoia sempervirens
TTTTGTGTGCCCCTTCTTGGTGTCCTAGATGGTCAGTGTATCCCCAAAGTCTCATCTTAGGTTGACCATGCCTCATCCTCACAAAATTCTCTAAGTCCTAGGCCTTCACAGAGTTCCTTTGGCAGTTTGCCTCTACCAACATCCTTGACATCTTCCAGGCCTAGCCCCTCGGGTTTCCCATCATGGGTTTCCCTTTGGTGCTTGCCATCCCAAATGGCTAAATGACTCCATCTTTTCGTACCTTGGGTTCTAGTCAGTTGTTCGCCGTGTCTCAAATGCCTTTGGTGACTAAGTTCAAATTACACTGCTTTGAGACCCTCCGGACCCGGTCTTTCAGAATGCTCCTACCGGACTTTTGTTCTTCTTTCGTTGTCTCTGACGGCCATCTTCTAGTAACCTCCCAAGACCAAGAACCTAGGTCTTTGACTTTCATCCTCACAATGTTGTGTTGCAAAAAGGGCCATCCTTCATGAGCCCCGGGCTTGGTTAGCCGGACTTCTCCGGGCTTGGGGAAGTCAAGCAAGTTCTTGTCACGATCTACCACCACATCCCTCCACTCTCTGGGTTCCGGACCTCCCACCACCGTCTTGGAATTTGAATTCACCAACCCTCTCATCCTCCATACGGGCATTTATGGGATGCATTAAATGAGTCCTCAGGTATAAATAGTAAGCCTGACCTGTCATTTTCACAATGTCAGGTCAGCCAAAAGAGAGTTCAGAGCCACCAGAGAAGCTCAACACCTTTGCCATTTGCCTCCACCGCGCCCGTTGCTTGCATCGGTTGATTATCCAAGGATCTAGTGATCTCTCCACCATCGAAGTTCTTCGTATGCTTGTCACCGCTCACACATGATTTTTTGATGATTTCATGCTAAATAATGGATAAGTAGGTGGGGAAATGTGCATCCTTTGGGTAGAGAAAATGAACATCTAAAAAACCCATGTCTTAAAATTGCAAGGGATCCTTCAAAATTGCCTTAAAAATGAATCTGGGACTTTATCGTAGTGGCCCCATTCTTCTTGCAGAGCGTCCATGCCTTCCAGTCCTAAGCCTTCCCATAGCCACTGAAACTTCAAAACTTAAGACTTTAAACTGACAAAAAAATGTTCCTCTAGACCCGAGACTCCAGATTTCCTTACCCTGTTTACCATCAGGACTTATGAAAATGAACTATGATGCTCTTAGGCTTCCTGAGCCCATCCTCGTGGGATTCCATCCTTAGGATGTCACTAGGATTTTTCTGTTTCAAATGGCATATCCGTTGCATCCGCCCATGGCCCGAGTCTCGTCGTGATCTTTGCCAACCAAGTGAAGTGAACAAAGTGCCGCATCCACGGCATCCTTCGGACCTCATACTGTGGACTTCCATCCATAGACTTTTGCATCGACATCATCATTCCAAACATCCAAATGAGCCTGTCTTTCTGACTCCCGAGTCCTGGTGTCTCGATCGCCCAAGCAACTAGTGAAGAAAACATAAAGGCCAAACATGACATCGGGTCTAGTCCGCCAAGTCGTTCCCACCGGGTTTCCATTCAACATCCACCGTTCCAAATGGCCACTTCCCAACATCCTCCCAGCTCTTCAGACCCGAGCACTTAAAATATTAAGAGGGTAGGTCAACCGCCTTTCTGCCTCGTGGGTCTCGAACTCTAAAACTTTGTCAAAAGAATTATGTTTCCTCCTGGTCATTTCAAATAACAAACCCTAGACAGCTTTCCCGCCTCGAACCTCTGGGTGCTCCAAATATGATTCAAATGACCTCCAATCTAGAAATGAGCCTTGACCCACGTGCTCAAGATGAGCTCTCCTCGGCATAAATCTTTCAAATCATCAAAACTTGAAGCCGAGAGAAACCACAAGGATTGTCCTTCCTTGTTCACCCTTCCAAAATGACAATCCTATCAGGGAAGTCTGGCCCTTCGGGCCTAGATTGCCCATATTCCCTTCAGTGAACTACTGATGGAATCTCAAATTAAATTTTTGACCTTATGAGCGATGTATTATCAAATTTGACCTCATTGACAGGTATTTTGGCTAACACTAATGTCTTTAAGCTTAATTGTACTAACTATGCCTTTATCTACAGGATATAAGGAATTGGGTGCAGGACCCTCGAGGACAGCTACAGAGAAGGACAAAGGGAAAAAATCAAGTAGAGTTCCTCATGGGAAAGAGGACAAAGACAAAATGAAATAACAATTCCAAGGGGAGCCTTTACACTCAAATGTCGTTATAGACTGGAAAGAAATCACAGACACCAATATCAGGCAAGTCAATATTGATGAATTCAAGCAAAGAGTTAGGGTCAACCTAACCACGGAGAATGCAAGATTGATCTGAAGCAGCAGAATTGCTAAGGTTGTAGGCTTTCCTCCATCTCTCATCGCTCCTGAATTGGTCATGGCATGTAGGAAAGCATATCAACCAGAGACTCAAACAATAGTTGATAAGGAAGGAAACATTCTAGCTAATATATCTGGTGAGGCAATAACGAAGACCTTCCATATCCCTACCTTTTGGGAGATCGAACTGTCGACAATCAAGGAATGCAAGGCATTGTGGGATGCAGATCCCATAGGTTTTAGAAAGCTTATAAACCAGTATTGGCTCAAAGACAAGTGAGGCAGTGCTGTGAAAGTTCCTCAAGAACTTTTCCATAGCAATTTTCATGAAGATTATCATGACTTGGTGACTCTGTTAGGCAGAGTAATGTGCCTTCCCACTACTGCATATTTTCAAGAATGAATGGTATACTTTGTGGAGAAGATTCTTCATGGAAAGGAGGATGTTACCACAAACACCTCATTCTACTGGGGAAATAATAAGTGACTGCTCCCACAAGCAGTCTATTAATGTCAAGAAGACCTCCAAATTCTATATGGCCTCCTATCTTGTTTACTCGGTGGTCGAACAGAGGCATTACAACAGATTATTCAAAGCACCTAATGAAGAATCTAGGAAAAAGCTAAGGGTTTATGATAGACACCCCCAACTCCAGTTTAGAAATTTTAAGAAGGATTATTGTAGGGTGAATGATGCCTTCATGGGCCACATCATTCGACTACTAGGAGGGTATTTTGAAAGGAGAATTTCTCACAGTGCTCGGGTGTTCATGAAACAATACGCCTTCTTGTTTATTCAATACCCTAAGTTCACCTATATTCATGCCCAAGGTTACACAGAGAGGCCGAATAAGCTACCCCACTACCCCAATGACCGGATCATATTGTTAGAACTCTTTCATTAGCTGCGGCATGTACATACTCTCCTCAGTAGCAAGCATTTGGCAGGGATCCCTTATTGGTCAACTTTCGGCTAGGGGATGTACAAATTGCAAACCTCCTAGTGTGCTGGTAATTTTGAAAAGGAACTAGTAGAATATCATTTTCACCTACATGCTACTTGCCCATGAATGGACCTGTATGGGCACATAGGGAAAGTGTTGGGACTAGAGTATGCACATTTGCATCACGTAGATGATTTATGGGAAAATTGCAAAGATGATAAAGAGGTGCATGCAAGGAACTACATGCAAATGACCATGTAGTTTGTGAAAAGGGTGAATATATTTCATGTCTTGACCAGGTTGAACAAGATGAAAGCACTATAATGGACCCTAGGTACAATGCAGTCGCCAACTTGCCACTGCCAACAATATATTGGGATAAACAAGAGGTCAATGACCTCAATATTATAGCCAAGCACATGGAGGCTCGCACTAAACAATAGGTCAATGGATAGGTAGCCTGATTGAAGCAACAGAGGGTTGTCCTAACATATGAAGGGCTCAAAAGTGATCCAAGTGCCACAGACGACGTTGCTGCTACAACCTCGATAGGAGAAACATCTAAATCCCCTCCACTCACAAGATTGAGGAAAATAAAAGAGACTGAAGAACAACAGTTGAATCCTAAAGTGTATGCAAGGAAGGCTTTAGAGGGTGAGTCCTCAAAGAAACACAAAGGGTCTGGAAGTATCACAGATTTTCCCACAATTAAAGAGGATCTACTTCACAAGTGAGAGGAAATAGAGATGGATAAACTGAGATCTCCACTGGCCACTTCTGATGTTGTCCATCCACCTATTTCCCAAACTATAGTTGCTACATCCCCACCTGTAGTGGATATTTTGGTCCACCTTGCCTCCTCTTCACCAGTTGGGCCTATAGTATTGGTTGATTCCTCCTCTGCTACAACTTCTTTGCTTTCCACCGCCTCCATGTCTCCCACCACATTGTTTCCATTGGAAATTACTACAATACCAATGCACACACTCACATTTCCAGAGGCATTCTCATGACACATGCAGAATGTTCCCTTTGAAATTTCTCAAGTATTATTCAACCCCACCATTTAGGTTGCTTTAGCACAAGTCCTCGCCAGTGTTTCATCCACAAAGCCTCCAATGGAACCACCATCAATGGAAGCTATGATGAAAATATTTGAGGAACTGGAATGGAGAGAAAGAGAAGCTTCAATAGAATTGGAAGAAGAGGCAGATGAGTATCATCATGAGAATCCAGAGTATGAGCACCTGCAAATTGACAAGGTGGTTGATGAGGAAGAAGAAACAGGTTCTTCTGAAAGTGGAGCTGAAGAAGAGAATGTTGATGGAAAAATTATTGTACAAACCTTCAATCCAGATTTTGAGGAGTTGGCTCGACAACTGAAGGATGTCATAGAAGAAGTAGAAAAGTCACCTCCCATAGAAGAGGGACAA
Organism: Sequoia sempervirens; assembly: GCA_007258455.2. Taxonomy (NCBI): domain Eukaryota; kingdom Viridiplantae; phylum Streptophyta; class Pinopsida; order Cupressales; family Cupressaceae; genus Sequoia; species Sequoia sempervirens. The sequence continues at coordinate 570,537,959 of VDFB02271358.1, forward strand.
GAAGATGACAAGGCAAGAGAAAATGTAGAGCTTCCTATAGGTGAACAATAAGAGGAAAGCCCCGAACATGACGAAGAAATGCCTTTCTCCAGGGCACAAGAAGAACAAGGAAAGGAGTAGTGGGAAGGTGTGCTATCTCCTCATAATGAAGAAGAGAATGTAGCAGAGGAAAAACTTGAAGGTGAGGCTCAAACTGACAAGAGTCTTGAAATTGAACAATCTAAGGAGTGTGTGCACAAGGATGAACAGGATGAAGAAGTTGAAGAAAAGGAAGAAGGGGAGGCTAGAAAAGAAGAAATTCCCAAGGAGCGGTTGCCTACTAAGTCTCCCATCAAATGGCTTATGTTCATCCAAGACTCTGATGAAGAAGAAGGAGAAGGCACTAAGGCAGAGGAAGAGGATCCCAGAGATAAAGAAGTCGAATTCTGAACAAATAAGGAGGACGATAATTGTGAGTCACACAAAGAAAAATATACTATGCCTGAATGGTTAGAAAAGCAGCTTGAGAAGAATGCTCCTGCCCAGGCTGACCTGAGAGCAAGGTTGGAAGCTATCTTAGCTAGGGCACAAATCACTACCAGAAAGGAAAAGAAGCCCAAAATTAGATCCAAGGTAACAATGGATATTTTTGGGTCTAGGACCATCCAGGTGGCAACACTGGTGGTGGGAACATAAGGGATAAGCTACAATGTCTCTACCATTGATTTGGGAATGACTACTAGAGAGAAAAAGGTATAGCATCTCCAAGAATTTGTTGCCACAATGGTACACCTACTACAAAAAGACAATGTTTCAAAAGAAGAGTTAATGGCACATGTCGCTGACCTGATGACATACATCCAACAATGGTCCTCTACAGAGAAATTTCCTACCACATTTGTGGCTCCACCACAACTACTATCAAAAGAGAAAATAGATAAACTAGAAAAGAGAAAGAGTTTGGAAAAGACTACAGAAAGCTGGTTCCGGTAGGTTCTATACATTGGAAACATAGGCATCGGTCGGTTTGTCTAGACAACAAACAAATTATTGGATCTCAAATAGTCTCTTGAGGGTATGAAGAATCTTTGCACTGACTTCCCAGCAAGATATGAGTCTACCTACCCAAAGATTGAGACTATTCTTAAGCTACCAAGTGCTACTTGGGAAAAGGAGTTCGCATTCAAGAAGGATGATCACTAGCTCGTGGATGTGTGGAAGCGTTATTTTATCAATCAAAAAGAAAGGTTGGAGTTGGTTCTCAGTAAGGTGAATACAAATATCGAGTGGGCCAAGGAGATCAGAGTGGATTGTACTTTATATTTGAAGTTGGTAGCGGGATATGACATGCCTACAGTTCAAATAGATCTAGAGAAGATAAAGCCCCACTTTCAGAAGAAGATGGAGGAAGGGATGTCAAATGAAATCACCACCGATTTCATGAGCTTCACTACCCAAGCCTTCACCCAGTCAAAGATGTTCTAGGACCACATTGAAAAGTATGATGAAGATTGGGAAAATCTCACCGAACAATCCAAAGAGTTGAGTTATCAAGTGTTGCGATCTGAAATCATAGACATGGATAAGTTCCAACCGTTGGTTCTAAAATTTATAGAGTATGGAACTTTGAAGAAGCAAGAAGTCAACCCTATTGTCAATGAAGAGCTCCTAAAGGAATAGCTACAACAAAATGGAAATCAACAAAAAGACAAAATACTACAGTGTCGTCACTAGAGGATGAAATAGGGATAAAGACAAAGTTGTATTTTAAGTTGTAAAATATTGCGGGGTAGGTAGAACCCTAATTTGTAATGAATCTTGGCCACACGATGCAAATTAATCTTGGCCATTCATTCTACCTTTTCGACACTATAAATAGGGGGTCTCCTCTCATTTTCAAGAGAGTTGAGTTGTTGTAATGACATGCTGCAGAAATTTTAATGGAAATACATTGACTTTGGTGCATTTTCTAAGTTTTTCTTTATGTTTCATTATTCAATCTCCCATAGCTAGATGTTTTAGTTAGATTTACATTGATGTTCTAGTTGGTTTTAGATTGCTTAGATATATTTGGTAATGTTGTTCTCTGGTTATGAAAATTTCTGTTGTGTAGATGTCTTCCCAGTCCATACTTTTTGCTATTTGTTGTTGGTAGATGGTTGTGTAAAGTTAGTCTGGGCTATGACTTAAATCTGCTTTAAAATTTTATCTTTATTCATGCATATATATGGTGGATGAATGGTAAAATATCTACAGACCTTAGAAGATAGTGCAAATTTCATAATACTATAGGTTTCTTGGTTAAGTGGAATCCTATTTAAAGGAAGTTGTCCACAGTAGAACCTCCATGGTCACTGTTCATAGTTAGTTACAGATCCAAGAAACTCTCATTTTCCCTACTCTTTTTCCTTTTTTTATAGAAATAACCTATGCTAAGGTTCATTGCACATTTTAAAGCCAAAACTTAAGGATAACATCGAAGTTTTAAATTGTTGTTTGAACCTGCAACAAAATACACATCAATTTCCATCCTAGAAACTTTAATTCATAAGATCCACTTTGCATCTAGTTGTGTAAGTCCGCCTGGTGATTCCAGCAAATCACATCAAATATCAACTAAGGAATTCCATGCAAGTCAAGACCTAACATTAGAGACCTTGCATTAGAGACCTTGGGATACTGTTCTACAATCTTATTGTGGAAGATTGTCTTTCAAGAAAGGTAGTGCACCTATGCACTGCTTGTGTTGAGAAAGTGTGCAAAAACACGACATCAACAGAACTAGTACTAGAAGGAGGGTTGAGTTAAGCTAGAGCAAGGTGTTTCACTCTCCCCAGAGAGGTCACAAAGAGTTTTGAGGTTGATTCCAAACGTAGGGGAATTCCAAGAACTACAGCCTCCTACAAAGAGCAAGAAGAAGTAGGAGGGAGGACATAGCCTCTTCTTCTTCCACCATCCCACCCACTTCACCCATTCCCTCGCCTCCTTACTCCTTCCATTCACCTTCATCCATTCCACCCAACTATACCAAATGTCTTTTCCACCTCTTATCTCCAGCAGCTAGGGAGTTGCCACTCTCCCTGCCCTTCAAGTTTAGGGAAAAATCCAAACAGTCATGACCCAGGTATAGTCCCAAGCTGCTCTCTTATAGCAGGTGCAACCCTAGATTGGCGTTCCTCAATAAAATGTACCACCCCCACCTCCCATCACGGCTTGGTTGGCGCAAAATCCTTTGCCATTGAACTTCATTGCTTATCATGACATACCCAAGAATCCAGAGGGCTTATGCATGAATTTGAATCCTTACGACCTGTAAAGGAAAACAAAAGAACACATCAAAATATTTGAAACAACAATTAAATATATGCAGATTGATTGTGAAGATGTTGCATGCCACCTCTTTCCATACTCACTAGGGGAGGAAGCTTTTTAATGGTATATCAATTTGTCGAGAGGGTCTATTACTTCATGGGACCTCATGAAGAATGCTTTCCTACATAAGTATAAGATTATGATAAGCCCTTTAGAGCTATTCCGACAGTTTATGCCGTTCCGAAGATAAATTAATGAACCAATTGGATTTTTCAATGATTGCTTCGATCGTGCATTTATGAGACTTTAAGACCCACACGTTCATAACGATATTGTGACTCTACATATCTACTATGCAACATTAGATAATCTCATGTCCGGGTTGGTGAAAATGATGAATCAGTCACCTGCTAGACTAGTAGACTCTTATGCTGAAGTTGTTAAGGCTAGTACAAACTTGGGGTAGAATATCTTCAGTCCGCTGCCCTCTTTGGGTTTGATAGCTCATTTGATGCAAGTTTAGGGGATTAACCAAGAATTCGCTCATTAGACACCTCTTATGAACCAGGTGCTGCAACTACCTATCATCACACATCTCGGACAACCAATGAATCAATTGCCCCTTGTCCCTTCTTACTTATAGCCTCAACAACAGCAAATCTACCCTTAGGATCCCAAACAATAGTAGGTGTACTCTCAGCAGCCACAAGCAACATTATACCTATCAGGACCAGAATTCCCTCTAGCACATCAAAACTAGCTGGTGGCCCTGCCTATCTTTCTCCAAAATCAAGCGCCACAGCTGAGTAACACTAAGAAGGAAAAATTGGAAGAGTTGACATAAATGATAAAGAAAATGTCTACGAAGATGACCCACCTAAGAAATCAGAATAATTAGTTGCAGGCCTCCCAGAGTAGCCTCCAGGCTAACCTTAATTGGGATAGCAAAGATAATAGGGATGGTAGGGATAACCATGAAGCCAACACTTCTTCTGGACAAAATTATGATAGAGGGTTAAATTCAAGTCAGAACCTTGAGAGGAGACCTTCCCAGAGGTAGAATCGCACGTGGAATACATTACCTAACAATGGAGGTGTCCCTACTCACTTGGATCAACCTACCATCAATTAAAAGATGACTAGTTGAGTGTATCTCGCCGAGGCCACTCTATCTGGATGGTGTCGGATTCACAAGACAAGCAGACACTGTGAGTTGGATTGTCTTGAATTCTAGACAGCTGCTGAAATCTTCCAAGTGGAGGAGAAAAATGTTGTTGATAGTGTTCGTTGCAGGGACATCGTCCCATTTGAGCCCTATGACTCTTCCTTCCTCATGGTCAATCAAGCTCCCCTCCTGCGGAGCAACTGCAATGAGCCAAAGATCGAGGTCACACCCATCATGAATGAAGAAGTGCAAGAGGTAAGTAATGAAGAAACCTTGTCCTGACTTTTTGATTCAGTAGACAATGGTCCATTAGATGAGAAAGAGCCATATGTAGACGAAGTCCATATGTTCCACCAAAGAAAAATTCCCTACTTCCTTAGGAATAGGCAGGCGGGTGGACCTTTTACTACTTCTACCCCGCCAAATAATTTTAGTACCCTGCTTGATCCGAATGCTAGCAATAATCTTGGGCGTCCCCATGTGCCCACCAAATACTTCAATAGAGATAGGTCACAAAATTAGCCTCAAAACTAGTCCCAAAACCAGCCTCAAGGCCAATCCCAAAACCAATCAAGTCAAACAAAAGCCCAACCTTCTAGCTCTACCATAGGTCGAGCCTTTGATTTTGAGATTGAACAAATGGGTGAATATGTAGCAGAACAATTCAAGAAGGTAAAAATTAGTTTATCCACCTTCGAACTACTCAAAGTCCCTGTTGTAAGGCATGCCTTCTTTAGGGTACTTAATGGAACCCCATCATCTAAATTAATGCAGGAAACATCAATAAAAAGGGTCACCTTTGAAGAACCCAAGCAAGAGCCTATGATTTAGGATGTCATAGGGAAAAGGAAGGACAGTCCTTTAAATCAGTCTATAGGTAAACAACCAAAAAAAGAGACACATCACAATAATAGGTCGATCTCCAAAGATCAATCACCCAAACAAACCAAGGACCAGACTGGGGATAGAAGAAAAGCTCAAGTAGCCCAAGTGGACACACCTATGGGCTTCTTCCAAGGGAAATTAGAAACACTACCCTTCCTTACTACCATCCGGATATTCGAAAAAAATATACACAATTGTTTGATTGACTCTAAAGCATCGACTAACATCATGACCCGAGTTGTATGCAAAGCCCTTGGGATTAAACCCACACCTTCAAAGAAAAAGGTGACTAAATTAGACAAAACTGAGATAAATATCATGGGAGAGATGAATCAGATCCCAATGTAGATTTTTGTGGACCTGATGGTGCAACAAGTCATTGACATCCAAGTTGCGGATATTCCCGATATGTATGGAATCATCTTGGGATAGAACTTCACCCACGCCTTGAATGGATATGTTGCAACAGATTTTTCACACATGTGGCTGCTATGGAAGGGACTACCCAATCAAATCCACATCAAGTGAGAGCCACTCATGAAGTTCATGATTACTGAAAATAACAACCTCAATGAGGTGTTATTTTTTGAAAATTAATTGGGGAATTATTGCCCCTTTGTTTATCAAGAAGAGGCAGAGATTCAAGAAGAAGGGATGGTGGTCAAGGTCCTATTGGTGCAATGCATCCCCCCCAATGATTTAACCCATACACCTTAGAGCACAAAAATGCTAGTAGAGGCCAATGATGAGGGAACCCCTAAGGACAACACTTTGGGACTGTTAGATGGATTCTAGGATTTTATGGAGAAGTGCATACAAAATCAGCTCAACTTGGATGCAAGAATGAATTTACAAGAGCTCCTATTGCCCAATTGGTGTAGGGTACATGATGCAGCTCATTCCGAATTTGAATGTTTCCTATGCCAAACAGCAATAGAACACATCAAGAAATTAGCCACTCCCAAGAAGGAATTGTCATCGAAGTAGCCTGCCCTCCACCATACCAAGCCACTATGTACTTTGGAAGTCGTAAATGACAAATCATAGCCTAAAGGAAATACTCACCTTAGTGGCCCTGGCGCCAAAGAGCCTTCCAAATTCTATACATTACGCTTCAATGGATGCAAGTCAAAGCAAGGAGCCAGTGTCGGATTCGAGCTTATCATCCCCATGGGTAAGTCTTATTTCACTTCCCATAGACTTCAGTTTTATTGTACCAACAATGTAGTGGAATACGAAGCTTTAGTTCATGGTTTTCTAATGGCCTTGAAGAAAAAAGTTAAAATTTTGCAAGTTTTTAGTGATTCTGAGCTAGTGGTTAAACAAATCAGAAAACTATACCCCTGTCATGACAGAAGATTGGAAAACTAGAGGCATAGGGTTTGCGATCTTTTAGAAGGGTTAGACACATTCAATAGACAGTTGATTCCCTATGCTCAAAACCATATGACTGATGCTTTTGCTTAGGCAGCCAGCACGTTGCAACCCTTATCCATATCAGGCTTCAATAAATTTACTATTGAGCTAACTTCTACACTGTCTGTTCTAGATAATGTCACCCATTTTCAAGTCTTCAATGATGATAAGTACATCCTTGAGTTCATCACGAGCTCTAATCTCTTTTCCACTCAAATAATTGACAAAGTTGATCTAGAAGAAGCCAAATTGGACATAAAGGGGATTATCAACCTCAGGACCAACACGATTCCCCAAGGGATGGTTCAGCTGGAACGCATTTTTGACTTGGATCATATCAGAGATCAGGGTCGACAAATGAAGAAGGAATCCATATGCAACCAACGTGACACTTGCAACATCAGAACTTTCAAGGAGATCAAAAATGTTTTTATTGGCAAAGTGTGTACTGTAGAGGAAAAGAAAGGGATTGTGGATGCTTTATGGAAGTATCATGATGTGGTGGCATGGAGCTATGAGAGCCTTAAGACTTATGACACCTCCATCATCATGCACACCATCCCTCTCAAGACTGAAGTGCGGCCATTCCACCAATGGCAATGTCCTATTAATGCCTTGCTAGAACCAATCATATACAAAGAGATGCAGAAATTCTTGTCAGTGAGAATTATATTCCCAGTCAGGCATTCTGCATGGGTAGCCAACCTGGTCCTGGTTAGAAAGAAGAATGGAGAAATAAGATTGTGTGTAGACTTTGGCAATTTGAACAGAGCTTAAAGAAGGACAACTACCTGGTGCCTTCATTGGATGAGGTACTACAGATTGTTAATGGCTCACAAATGATGTATTTTCTCGATGGGTACTCTGGATACAACCAAGTTATGGTGCATTACGAAGATTTCCACAAGACAATGTTCACCACCAAGTGGGGGACCTTTTCCTACAGGAGAATTCCCTTTGGGCTAATCAATGCTGGTGCCAATTTCCAACGTGCTATGGACATTGCCTTCAAAGACTTGATTGGGAAATGCATAATCATCTATATGGATGATTTAATTATTTTCTTTAAGAAATAGAGTGATCATGTCTCTGATTTATGCAAGGTATTTCAAAGGTGTAGGGAGTTTGGAGTCTCACTTATTCCAAAGAAGTGCATCTTTGGAGTGATTGAAGGGAGGTTGATGGGGCATATCATTTCAGAGAAGGGAATCCCCATAGACTTTGAACGCATCCAATCTTTGCTAAAGATTCTACTGCCAAGTAGTAAAAAGGAACTGAAATCTTTCTTTGGGAAGACCAACTTCATGAGGAAATTCATCACAAGCTTTATTGAAATTGTTAAGCCACTCAACACCATGTTGAAGCAAGATGCCAAGATTGAGTGGACTCCCGAAGTGAAGCAGGAATTTGAAGAAATTAAACAAGAAATTGTTGAAGCACCTATTTTTTTCATCCTAGACTATCTGAAGCCACTCTACATCTACTCATTCACTTTAGAACATTCTTGTGCCAGCATTCTAACTCAGAAAGATGAAAAGGGGAATGAGTATTTGATTTCCTTCATGAGTGCCCCTTTGAAAGATGTTGAGTTGCACTACCACAACATAGAAAAACAAGCATAAGACCTCGTTAGGGGAGTGAATAAATTCATACATTACATCCTATGTAATAAAGTTTTCGCCATTGTCCCTGATCTAGCCGTGAAGACACTACTCACACAAAATGAGTTGGGGGAACAAAGAGAAAAATGGGTCACATTGCTACAAGAGTATGATATGGAAATCCAACCAATGAGATTGGTGAGAGGACAAGCACTTACCCAAACAATTGTTGAAACTGTACTAGAAGCAGGGCTAGAACTCACTGTGCAACAATACTAGTTGGAAGATGTTTCTCCAAGAGAATGGTATGAGGACGTCATTTACTATTTACTAAATCACAAATGCCCACCTCACCTACAAGGAGTTCAAAAATGTGCTCTCAAACTGAAAAGCAATAGTTTCATGCTGCAATGATCTATTTTATACAAGAGAAATCATGAAGGTATCTACTTAAGATTCCTTGGCAAAGAAGAAGCAGATCGAGTCTTGAAAGAATTTCATGACAAGTTTGGCACTGGTCACAGATTTGGACCTTCCACCACACATTAGATATTAAGAGCTAGATATTACTCACTAACAGTCTTCAAGGATGCTCATAGCCATGTCCGCTCATGTCACACATGCTATACTATCGCTACCAAGGAAAAGAATGTTGTTGTACCACTATAACCTGTTTTGGAGGTGAGGTCATTTGTGCAATGGGGTTTGTATTTCATTGGTCTGGTAAGCCCTCCATCATCTATGGAACATAGGTACATTCTTACTACTACTGATTATTTCACTAGATGGATGAAGGCAATTGCATGTAGGCAATGCACAACTGAAGTAGTTACAATTTTTTGGGAAAGTTTCATTTTAAATCACTTTGGATGTCCTTATGCATTAGTGTGTGATAATGGACCTGCATTTGCTTCATTAAAAATTTTTGGTTGGGCTTTTGAGTATGGGATAGCCCTTAAGTTTTCATCCAATTACTACCTTCAAGGCAATGGCCTTGTTGAATCCACGAACAAGAACCTGATCACCATGATCAAGAAACTGCTTGATAGGAATCCTAAGGACCGGCATACCCAACTTCATTTTTCCCTTTGGGAAAATCGCACTCACCAAAAGGCTTCCCTTGGTGATTCTCCTTTTCACCTCATCTACGGCTTAGAGCCCATATTTCCTATCTACATGAATATCCCTACCCTCTAGTTTATCAACAACTTTTATGAAGGGGGGGATCGTAGAGAAGCTTGGTTAGCTGATCTCTTGCACTTAGAAGAAGTACGAGACTATGCAATAGAAAATTTTGCCAAACATCAGGGCGTAGTCAAATGCTAGTTCAATTTTCAAGCCAAGATCAAGGCCTTTAGAATCACAGATCTAGTCCTATACTGGGACAAGGCCCATGAAAAGAAAGGGGGACATAACAAATTCAACAAGCTTTGGATTGCCCCTTTCAGATAGCTGAAATCCTGGGAGATAATGCTTTCCATTTAAAGACCCTTATTAGTGAAGATGTCCCGTTGTCGGTCAATGAGCAGCACTGAAAGCATTATTTCCAAGCTTGAGCTCATTTGAGATGCTCTTTGTGAATATTTGTACATAGGTTAGGTTAGGTTGCCTTTCGGTTTGCTTGCATTTCGTTGTTCCACATTGCTCTATTTTTTCTATCTCCTGATTGTTTTGATTTGAAGAGGGTGTCCTTTGTTCTACTACGGTGGTCATGCTCATTCAATGAATAATGCACTTTGTTGTCCATCCTTAGTATTATTTTGCTAAGAACTCATTCTTGACTATTGGTCCCTAAAAGCTACCTAGGAGTGATTTCCTCATTTGAACTCTTCCTTAGAACTCGACCCTTGGTTGAATCCTTTTACATTCATCTAAGCTCTCGCACAAAATGCATGTTAATTATTTCCAAAGGGTTGTATAATGACTATTATGACATCCAGGTAAGTGAAAAATCTTGAGTCCACTCTAGTGACCACTATGGTTCTCAAACCCATCATAGGCTTCAGTGCTTACATGGTTGAGCAAAAGATAAGTAAAAAATTAAACATCAAAAGAAAGAGAGAAAGGAAGGAAAATTCTAAAATCAAGCAACCATACGAGTGTGTGAGTAACTCTACCGAGGCTATGGACACCTAGCTGGCAGTAGAGCAATATCCATGAGATCACAATGACAACTCTTTCGGGGCTATGGATGCCTGAATGGTAGCAGGACAATTTTTGGGTTACTTTTGGTGTTGGGAAGTTTATGTAGCTTACTCGGTTGGATTAGCTATCACTTTTCATGGTTTTCATAGAAAGGAACGAATTCACTACACACACTTCTGAGACATTTTGTAGATTGACCTGACTAAGGACCCTATTCCCTTAGTTCACTCTTGGAAGTCAGCCCCTAGTTTGCAAAACCAAAGATTCTAGGTCTTGAATGAATACTTATCCTTAGAACGCTCAGGAGCGTTCCCCTAGCAGAGCTTCCATTTGTTGTTCCCTCAACACAAACGCCTTATTCCGAATGGGGACCCTCTCCTTCCTTCACCTTGTCGGGTCATTTTATCACTGCCTCATTTTGTGTGCCCCTTTTTGGTGTCCTAGATGGTTAGTATGTCCCCAAAGTCTCATCTTAGGTTGACCATGCCTCATCCCTGCAAAATTTTCTAAGTCCTAGGCCTTCATGGAGTTCCTTTGGCAGTTTGCCCCTGCCAACATCCTTGACATCTTCCGGGCCCAGCCCCTCGGATTTCCCATCGTGGGTTTCCCTTTGGTGCTTGTCATCCCAAATGGCCAAATGACTCCATCTTTCCACACCTTGGGTTCTGGTCAGTTGTTCGCTGTGTCTTAAATGCCTTTGGTGACTAAGTTCAATGACTAAGTTCAAATTACACTGCTTTGAAACCCTCCAAACCCAGTCTTTTAGAATGCTCCTACTGGACTTATGTTCTTCTTTCGTTGTCTCTAATGACCATCCTCTAGGAGCCTCCCAAGACTCGGGACTCAGGTCTTCGACCGCTGTCCTCACAAAGTTGTGTTGCAAAAAGGGCCATCCTTCACAAGCCCTGGGCTTGGTTAGCGGGACTTCTCTTCCTAGGAAGATGTTGTAAGTTCTTCATCAATACACAGCCACCAGCTCGCATCCCTCCAGTCTTTGGGTTCTGGACCTCCCGCTGTCGTCTTGGAATTTGAATTCACCAACCCTCTCATCCTCTATACAAGAATTTATGGGATGCATTAAATGATTATTGTGGTACAAATAGTAAGCCCAACCTATCATTTTCACAATGTCAGGTCAGCCAGAAGAGATTTCAGAGCCGCCAGAGAAGTTCAATGCCTTCGCGATTCACTGCCACTACCCCTATTGTAGGCATCAATTAATTCTCCAATGATTCAGTGATCTTCACCACTGGGTTCTTCAGGTATGCTCGCTGTTCACCCTCCTGCATGATTTTTTTGATGATTTCATGCTAAGTAATGGATAAGTAGGGGAGAAATGTGCATCCTTTGGGTAGAGAAAATGAACATTTAAAAAACCAATGTCTTAAAATTGCAAGGGACCCTTCAAATTTTCCTTAAAGATGAATATGGTACTTTACCATAGTGGTGTCATTCTTCTCATACAACGCCCGTACCTTCTGGGCCTGAGCATTCCTATAGCCACTGAAACTTCAAAACTTAAGACATTAAACTAATAAAAAATTGTTTCGCTGGACCCGAGCCTCTGGATTTCCTTACCCTATTTGTCGTCAGGACTTACGAAAATGAACTATACTACTCTCAAGCTTCCTAGGCCCATCTTCATGGGATTCTGTCCCCTAGATGTTGCGAGGCTTTCACCATTTCAAATGGCATATCCACTTTGTCCACCTGTACCCCAAGTCCTGATGTGATCATCACCAACTAAGTTAAGTGAAAAAATTGTCGCATCCATGGCATCCTCTGAACCCCAGACCGTGGAGTTCTGTCCACAGACTTCCACATCGACATTGCTGTTCCAAACAACCAAATGAGCCCATCTTTCTAACTCTTAGGTCCTGGTGTCCCAATCGCCCAAGCAACTAATGAAGAAGGCACAAAGGCCAAACACGATGTCAGGTCATTCCCACCGGGTTTCCATTCAACATCCACCATTCCAAAGGACCATCGCCCAACATCCTCCCAACTCTTGAGACC
>VDFB02271358.1:570550577-570671739 GCA_007258455.2 Sequoia sempervirens
GAAATCAGAAAAATGCAATAAACACGGATAGTGAAAATCTGGCAAACAGACGCTATCTGTACCTCTCCATTTATTAGTTCCTGTTTTGCACGATGTCTTTTCAAAGTTTCCCTTTTGCCGCATCTTTTTCATCTTAGGGTTATTAATTGCATCATCCTGCCGCCACTTGCCTAGAGTATTAAAACATCTTACCATGGCTTGATCGTTTGTACATATTCCTTTCTGCAAGTTGTGTCAATCAACAAGGCAAAATTCAGCTGGGGGCACTTAACTTTCAGAACGTACCAAAACAGCTAGACCATGACATAGGATCTAATCATACAAACTCATATGTCAATGTTATCCGATCATGACACACTTTTCAACAAGATATCATATCATTTGTCTATTGGATGATCCAAATATCTGAATAATGTATGCATTAATAGTATTACATGTTTGACTAAAAGTTGTTTGATTTTTGCTATCATTACTCTAGAGCACACTCAATGATGTACTAAACTAGAGTGGCGAGGAATGAGAATGATTTTTTTTCTTTGTCTACTATCTGAAGGTTAACAATCATTCTGATGCAAATATGTCACAGGACATGACAATCAAAGCAATATCATCGATGACAGTTCCACATTTGCATCAGAACGGTGGTTAATCTTTATCTGTTTATGCAAGAAATGCTCAGGTCATCTCGGTTCAATTATACCTCGATGCTTGTGTTCGCTTGCTATATCAAAATTCATGAAAGTTGTACTCTGGTCATCATTGGCGCTGATTTCCCCTCTGATGCTTGTACATACTTCCAACATTTCAAAATGTTCTATGATGATTCAAGAAGGCTTATAACAGGCTCAACAAACTGGTTAGTTTCATATCGTTGCATGTTCATTAGATCATTGTATATATCTGCATATTGGATTCATATCCATATTTTGAAGGGCTGAATGAAGGTATTAAATGGTTGTCATTAAGTTTTGACCTTTTCGTGGAGGACATTTGGACATTTAATTCATTACATTCATTCATTTTTTATATCATTTTATCATTTCATCATTGCATTCATTCATTTATCATTTTACCATTTCATATCATTTAACATTTCATCATTCCTTTATCATTTCATATCATTACCATTAATATTTCATTACCATTACCATTTGTCATTTCTACTATTTCATATCATATCATTTCATTATCATTTCATTACCATTACCATTTATCATTCCATCATTCATTATTCATTTTACCATTGCATATCATATCATTTCATTAACATTTCATTACCATTACCATTTATCATTCCATCATCTCATTATTCATTTTTACCATTTCATATCATATCATTTCATAAACATTTCATTACCATTTATCATTTCATCATTCATTTATCAGTTTACCATTTCATTTCGTTATCATTGTCATTTTTTACCATTTAGCACGCATCATTTTATCTTTCATTCATCATTTAACCATTTCACTACCTTTCACATCTACCATTTTGTATCATATTACCATTTTCATTACATACACATTACACAAAATATATCATTTATCTTTTCATCATTATTCATATCCATCATGTCACAATGCATTTTCATACATGGAATATTCAAAACAAAAATAAAAGTAACATCTCACATACATCACCACATACCATCCTGCATCATAATGATTGGTCAGCAAAAATAATAAAACCATATCAAAATCCATCTTATAACATACATGCATAAACGTCATATCCATATTATATCATAAATGCATGAACATAAACATCATCAGAAACATCGCCGCTGCATATCATCGCTCATCAACATAATACAAATGTCCAAATGTCCAATGAAACTAATAAAAGGTCAGAACATAAATACATCATACATGATCAAAACTCAGTATACATAATGAATCAAGACCCAAAATGGCTAACTGGTAGATGCCCCTGAAGGAGCTGGTCCGGAAGGAGGTGGCTTGCCACTCGGACCTGCATCAGGATCCCATCGAGGTCCTGTCACCTCTCTGCCATGTGTAGATGTCCGAGATCGGGTCCTTGTCCTGCTGTGTGATCTGGGATAAGGCTCTCACCACTCGAGAGGGCATAGCTCCTCATACCGCACTCTATAATACTCTGCCTCTCTGGCTACCTTGAATCCCTCTGCAATGGCCTGTCGTAGGGAGGTACTCTCTACAGTACCCATCAGCCTCTGTGCTACACCCTCAGCCTCCTGTGCCCGCCGTCTAAAGGCATCCCTCTTTGCTACCAACTATGCCACCTGAGGATCCAGGGCAGGCATCTGAACCTGTACCTGTTCCTGTGCCTATGCTTGTACCTGTGCCTATGTCTGTGCCTATGCCTGAGCCTATGCCTGTGCAAGCTGTGCCTGTAACTGCACTATCATGCTCTGAGCCTGCACTAACTGACTCTGAAGCTGTGCCTGCTGCCCCTGAAAGGTCTGCACCTGACCCTGCAAAGCATCTATCTGTGCCTGCTGAGACGAGGATGTCACCCTAATCACTGTCTACGGCCTGGCACCGGATCTGGACCGCCGAGGAACCTGTACTCTGCTGAGGCTGTCAAGTCTCTGCTGCCTCTGCTCATCCCCATCATCTCCATCATCTCTGTCATCTGAGCTATCCTACTCCTCCCCATCTCCACTCTCCTGACTCTCCTCTCCCTCCTCCTCCTCTCCTCCACCCATAGCTTTCTCCCCTCCACCCATAGCCTACTCTCCACCTGCCACAGCTCCCTGTATCCCTACTCCTGGCTGTGGGACTGCTCTGATGGCCCGTGCCTCATCTTGCACTGTGAACCGTGGAAAAGGATGAGTATGAAAGTACTGGGCATAGTCATCTGTCATCCCTGCATCTAATACATCTAGCCTGTCTGCCCATACCTCAGGTTGTAATGCGGTATACTCTGTATATGCTGCCTGGTACGGAATGCATGGCCCCCATCCTACATCCCCCTTACGCCGCCCATAATGAGCAACGCCCTGGGGCATCCCCTACGTGAAACCAAACTGTCTCAGAACCCGTAGTGCCAAAAACCTCTCAATAATAAAGGGCGTCCGCCCTATTAGGTATTGTGGTCTGCATACAAATGACATCTCTAAATGATCTGTCACCCATGCCTCACAATATGTGTAGGGCCTCCATATCACTGAATCCACATCATCCAACACTCGCCGCCAGTACTCTACCTTGCCCAGCCTCTGCTGGACAACTGTGCCAGAATACGCATACACATAGGGCCTCCTTAGCGGTCTCGACCTAGTACACTGTGGTCTCGTGACAGTAATGTGCTCCCACGCCCAGATCTACAAAAATGTAACCCCACTTGCCAGGCTGGTGGATCCTCTATACACAATCCGATGTAAATCATGATACATGTCCGCTAGGACGCAGCTCCCCCAGGCAAATCTCCACGGTTGAGTGATCATCCACTCTAGCATCCTCCCCCACCCCACGACAAATCCCTTGGACCGATGGTCCGGTCCAAGGAAACCTCCAACAAATGTTGCTAATACCGCTACCAGAGCTGGATACCTGCTGAAGTCCTCCCAATCTATCCAGTACCCATAGATACCGGGATCGCCACATATCCACTATAATGCCTTTGTCCCACCGATCTCCTTGTGGTCATAAACCACAAGGCTCCAACCACCGGAATCCCCAGAATCCGATACATGTCCTCTGGTGTCACACTCATCTCACCCGTCGGTAGGTGGAAGGTGTTATGCTCAGAATGCCATCTCTTGGCCAAGGCCGTCAATAGCCCGCTGTTGGTCCGAATGCCTCGTGGCATGGTCAACAGTGGCCCCAATCCACAATCTGCAATCACCTGTAGCTTGGCCGGTGTCAGCTCTCCTACCCGCTCCCAACATAATGGGAACCGCTCTTTGATCTGGAGGCTTTTGAAAGCCTCCTATTTTGTTCAAACATCATAACCAATCCATCAAATTCAGATTACATATAAATAATCTATATCAAGTGCTACATCAATCTATCAGCATGTCAACTCAATCTACTCTATCATCCTTTACTATTTGTTTTTCTTTTCAGGAAAGCAAATTTATCAACACATATCATTTTCTGTTTGTATTTCAATCATGAATGCAAATTTAAATCTTTATTTTACTATTTATTTTCTATCGCAGAAAAAAAATTTATCACAACATTTCCTCTTTGTTTTTCAATCGCGAGAAGCAAAGTTATCACATTCAAATCATTCAATCAATCATTCATTTTACTCTTTGTCGTTCGTCACAAAGTTATCAACTATCTACTCTTTGTTTTCTATTTTGAAAGCAACGTTATCAGTCCTCTATCAAATTTTCTATCCTATCAACATGATGATTCTACAATTTATCTATCTATTGACTAAAGAAGCAATTTTTATCATCATTTTTCATCAAACAGGCATTCTGGGGAAATTTTTCCTAAATGCGCAACTCTGTTGCCCATATGCGCTAAAAACCCATATGCGCCAAAGTTTTTCTCAAAAGCGCAACACTGTTTCCTAAATGCGCTAAAACTCCGTATGCGCAACTCTATACCTCGGATGCACTATTCTACCTATCAAATGCGCAACTCTAACATTTTTGGACCAAATCCTACATGCGCAGTTCTATGCCCTAGATGCGCTAAATCTCTGACCTAGCCTATTTTGACATATATGCGCAACTTTATCTGTCCGATGTGCTAAACGATCATTTTGTGACCTGTGCCTAAATGTGCTACGGAAGCCCCTAGATGCGCTAAAATAATTGTCGAATGCACTAAAACTATACCTAGATGCGCTAAACTTTCCAAAAATATTGCAGACCGACTTTAAATCAATTCAAATTCGATCAAAAATGCAAAATTTGACAACTTAGAGGTTTCGAATCACTCACCAGTGGTCCATACGCTGCTGGTCTCTGATACTGTCACGCTCGCTCAAACCTATGTCTGTGCACGAGGATCACCATTTCGCTAAGTCATTCTCAGAGCTCAAAATTCACTGTTGCCGCAGGGTGAAAATGACACTTCATTTTACCCTTTTACCTTATAAGGGTCTTTTCAGGATGGGCAATAATGGTATTTCCCATTTTTCATCCTCTTTTTCACTGGGGCATCGACCACATCATCTATCAGGAGCTAAATCACTGTTCCCCATTCCCTATCAACTTCTTCCATGATTTATCACCCGAGGGGGCATCATCAACATCAAAAACCAGAAACATATCAGGGGCAAAAATCTTTTTATTTTCTTTGAAGTAATGCGTTTCACACATCACTTCAAAGAGGGGCAAAATGTATACACATAAAAATGGTCATGTCTATAATCCTGGCAATTAATTAAATATTTATTATTTAATTAATTTTTCTAAAGTCATCTACATATGATTAAATTTAATTAATTTAATTATATTGTTCATTCATCTTATTCTTCTTCCTTAATTAAATAAATTTAATTTATTTAATTATTTTCATATGTCCACTTAATTATTTAAATAAATACATTCTATTTATTTAAATTAATTATCATTGTTTGAATTTAAATTAAATCTTTCGATTTAATTAAGTTTAAATATTTCCCCTTTCTTCTATTTTAATTCTTCTTCTAATTAATTAAATGTTTCATTTAATTAATTTCATAAAAGTGATTTAATTAAATAAATCTTATTTAATTAAAAATATCTTATGATTTCTTTCTAAATCCAAAATTAGGTATTTTAACCTAATTGTGCAATCTTCTCATATCATAATTAAATATTTTATTTAATTATGAGATATTCTGCTTTTTTCAATAAAACATGATTAAAGCTCTTTTCCCACCACAAGCTTTCTTCTGCTTTTAAAAGCTTAATTAAATATTTTATTTAATTAAGAAAAGCTGAATGTCCTCCACAAATAAATAATTGATTTTTTTAATTAATTATTTATTAGCTTTAAATCTTTCTTTTATTCTTTTAAAGAAAGATGATCTCTTATCTTCTCTTATTTTTCCTCTTTCATAATAAAATAGAAAAATCTATTTCTAGGGTTCTTCTATCTTCTTCTATCAATTTCATCTATCTTCAGCCGTTTGATCTGCCAGGAATTATCACAACCGTCAATCGAGACAGCCAATCAAAATCATTCAGAAAGCTCTATAAATTCCTGTGTGAATCCAAACATTGGTAACAGGCAATTAAGTAGAGTTTATGCATTTAATTCATTTAGTATTCATTTATCATAGCATCATGTTTATTTCAAGTTTCTTAGCTAAAATCAACATCATAGCTTAATCATGCATTCATATCATAGCAAAATCTCGTTCTTTAGGAAGACAGTTTGTTGAGCCTAGCCCATAATCTGAGAACACAAGGCTGGAATCTACAAAAGCACTAAGGATAGAGGACGATAGGACGACAACGGAAACAGGATACTGAGTTTGCGCTTCTCTACTCCTTTTATATTTCTATTTTTGTTATAATGTTCTATTGGTGTGTTTGAACTTGTTCTAATTCATTTACGCACTTAATTTTCACACACACATTAAATGGCACCCACCGTGGGGCCTATGCCCCTATTTTAGACTTCTTTCTTGCAGGTTTTTCTTACAGGTTTGCTTACAGGTTTTCTGGCATTCGGTAATGCATTTTGGAAGATTCAGAAAATTTTCTTGCAGAGCCCCGGGGCATCGTGTTACGTTTGGTATCACGGTCATTTTACCGGTGCATCTACGGTAAGCAGTGAAACATCCCAGATCGACCTACGTAGCACATTTAGGATTTTAGTTAGCGCATTGAGGACATTCTTTAGCACATTTAAGTTGTATCAAAAAATTAAAAAAAATTCTCTGCATCTAGAATAGCGCATCTAGGTTCTATTTTTGCACATCTGGGTAACAGAGCGGCGTGTTTGTTTTATGTTTTAGCACATTTAGGTAACAGAGTTGCACTTCTGGTCTCTATTTCTACGCATTTGGGAGACAGAGCTTCACATCTGGAATTGTAACTGAGATTCTGAATCTGAATCAATCTAGGGTAGCCACCACACCTTTTATCATGCAGTTAAAACGAACCCCATGTCTGTTGTGAAGCAACATCTTCACTTAGATTAAATCACATTTGACTTTGGTGCACATAAAATGAATCACATTTTACTCTTATTAGTATTAGCGAAGTGGTAGAGTGATTATGCTCCTACGTGCAAACTAAGGTGGTCGAGAAAACCGGACCCACTTTTCCGTGTAACCTGTTTGTCAATGAAGTATCTATCTCCCTTAGCGCGTAGTCTGGAGTGCAAAGAGAAATAGTTATTGACTCTAGAAATTGGGCTGCCTTAAGGGAAAAAGTACTCACCTTAAGGGGCGACTCAAGCTGACAGCGGGCTAAGGCCAAGCTACCCCCAACCCGGTATATAAATGTAAATCTTAAGGGAAAACCTAAGGTTGCTTGTCTTGAGGATGTGTCATCTGGTGAGTAGTACTCCCCATAAACCACTGTTGAGCAACCTCTTCAAAATTTGGAGTGCCACCTTAATGATTAATCCTCTTGCCCCATGTATGGCCCACTCCAATGTGGTCGAGAACTAAAAACTCTTGTATAGAAAACCAAAAACCTTCTATTTGCTAGTGCAGCACCAGTCGGTGTGAAGGCATCCACACTTTCATAGTTTGTAGTAGAGGTGATCAGCTCGCCATGGGAGTTTCATGGGGTTGGAAGCTTGGTTGGCTTGAGAAGAGAGTGCACTGTAAGGGGGAGCACATGTAGCCAAGCTTCTGGATTCACATGCTACTGATATGCGGTTGGGGAAACCCACGTGGAGTCTAGCGGATATTGTCCTAGCCTAACCTAGGTTGTGCTTGTCTTATTTTGTGCTTGGTTACGAATCAACTTAAATCAGACTGTTTGTTGTGCTTTCAAAACATTAATTCAGATAAAGGATCATCCAAGAACAAACATGACAAATTTCAGCTGAAAACTGGTCAAAACTGTCCTAGAAAACTATTTTAAGCATCTAGGGAAAAGCTATGACTTAAGCTCTGGTCTAAGCGCTGTCACATTATACGATTTACTGCGTGCATCACGAGGGTTTTACGCGATTATGACTCTTTCTCAGCATTTGACTTTACGTAGTGCATTTGGGAAACAGAGTAGCGCTTTTAGGTTTTTGTCAGAGACCCGACTTTCTAAGATTTTACTCCCATGTTAAGAAAGTGGAAATCAACCAAGTTCACCAAGAAATCAGTTTTCAATAGGATCAAGAAGCCCAAAACAAATTTAAGTTACAAGAAGACTTTAGATCGCAGAGAATTCCTGTATAAGAGTCGAGACGTCTTGCTCCATTATCGCACATTCCTCCATAGATACCAAGACTACATTAGGGGATTCACCGACGATTATGCTGTAGAACCTTTGGCTACCCAAGCTTATTATCAAAGATTAGCATTATCTCAACGTCACAATTTGAATCAACCTCTTGAGTTTGAGAACATACCACAACCTTCAATTGAATATTCAACGCGTCCCAATCAGATCCTTCAGTGACCCTCGATCATATTCAAGGATTTCTTACATATGCCTATTTTTACGAGATCTCAACACAACAAAGCAGGAGAAACACCTCAAGAAGAAGGTGAACGTGATAGTCCTCTTTTTAGTGTAAGTCGCAATCCCCTTTTCAGTGACAACAATATGGCTGATAGAGAGGAAAGTTCGATACTTAAGAACAAAAACATGAACAAAACTCCTATAGGTAGTGATGATGAACAAGACGACGAACTTGAACTTAGAGAGGCAGAACAAAATCCCAAGTTTCTTAAAGCCCTTGAAAAGATTATACAACGTGACAAAGAGAAGTACTTTCTTTTCCTAGCAGATCAAGGAGCTAAATTGCCTAAAGACTTTGATACAGATAAATTAAAAACCACAGAAGAAGAGCCGACCCTATCTAAAATGGCTTCCTTCGAAAAAGAGCTTAGAGAAATGAAGGGAACAGTCAACGAAATACGAGGAGGAACCACAACCAAGAAATACACTTTGGATGACATATGTCCTTATCCTTTTGATAGAAGTCTCAACATGATTCCATTTCCTAAATACTGTGAAATTCCCAAATTTGATCGTTATAATGGGAAATCAGACCCAGTTGACCATGTTAGAGACTTCAGAAACATGACATTGGAATTTGCCCACGAGGATACATATTTATTGCGATTATTTCCTCAAAGCCTTGGAGTTAACTCTATGGAATGGTTATCTAAGGTTACACCTCCTGTTCGGACATTTGAGGAATTGATCAATTTGTTCATAACACAATACGCCTACAACGTTCAACACCAAATCACCATGATTGATCTTTGCAAAGTTGCAGAAAAACCCAGTGAACCTTTCACTACCTTTCTTCAAAGATGGAGGAGAATGTTCACTAGGTACCCACGACCTATTCCTGAAAAGGAGAAAATGGTTACCTTCATCAATAGCCTCAACTCATAAATGAGCTATCGTCTAAATCTATATTGTCCACCTTCCTTTGAGAAATTAATTGAGGATGCCATCACCATCGAAAGTGCTTTGGTCAAAAGAGGGACCATAAAACTTGATAGGGACAGCCCTGCCTCATCTAACCATTACAATAATCAGGACAAGTCTAAGTTTTGGACCCGCAACAAGAACGTTGTAAATGATGGTGTTGTAGATGCAAATCATATCACGACTAAGCCATTTATCCTGAGCACTCCTCGTAACAATAATTACAACAATATCAATACAGTCGCAAATCAAGGAAACAATCATCCCCCTCCAATGAACTATAATCAAGGGACTGCCAACAACCAAAACTTCCGGAACAACAACAACAACAACAACAACAACACTTTAGGGAATACCTCAAACACGAAACCACAACACTTTCCATTCTTCTCCAATAGAAGAACTTTTACTCCACTAGGACAATCCTTAGAATCGGCTTTCAAAGAGGTCATGGCAAAGAATGTCCTTATGTTACCCCCACAACGCAATTACGAACCTAATGTAAAACATCCATCATGGAACGAAGCCTATTTTTGTGACTACCATAGGTGCAGAGGTCATCATACAAACAAATGTCAAGGTTTGAAACATGCTATTCAAGATCTAATTGACAAGGGCATTATCACAGTAGAAGGACAACAAAAATCCAACGAAGATCACCAAGCATTTCAAAATCCTCTACCAAATTATCAAAAGGGAGAATCTTCTGACAAAACTGTGAACCAAATTGATGACAATGTAATCCGTCACCTCTATACGGACGATGAGCGAGTCAACATCATAAAAATCAAAGAGAAAGTAGACAATGGACAAGTAAACGTCACAACAAGAGCACAAGCTAAGGTTGTTTTGAAAGGTACCTCTTCAAAATCCAATGAGACCTCTCCTCAACACCAATACGACTTAGTTAACCAACTTCGAAAAACTCCAGCTCAAATCTCCATTTTCGAACTTCTGAAGATTTCCCCTGCACATAGGGAAATTTTAGATAAAACCCTCGTTGAAATGTCTGTATCTACGGATTTGGATGTGAACCGATTTCAAGCCATGGTAGGACATTTGTCCTCACCCACATGCCTTTCATTCTCAGACAAAGATGATGTTTCCCTAACTCATCCCCACAATTCATCATTATACTTAGAGGTCATGATCGACAAATTCTGTGTCAAACATGTTCTAATAGATGCAGGGGCTGGTCTAAATATATGTACTTTGAAGGTGATTCAGGCATTAGGATTTGCCGAAGACTCCATTGATCCTAGAAGGAAGATTACCATTAAAGCCTATGATGATGAGGAGAGAACGTCTAAAGGTCTAATCATGCTACCAATCAGAGTGGGACCTGTTATCAAAAATACCTTTTGCCAAGTTTTAGACTGAGATCTTGCATACAATATCTTGTTGGGTCATCCTTGGATCCATGAGATGCAAGCTGTTCCGTCCACTTACCACCAATGTCTTAAGTTTTCGTATGATGGACAAGAAATCACTATACCAGCTGATAACTCAAACACCCAAACTTGTGCCAATATCAAAGCTCATCAAGATACTTTGGTTCCCAATAATCGAGAAGCACTTGCTGATACTTCTCCTCAACATGCTACACACATCAGTTAGTTAACCAAAAGCTTTGACAAGAAACTACAGTTCAAGGAAAGTGGAGTTGGGAAATATTCCCTTTGTCTTGCTAATCTACCTACGTCTCCTAGATCGCATGGAAAACCTTCTATTACACCACAACAGATATCAGCAGCATCAACATCAGCACAGGTACAAACAGAGCCCACTACCAAGTTCAATGGATAATTTATCAAAGAAAAATTTCCCATGGGAGATCCTGAGGATACAACAATTCTAGATTGGCTCTATAAAGATGAAGAGGACGCAATTTTAAATGTCACCTTACCAACAAAACAATATGGGAAAGGATATTCTATCATGCAAAAGATGTGATATGATAATGGTCCTCTTGGAAAGAGAAAAGAAGGCGTAGTTGAGCCTATCCATCTCCAAGGACTTGCGGCATATGATAAAACTGGAATAGGCTATGAGGCTACCCAATCTAAACAATCCCAAGGTAATGTTTTTACACTGCAAGAAGGTTTTGATAAGAAAGAAACATGTTTGGTATCAGTCTTGAATTACATAGAAAATAACTCTGACACAGATTCTACTGAATATGAATGGGATGCCATCCATGATAACAAATTTTGGAGAGACAAAGAGGTAGATGTCATACACAAGTATACGCCCGCTTTAATCAAAGGAGAAGGTTCAGGGTCCCAACCACAAGAATCTGAACCACAAAGCAACTATGAGTCTAGTGATCTGAGTTGGATTTTAATGAACAAGATTATCAGGAGAATAGTCCCATCATTGACCTATCTCATACCTCGGATCCTACCAATAACTCTGTCTTGACCCTAACTATCGCCAATTTTACATGACTGGACGATGTCCTACCATTAATCCATCTTGATCTCATTGACTGGGATCTCACCGAACCTATGGATATACCTATTTTTCCAAATGACGAAGCTATCATAAAAACTTCCTTTCAGCCGATGATGTAAATAATTGTTCCACTAGCGATTTTTGGTATGAAGTCTTTAATCAGGAGAGTGTCAAGTCTCCTAGCTGCAAAAATGAAAATAAAGATAAATGATCTAGTGGTGAAAACCAGAATCTGGCAGTACTAGATCAAGCAAAAGACAAAATAAAGAGCGTATCAGACAGTGAAAACCTTTTTAAGGCACCATCTGATGGGACTCTTGACACTCTCCCAGAGCACTATCATGAGCGATCATCCATCTTGACTGAGCCTACAAAGGAAATCAAAATTGCAACTATAGATAATCCAAGGATCCTACAGGTAGCTGAATCAATGACAGCTAAAGAAATCCCAGAGATCATGAACTTTCTCAAGGAAAATCAAGTCAATTTTGCATGGTCATATGCAGATATGCCCGGCCTTGATCCTGATCTCATTATGCATCATTTATCTATCAAACCAGGAGCCAAACCAGTAAAACAAAAACTCAGAAAGATGAATCCTCATGTTGCACTATTGGTTAAAGAAGAACTCAAGAAGCTCCTCGATGCAGGTTTTATAAGATCAATTGACTATGCATAATGGATTTCCAATATTGTACCAATAGCAAAACTGGACAAACATGTAAGAGTATGCACTGACTTCAGAGATCTTAACAAAGCTTGCCCAAAGGATGACTTTCCGCTTCCAAGTATTGACACTATAGTTGATCTAATAGCAGGCCATGCCATGTACTCATTAATGGATGGTTTCTTGGGTTACAACCAAATCAAGATTGCACCAGAAGACCAAGAGAAAACAGCTTTCACTTGTCCGTGGGGAACATATTGTTGGAATGTCATGCCTTTCGGCTTGAAAAATGTTGGAGCTACTTATCAAGAGCTATGTCTCACGATCTTTCGACATGATGCACACATTCATGGAGAGAATTATGTAGATGACATATTAAATAAATCACAGAGAAGGATTGCGAAGTACTATCTAAAATATTTACCAGATTGGAGAAATTCAAAGTTCGCTTAAACCCTAAGAAATGTGTTTTTGGGGTCACATCTGGAAAACTGTTAGGATATATTGTTTCAAAAAAGGGAATTGAAGTAGATCTTGCTAAAGTTCGCGCAATCATGGAGATGCCTCCCCCAAAGAACATTAGTCAGTTAAGATCCTTACAAGGGCGACTCCAGTCTATCCGCAGATTCATTGCACAATTGGCTGACAAAAGTCTACCATTCACACATCTCCTACATAAGAATGTTCCTTTTAGATGGGATGATAAATGTGAAATGGCATTTCAACAAATCAAGCAGTACCTGATGAATCCACTAGTTCTTGTACCACCAAATTCAGACAAACCATTGATTCTATATATTGCTGCAACCGAGACATCTTTGGGAGCATTATTAGCACAAGAAGACCATGAAGGGAAAGAACGTGCAATTTATTACACATGCTTGAGTTGACGAGCGCAGAAGCTTGATTACACTTTCATTGAGAGGCTTGTTTTGGCGATCATCTTCCAGCTTCACTAAAGAATTACGACATTACATGCTTTATCTCATACAATTAGCAGCTTGTTTCCAAAATTGATCCACTCAAGTATCTCCTAAGTAAAGCATCACTAACAGGAAGGTTAGCAAAATGGATCATGATTTTGAGTGAGTTCGACATCCACTATGTTGATCGCAAAGCAATCAAAGGACAAGTTATCGCGGATCAACTAGCAGACGCTCCTCTCCAAACAGAGCACCCTTTACACATTGAATTTCTAGATGCTGATGTCTTCACAAGACTCTAAGCAGCCATGGTCCTTATACTTTGATGGTTCTTTTACTCAACATGGCTCGGGGGCAGGCATTCTCTTCGTCACCCCTCAAGGACATACCATTCCTAGGTCCTATAGGCTAATGTTTCCATGCACCAATAACATAGCCGAATATGAAGCACTGATCACTGGACTGAAAACAGCATTGGAATGGAGGATTACCGAGCTACAAGTTTATGGTGACTCACAACTAGTCATTAATCAAATCAATGATGACTATCAGACTAAAGATGACAAGTTGTTGCCATACAAGAAGATGATTGATGACTTCAAAAAGTATTTTGTGGACATTCAGTTTACACAAATTCTAAGGATTGACAACAAAGCGGCTGACGCTATGGCTACGATCGCCTCATTGATACAACTCCCAGACAAACAGACTCGCTATGAATTTCTGGTGGAACAATTATTTACACCTGCCTATGACACACCTGAAAGCCAAATTATCTGCCACCTGGTAGGATCCGATTCACCCTGGTATGGCACGATTTATGCATACCTAAAAGATGATATATTACCACTTGTCTTGTCCCGCAACCAAAAACGTAACTTTATCCGATAATCCTCTCGATATACCCTTATTGTTGATACCCTTTATCGCCGTGGTCTTGATGGTACTTTACTTCGATGTCTTGAACGTGACAAATCCGACAAAGCTTTACAAGAGGTTCATGGGGTATTTGTGGTACTCATTCAAGTGGACTAACCTTATCCAAAAAATTGATTAGAATGGGTTACTACTGGCCTACAATGGAAAGGGAATCATTTACCTTTGTTAAAACATGCTCAAAATGTCAGATTCATGGGAATCTTATTCATGCTCCTGCATAAGAACTTCATTCGTTTACACCCACCTGGCCATTCTCTCAATGGGGGTTAGATCTAGTGGGAAAAATTCATCCTTCTTCTTCAAATGGGCATAATTTCATCATCACAGCAATAGAATATTTCACTAAGTGGATTGAGGCAGTACCTCTCTCTAAAGTCACTAGAAAACAGATCTCATCCTTCATACTCAACTACATTATTTGTTGATATGGTATTCCTAATGCCATTATTACAAATAATGGTCGACCTTTCAAAAATCAGGATGTTGATGAACTTTGTGAAAGATTCCATATTCAGCACAGATATTCCATGCCTTACTATCCTCAAGGGAATGGCCAAGCAGAGGCCTCAAACAAAACCATACTAAAGATTTTGAAGAAGACTATCAATGACTCAGGGAAGGATTGGCATGTTCAACTCAATCCCGCCTTGTGGGCTTACAGAACTAGTGTCTGAACGCCAACAGGAGCAACACCTTTTGCCCTCGTCTATGGAGCAGAAGCCATACTACCTTTAGAGGTGGAAATACCTTCATTAAGAGTATCACTGAAAGGTCTCATAACAGATGAGGAAAACAGAGTTTCCCGACTCCAAGAGTTAGAACTTTTAGATGAAAAGAGACAGAGAGTAGCAGGCCATTTAAAATCATACCAACAGATGATGTCTCATAGCTATAATCACAAATTCAAGCCACGTACCTTTCAGGTGGGTGATCTAGTTCTAAAAGAGAACCCGCGTAATCAACAAGACAGAGAAAAGAAAGGAAAGTTTGAACCAAATTGGTTAGGCCCTTATGTGGTTATTGTAGTCTATGGTTCAGGAGCATACAGGTTATCAACGCCAGAAGGAGACCTATTGGATGAACCCATCAACTGTATACATCTTAAGAAGTATTATGTTTAACTCAGAAAAAGTCATGAAGAAATACAAAAACAGCAGAAAAAAGTCCTGAAGAAATACAAAAACAGCAGAAAATGTCCTGAAGAAATACAAAAACAGTAGAAAATGTCCTGAAGAAATTCAAAAATAGCAGAAAATGTTTTGAAGAAATCCAAAAACATCAGAAAAAGTTCTAAAAAAAAAAAATCCAAAAAATATCAAAAGAGAATGTCATAGGGTGAAAACCTGGCAAACAGGCAGTCTATTGATAGAAAAATATGAAAAAAAATAAAAAAGAAATCAGAAAAATGCAATAAACACAGATAGTGAAAATTTGGCAAACAGACGCTATCTGTACCTCTCCATTTATTAGTTCCTGTTTTGCATGTTGTCTTTTCAAAGTTTCCCTTTTGCCGCATCTTTTTCATCTTAGGGTCATTAATTGCATCATCCTGCCGCCACTTGCCTAGAGTATTAAAACATCTTACCATGGCTTGATCGTTTGTACATATTCCTTTCTGCAAGTTGTGTCAATCAATAAGGCAAAATTCAACTGGGGGCACTTAACTTTTAGAACGTACCAAAACAGCTAGACCATGACATAGGATCTAATCATACAAAATCATATGTCAACGTTATCCGATCATGACACACTTTTCAGCAAGATATCATATCATTTGTCTATTGGATGATCCAAATATCTGAATAATGTATGCATTAATAGTATTACATGTTTGACTAAAAGTTGTTTGATTTTTGCTATCATTACTCTGGAGCACACTCAATGATGTACTGAACTAGAGTGGTGAGGAATGAGAATTATTTTTTTCTTTGTCTGCTGTCTGAAGGTTAACAATCATTCTGATGCAAATATGTCACAGGACATGACAATCAAAGCAATATCATCGACGACAGTTCCACATTTGCATCAGAACGGTGGTTAATCTTTGTCTGTTTATGTAAGAAATGCTCAGGTCATCTCGGTTCAATTATACCTCGATGCTTGTGTTCGCTTGCTATATCAAAATTCATGAAAGTTGTACTCTGGTCATCATTGGAGCTAATTTCCCCTCTGATGCTTGTACATACTTCCAACATTTCAAAATGTTCTATGATGATTCAAGAAGGCTTATAACAGGCTCAACAAACTGTTTAGTTTCATATCGTTGCATGTTCATTAGATCATTGTATATATCTGCATATTGGATTCATATCCATATTTTGAAGGGCTGAATGAAGGTATTAAACAGTTGTCATTAAGTTTTGACCTTTTCGTGGAGGACATTTGGACATTTAATTCATTACATTCATTCATTTTTTATATCATTTTATCATTTCATCATTGCATTCATTCATTTATCATTTTACCATTTCATATCATTTAACATTTCATCATTCCTTTATCATTTCATATCATTACCATTAATATTTCATTACCATTACCATTTGTCATTTCTACTATTTCATATCATATCATTTCATTATCATTTCATTACCATTACCATTTATCATTCCATCATCTCATTATTCATTTTTACCATTTCATATCATATCATTTCATTACCATTTATCATTTCATCATTCATTTATCAGTTTACCATTTCATTTCGTTATCATTGTCATTTTTTACCATTTAGCACGCATCATTTTATCTTTTATTCATCATTTAACCATTTCACTACCTTTCACATCTACCATTTTGTATCATATTACCATTTTCATTACATACACATTACACAAAATATATCATTTATCCTTTCATCATTATTCATATCCATCATGTCACAATGCATTTTCATACATGGAATATTCAAAACAAAAATAAAAGTAACATCTCACATACATCACCACATACCATCCTGCATCATAATGATTGGTCCGCAAAAATAATTAAACCATATCAAAATCCATCTCATAACATACATGCATAAACGTCATATCCATATCATATCATAAATGCATGAACATAAACATCATCAAAAACATCGCCGCTGCATATCATCGCTCATCAACATAATACAAATGTCCAAATGTCCAATGAAACTAATAAAAGGTCAGAACATAAATACATCATACATGATCAAAACTCAGTATACATAATGAATCAAGCCCCAAAATGGCTAACTAGTAGATGCCCCTGAAGGAGCTGGTCCGGAAGGAGGTGGCCTGCCACTCGGACCTGCATTAGGA
Organism: Sequoia sempervirens; assembly: GCA_007258455.2. Taxonomy (NCBI): domain Eukaryota; kingdom Viridiplantae; phylum Streptophyta; class Pinopsida; order Cupressales; family Cupressaceae; genus Sequoia; species Sequoia sempervirens. The sequence goes on from VDFB02271358.1 coordinate 570,568,339, forward strand.
TCTCGTCGAGGTCCTGTCATCTCTCTACCATGTGTAGATGTCCGAGATTGGGTCCTCGTCCTGCTGTGTGATCTGGGATAAGGCTCTCGCCACTCGGGAGGGCATAGCTCCTCGTATCGCACTCTATAATACTCTGCCTCTCTGGCTGCCTCGAATCCCTCTACAATGGCCTCTCGTAGGGAGGTACTCTCTATAGTACCCATCAGCCTCTGTGCTACACCCTCAGCCTCCTGTGCCCGCCGTCTAAAGGCATCCCTCTCTGCTACCAACTGTGCCACCTGAGGATCTGGGGCAGGCATCTGAACCTGTACCTGTGCCTGTGTCTATGACTGTACCTGTGCCTGTGCCTGTGCCTGTGCCTGAGCCTGTGCCTGTGCAAGTTGTGCCTGTAACTGCACTATCATGCTCTGAGCCTGCACTAACTGACTCTGAAGCTATGCCTGCTACCCCTGAAAGGTCTGCACCTGACCCTACAAAGCATCTATCTGTGCTTGCTGAGACGAGGATGTCACCCTAATCACTGTCTGCGGCCTGGCACCAGATCTGGACCGCCGAGGAACCTGTACTCTACCGAGGCTGTCAAGTCTCTACTGCCTCTACTCATCCCCGTCATCTCCATCATCTCCGTCATCTAAGCTTTCCTCCTCCTCCCCATCTCCACTCTCCTCACTCTCCTCTCCCTCCTCTTCCTCCTCTCCTCCACCCATAGCCTACTCTCCAGCTGCCACACCACCCTGTATCCCTGCTCCTGGCTGTGGGACTCCTCTGATGGCCCGTGCCTCATCTGGCACTGTGAACCATGGAAAAGGATGAGTATGAAAGTATTGGGCGTAGTCATCTATCATCCCTAGATCTAATACATCTGGCCTATCCGCCCATACCTCAGGCTATAATGCGGTATACTCTGTATATGATGCCTGGTACGGAATGCATGGCCCCCATCCTACATCCCCCTTACGCCGCCCATAATGAGCAACGCCCTGGGGCATCCCCTGCGTGAAACCAAACTGTCTCAGAACCCATAGTGCCAAAAACCTCTCAATAATAAAGGGCATCTGCCCTATCAGGTATCGTGGTCTGCATACAAACAGCATCTCTAAATGATCTATCGCCCATGCCTCGCAATCTGTGTAGGGCCTCCATATCACTGAATCCACATCATCCAACACTCACCGCCAGTACTCTACCTTGCCTAGCCTCTGCTGGACAACTATGCGAGAATACGCATACACATAGGGCCTCCCTGCCAGTCTTGACCTAGTACACAGTGGTCTCGTGACAGCAATGTTCTCCCACACCCAGATCTGCAACAATGTAACCCCACTCGCCAGGCTGGTGGATCCTCTGTACACAATCCGATGTAAATCATGATACATGTCTGCTAGGACACATCTGCCCCAAGAAAATCTCTGCGGCTGAGTGATCATCCACTCTAGCATCCTCCTCCACCCCACGACAAATCCCTTGGACCGATGGTCTGGTCCAAGGAAACGTCCAAAAAATGCTGCTAATACCGCTACCAGAGCTGGATACCTGCTGAAGTCCTCCCAATCTATCCAGTACCCATAGATACCGGGATTGCCACATATCCGCTGTAATGCCTCTATCCCATGGATCTCCTTGTAGTCATAAACCACAAGGGCTCCAACCACCGGAATCCCCAGAATCTGATACATGTCCTCCGGTGTCACACTCATCTCACCCGTCAGTAGGTGGAAGGTGTTATGCTCGGAATGCCATCTCTTGGCCAAGGCCGTCAACAGCCACCTGTTGGCCCGAATGCCTCGTGGCATGGTCAACAATGGCCCCAATCCACAATCTGCAATCACCTGTAGCTCGGCCGGTGTCAGCTCTCCTACCTGCTCCCAACATAATGGGAACCGCTCTCTGATCTAGAGGCTTTTGAAAGCCTCCTATTTTGTTCAAACATCATAACCAATCCATCAAATTTAGATTACATATCAATAATCTATATCAAGTGCTACATCAATCTATCAGCATGTCAACTCAATCTACTCTATCATCCTTTACTATTTGTTTTTCTTTTCAGGAAAGCAAATTTATCAACACATATCATTTTCTGTTTGTATTTCAATCATGAATGCAAATTTTAATCTTTATTTTACTATTTGTTTTCTATCATAGAAAACAAATTTATCACAACGTTTCCTCTTTGTTTTTCAATCGCGAGAAGCAAAGTTATCACATTCAAATCATTCAATCAATCATTCATTTTACTCTTTGTCGTTCGTCACAAAGTTATCAGCTATCTACTCTTTGTTTTCTATTTTGAAAGCAACGTTATTAGTCCTCTATCAAATTTTCTATCCTATCAACATGATGATTCTACAATTTATCTATCTATTGACTAAAGAAGCAATTTTTATCATCATTTTTCATCAAACAAGCATTCTGGGGAAATTTTTCCTAAATGCGCAACTCTGTTGCCCATATGCGCTAAAAACCCATATGCGCCAAAGTTTTTCTCAAAAGCGCAACACTGTTTCCTAAATGCGCTAAAACTCCATATGCGCAACTCTGTACCTCGGATGCGCTATTCTACCTATCAAATACGCAACTCTAACATTTTTGGACCAAACCCTACATGCACAGTTCTGTGCCATAGATGCGCTAAATCTTTGACCTAGCCTATTTTGACATATATGCGCAACTTTATCTGTCAGATGCGCTAAACGATCATTTTGTGACCTGTGCCTAAATGAGCTACGGAAGCCCCTAGATGCGCTAAACTATTTGTCGAATGCGCTAAAACTATACCTAGATGCGCTAAACTTTCCAAAAATATTGCAGACCAACTTTAAATCAATTCAAATTCGATCAAAAATGCAAAATTTGACAACTTAGAGGTTTCGAATCACTCACCGGTGGTCCATACGCTGCTGGTCTCTGATACCGTCGCGCTCGCTCGAACCTATGTCTGTGCACGGGGATCACCATTTTGCTAAGTCACTCTCAGATCTTAAAATTCACTATCGCCGCAGGGTGAAAATGACACTTCATTTTACCCTTTTACCTTATAAGGGCCTTTTCAGGATGGGCAATAATGGTATTTCCCATTTTTCATCCTCTTTTTAACTGGGGCATCGACCACATCATCTATCGGGAGCTAAATCATTGTTCCCCATTCCCTATCAACTTCTTCTTCCGTGATTTATCTCCCGAGGGGGCATCATCAATATCAAAAACCAGAAACATATCAGGGGCAAAAATCTTTTTATTTTCTTTGAAGTAATGTGTTTCAGACATCACTTCAAAGAGGGGCAAAATGTATACACATAAAAATGGTTATGTCTATAATCCTGACAATTAATTAAATATTTATTATTTAATTAATTTTTCTAAAGTCCTCTACATATGATTAAATTTAATTAATTTAATTATATTGTTCATTCATCTTATTCTTCTTCCTTAATTAAATAAATTTAATTTATTTAATTATTTCATATGTCCACTTAATTATTTAAATAAATACATTCTATTTATTTAAATTAATTATCATTGTTTGAATTTAAATTAAATCTTTTGATTTAATTAAGTTTAAATATTTCTCATTTCTTCTATTTTAATTCTTCTAATTAATTAAATGTTTCATTTAATTAATTTCATAAAAGTGATTTAATTAAATAAATCTTATTTAATTAAAAATATCTTATACTTTCTTTCTAAATCCAAAATTAGGTATTTTAACCTAATTGTGCAATCTTCTCATATCATAATTAAATATTTTATTTAATTATGAGATATTCTGCTTTTTTCAATAAAACATGATTAAAGCTCTTTTCCCACCACAAGCTTTCTTCTGCTTTTAAAAGCTTAATTAAATATTTTATTTAATTAAGAAAAGCTGAATGTCCTCCACAAATAAATAATTGATTTTTTTAATTAATTATTTATTAGCTTTAAATCTTTCTTTTATTCTTTTAAAGAAAGATGATCTCTTATCTTCTCTTATTTTTCCTCTTTCATAATAAAATAGAAAAATCTATTTCTAGGGTTCTTCTATCTTCTTCTATCAATTTCATCTATCTTCAGCCGTTTGATCTGCCAGGAATTATCACAACCGTCAATCGAGACAGCCAATCAAAATCATTCAGAAAGCTCTATAAATTCCTGTGTGAATCCAAACATTGGTAACAGGCAATTAAGTAGAGTTTATGCATTTAATTCATTTAGTATTCATTTATCATAGCATCATGTTTATTTCAAGTTTCTTAGCTAAAATCAACATCATAGCTTAATCATGCATTCATATCATAGCAAAATCTCGTTCTTTAGGAAGACAGTTTGTTGAGCCTAGCCCATAATCTGAGAACACAAGGCTGGAATCTACAAAAGCACTAAGGATAGAGGACGATAGGACGACAACGGAAACAGGATACTGAGTTTGCGCTTCTCTACTCCTTTTATATTTCTATTTTTGTTATAATGTTCTATTGGTGTGTTTGAACTTGTTCTAATTCATTTACGCACTTAATTTTCACACACACAGAAATAGTCGGACATCCTAAGAGAGCCAGATCAAAAGTTTTCTATCCCAGAAGAGAGAGCTCTTAGCTAGAAGATGTTAGCACAGATCTAGGATGCCAATGTGGCACACTGTCATTTTAAATTTGCGCTAGCATCCTGAGCAAAAATAACTTAGGAACTCAGTAGACAGAAATCAATCCTACTCACAGAATCAAGAGTGACAAAAATAGAGCTGTTAACTAACCAAAAATCCAAATACTAAAGGAAATATCATGATACTTAGAGAAATATTACCCTTTTCTTGGACACTCGAATCTTCACTCCAATCTCCTTTCTCGTAACCTGGACACATAAAATCAAGGATAAAGTTGTTGGGTGGCTGTATAGGGGCCTACCTTAGTCATACCCCACTTTGGTGTTCCCACGTCCACAGACAACCAGGTTGGAAAGGAAAGAAAAGCATGTGGTGAAATCAATACCTACTTGAGGAGTAGAACCCACACCATGATAAGCATGTGGTGAATGTAATACCCACTCGAGAGTAGAGCCTGCACCACTAAAGACTAGAATTGTGCTTGTAAAAAGAAAGTGAGAAAGGGAAAGAGAGTATTACCCATGGGCCAAGGTCCTCTCCTGAGCACACAGACGCACCATTGAGTGCTTGCTTGAAAGTTGTTGCTACTAGGGGGACCTCAGTCTGGCATGGCTTCGCTTGTGAGAGCACTGCTATCAAAGGAGAAAAAATCTCAAAGTGGTAGCAAGAACTTTGAATGAGAGCTAGTGTGTTGTCTTCCAATCTTCCAACCTCCAAATGAGAGGCAAAAGGAGGTTCATATGCTTGTAAAGGCAGAAAAGAGCCATTAATTTTGAAATATAATTTCCAAGACACACGTCATGGGGGTTAACCTTCCAAATTCCTTGTTTCAAGCTCAAGAAATAGCCAGAACGCTAGCGAACCATGTAGACATTTGCACACCACGTGTTCTTCCAAAGCCCATATTCTAGGGGAACATGTCACCAGGCTTCTATTGCTCAACCACTTGTCCTCCTGAAGTCAGAATCATGAAATTCTGACTTTAGGGGTTTTTCCATTAATGTTTTGGAGTGTCATAAATGTTAGGAAAGAATGTGGAAATATGGAATTGCCCCTAGGTGCAATTTTTTGATATTACACTGATGATTCTTTCCCAATGATAGTGCTTATTGGCCACAATCTAAGTAATGGGGTGGAACATCCAAAGTTGGAATATGTGTGCTTCCTCCACTCCCATGATTCTACCCAGGAGAGTTATGATATCATTGTATTCTTTCTTGTAATCACTCCTGTGCAACTGCTTTGGAAACTTTGAATAATGTGGTTTTGGCTTTAGGATCCAAGCATTGTTCATTATCTCTAGGGCTTGGTTAGGATATTCCTCATAAAATTTAGTAAACTCCGCAATGTTTATCTCTTTAATCAACTTGTGATGGGAGGAAATGTTGAAGACCTTTGCAATTGATTCCTCTATCAGATTTTCCATCACCCTTCCCTGGGGCCCAACGATGATCCTTGTCCTAGAATCATAGTGCCTTGAACACTCCAAAACCAGCTCAGGGCATAGTTGTTTGGGTGGAAATCTTGTTGCTTGTGCTAGTCATGTGTGGGTGATCTTTTGTGCAAGCTCGATAGGTTCCTTTCCAAACATCCTTTATTGGAATTCATCATAATCAATATGGCCCATATTGGTGTCTGTGATCCTTGACCATGCAAAGGAAATATTTGTCTTAGGCTAGATTCCCTAGAAATCATACTTCATTCTTTGTTGCCTCTTTCTAACTTCCTCTTGTGCCAGAGCAACCCTATTCTTGGTTGTCTTATCTGGACTTTCTTCTGCCTGCATCTATTAACAAAAAATTACAATTACTAGGAGGAAATCAATTTCATAACACATGGAATTAACAAATGAAACTATTTTCATCATTAAAGTACATGGAATCATCACTAGTAATCATCATGATCAAACAATGATCCTTTAAATTGAATTTTGATATCAAAGCAAGAAACTCAGAAAATCTAAGCCTGGTCAGATTCTCTGAGTGGATTAAAGCTTGGGTAATCCACCCGAGCTAGGATTAACTGAATTTATCCCTTCAAAGGTAAAATGATCACCTTAGCTTATGAGTTGAAATTTATGGGATGTAAAAAATTAAATCGTTGATGCACAAGCTCATTTGAAGCCTTCAAATCAACATGAAATCTAGATGTGAACATTGAGCACAAATTTGAAGGAAATTGGAAATTCTGGCCACCCTTGAATTTCCAAAAATTCAAAAAATCCTAGGTACCTATAAATTTTTGAACCTAGGTTGAAATCACCATTTATCGCATGTAAGTATGAAACCTTCGACTAATCTGGTCCACCTCAGATTATTCGAGCAGAGTAAGGCTTGAGTAATCTGAACTAGCTCAGATTCTTCAAGATTTTGTCAGGGCATTGAAATTCATTAAGTTTCAAAAAAATTCAAGTTCAATTCATGGGACTCAACCAATTTCTATCTCAAATCAATCATTTAACATATTTCATGCTATGTCCTAGATCAACTTCTTGCAATTTCCTAAGGATTCGAGTTTTATTGTTCATGTTTAACTTCTCGAGTAGGAATTTCTTCCTAGGGTTTGAGCAAGATGGAATGAAAAAAGGGGATTCACTACAAATTCATCACTCAGAGCTCAAAATTGGACAATCCTTTATCATTCATTCTTTGAAACCACCGAAATGAAAACTCTAACACACCCATCTATCGAGCCCTAGAAAATGTATGATGGAACAATAAACTCTAATTGTGCCATGAAAGCAATAATCAATGCAAAATATAGACTGAACTATGACCCCAAAATGAATCTACTCTACTCATAAACCAATGGACACAAGGATAAAAGCAGAATGACATTAAAGTAGATAGAGGAAATTAAACTCCATACCTTTAGACATGAAACCTGTTGATGGTGTTTTTATGCACTTCTCAACACAGGCAGTGCATAGGCGTACTACCTCTCTTGAAAGACAATCTCCCACAATTGAATTGCAGAACACTATCCCAAGGTCTCTCGGATGTCAGGTCATGGCAGTGCTTAGACACCTCAGTAGTTTGATTAGATTTGCTAGAATCACAAGGCGGTCTTACAGAAAATACAAAGTGCGGATACAAAGCATGAAGTTGGATCTTAAAATGGAGTTCTTAGGATAAAAGCTATTATGAGTTGGCTGTAGGTTCAAACAGCAATCTTGGACTCCATCTAGGTATTGGATTTGGCTTTACAATGTGCAATGAACCTTAGCATAGGTCAGTTACTAAAAAAAAGGAAAAAGGAAAAGGAGAGGAAAAGTTTCTAAGTCTAAAGCTTGCTATGAATAGTGACAATGGAGTTCCTGCAATGGACAATTCCTCAAAACAATATCCCACTTAACCAGGGATTTCACAGTATCATGGAAATTGTGCTATCTTCTAAGGGCTACAGATATTTCATCCTTCATCCACCACATACATGCATGAATCAAAGATAAATGTTTGGGGCAGCTTCAAATCAAGTCCAAGCTAACTTTGCACAGCTATCTACCTTCAGCAAACAACAAAAAGTATGGACTAAGGGATCATCAACAAGGCATGAATTTTCACAATCACCCAACATCATTCCTAAGATTTATCTAAAGAAAGTAAACAGCTAACTAAACAGCAACAAGATCTAAGCTAAACATCTGATATTGGAGAATGAATCAAATAACACGAGAGAAACCAAGAAAATACACCAAGTCAATGTCTTTTCTTATAAATTTCAGCAGCATGTATTTACAACAACTCAACTCTCACTTTTGCAAGTGAGAGGAGTGCCCTATTTATAGTTTTCCAAAAGTTAAATGAATGGCCAAGATTCATTTCCATTGTGTGGCCAAGATTCATTACAAAATAGGGTTTCACCTACCCCCAAATAGATTATAATTTAAAAATACATTTTTGTCTCTTCCCTGTTTCGTCTTCTTGTGGATGGCACTGTAGCTCTTTCGTCCTTTAGTGGATTGCTGTTTTCTTTGTTGTAGCTACTCTTTAGGAAGATCTTTATCTTTGGATGGGTTGTCCTGCTACTCCTCGGAAGCTGTGTGTTCTATATATTTGAGGATGACCACTTGGAGCTTGTTGATTTCGAGGATTTCACATCGTAATGCCTAGTAACTCCATTCCTTAGTGTTCTCTTCTAGCCTTTTCCAATCTTCGTCATACTTCAAGCCTTGGTCCCTGAACAGCTCTGATCGGTCAAAGGCGTGGGTAGCAAAACTCAGGAACTCCGTGGTGATTTCTCCAGCTATACCGTCCTTCATCTTCTCTTGGAAGTATGGCTTGATCTTCTCTAGATCTATTTGTACCGTGGGAATATCATAGCCCATCATTAGCTTAAGATATTGGGCGCATTCCGCCTGGATTTCCTTAATCCACTCAATATCTGGATCCACTCTGCTCAAGATTTGCTCCAACCTCTCCTTCTGGTTGTCAAGGTCTCTATGCCACACATCCACTAGCCAGTAATCTTCTTTTTTAAGTTCCAACTTCTCCTCCCATGTGGCCTCAAGCATTTGAAGGATAGCTTCGATCCTTGGGAAGGTGGAGTCATAGGTTGCAGGGAAATTGGTGCAGAGACTCTTTGTGCTCTCTAGGGACTAGATCAGGTCTAAGAACATGTTGGCTGTCTGCACAACCCTGCTGATTCCCATGTTTTCGACGTATACGACCTATCGGAACCAATCCTTGGTGGTTTTCTCCATGTTCTTCCTTCTTTCCATCTTGTCAATCTGTTCTTTGGAGAGCAACTATGGCGCGACCGTGGGGGTGGTGGGCAGGTCATCCACTAAGGACCATTGTTGTATGTAGTCTATTAGGGTTGCAACCTACGCTTTAAGCTCATCCTTGGAGATCTTGTCTTGTTTTATCAGGTGCACCACCATGGCCACCGACTCCTCCAGGTGTTCGACCTTTTACTCCCTGGTTGCTGTCCCCAAGTCAATGGTGGAGATATTATAACTCACCCCTGCCTAGCCAACAGTAGGTGTTGCAATTTTTGCTGCTCGGGAGCGAGAAACATCCATTGTTATCTTGGATCGGACCTTGGGATTCTTCTCCTTCTTTGTCATGATCTGGGATCGTGCCAATATGGCCTCCAATCTCGCCCTTGGGTCCTTCATCACATGAGTCATTTTCTCAAGTTGCTTCTCCAACCATTTAGGCATAACAGACTTATCCTTGGGTGCATCATGGCCGCCGTCACCCTTCTCCATCAAAGGCAAGACCTCTGCCTCTTTTTCCTTTTGGGGCTCCTCTTTCTCTTTGGTAGCATCCTCCTCCTCCTTGTTGGAGTCACGAATGAATACGAGGCGTTTGACGGGCAGCTTGGTGGACGGCTGTTAGGTGGGATTTTCTTCTTTCGCTGCCTCTTCTTCTTTCCTCTCTTCAGTAGCCTCAGCCTCGGGGCTCTTGTCAATATGGGTCTCAGCCTCAGATAGATCCTTTTGCAGCTGCTCCTCTGGCAGCTGCCCTTCTTCACCATGTGGTGACTTATGTTTCCTCCCCAACATTCTTTAGCTGATGTGCCATCTCCTCCTCAAGGTCCTTATCGAAACTCTGGATGATTTCCTTGGCACCCGAGCCACCCTCTTCATCTCCACTCTCAGAAGAGCCTGTCTCCTCTCCTTCATAGACCACCCTGTCGATAGTTCGGTGCTCGTACTCGGGGTGTTCATGATACTCATCGGCTTCCTCCTCGATAGACTTCGAGGCTTCCCGCTCTTACTTTTCCAACTCTTTTGAGATTTGCATTGTAGCTTCCATAGCCGGTGGCCCTATTGGCGGTTGTGAAGGTTGAGCTATTGCAAGGACCTGGGTGAGGGGTACCTGGAGAGTTGGGTCCATTAAGATCTGTGAGAGCTCAGGGGGGAGGTTTTGCATGTGTCTTGTAAGAACCTTGGGCATAGTGGCAAGGGGAACAGGTGATGTTATTGTTGTCAGAGCGAGTGATGTAATTGGTGACATGGTAGCAGAGGAAGGAGGAGTGGTCATGCCAGAAGAGGAATCAATGATAATTACTGACCCAGTCAGGGGCGAAGGGGAAAGATGGATAGAAATGTCCACTGCCGGTGGAGATGTGGTGACCATAGCCAGGGAGGCGGGCGGTGCAACAGGAGGAGCAGGAAGAGCTAAGGGAGGTCAGGATTCTTCCACACTTACTGCTTGTTTAAGCCTTTTGGGAGATGAGCCTCCCGTTTCTTTCTTCACTTGTTCTTTGGGATCTGAAGACTGTGAGGTCTTCGTTCCTTTCCTTTTCTGGGACCCTGTGATTGGAGGAGACTTGGAGGTCCTGCCAGTTGACGCGGTGGCAGCAACGTCTTCGTGGCACTTGGCTCACTTTTGAGCCCTTCATAGGTCAGGACCACCCCTTATTGCTTCAGATGTGCCACCTGCCCATCGATCCATTCCCTAGTATGAGTTAGAATTGGCTAGGTGATGGTATCCAGGTCATCGACCTCTTGTTCGTCCCAGTCGATTAATGGTATTGGCAGGTTGGTGACTGTAGGGTACCTTGGGTGCATGATCATGGACTCGTCTTCCTCGACCTGGTCAGGTACCAAGAATGGTTGCACCCTTCTTAGGAATAGTACCGTCATGCGCATGTAGTGCCTTGCGCGCACTTCTTTATCATCTTTGCAGTCGGCCCAGAAATCTTCAATGTGATATTGATGGGCATATGCTGGCCCCAGTGCCTTCCTTATGTGGCCATGTGGATCCATCCATGGGTGAACAGTGTACCAGTCAAAATGGTAATCCTTCAGCTCCTTCTCAGAGTTATTGGCACATTGGGATGTTTGCAGGCGATACAGGCCCTAGCCAAGGGTCATGGGGTAGGAGATCCCCACTATGTGCTTGTTGCTGAAGATCGCCTGGATGTGTTGGAGCTATCGAGAACGCTCCAGGAGGATGATCCAGTCATTTGGGTACCGAGGCAATCTATTTGGCCGTTCCGTGAAACCCTGGGCCCGGATGTAGGTGAACTTGGGGAACTAGATGAATAGAAAAGCATACTCTTTTAAGAGCGCCCTGGCGCTGTGGGAGACTCTCCTCTCAAAGTCTCCAATGATCAATCTGATGATGTGGCCAATGAAAGCATCATTGACCCTACAGTAGTCCTTCTTGAAGTTGTAGTATTGGAGTTGAGGGTATTTGTCAAACGGTTTGAGCCCTCGCTTGTGCCCCTGATCGGGTGCCACAAATAACCCGCTGTATTGTCTTTGATCTACTAGGGAGTAGACGAGGTATGAGGTCATGTAGAACTTAGAACTTTTCTTTACATTAACAAACTGCTCATGGAAGCAGTTGCTAATGATGCTTCCCCAGTCGAATGAGACCTTGGTTGTAACATCCTCATTTCCCCATAGGATCTCTTTAATATAGTACGCCATCCACTCCTGGAAGTAGGCGGCCGTTGGAAGACCCATGACCCTGCTCAACATGGTCACCAGGTTGTGGTAGTCTTCGTGGAAATTGCTATGGAAGAGTTCCTAGGGAACCTTCGCAGTGCTGCCCCATTTTTTCTTAAGCCAATGGAGGTTGATTGACTTTTCACACCCTGTTGGATTAGCATCCCATGCTGCTTGGCATTCTTCTAATGTGGGTACCTCCATCTATTGGAACATGAGAATGTGGAATGTCTTGGTAATCCCTTCTGGTGACATGTCTGCGAGGATGTTTCCTTCCTTATCCACAATCGTTCTGGTGTTTGTTTGATAGGCTTCTTTGCAAGCCATCACTAGTTCGGGTGCCTCGAGAGAGGGAGGGAAACCGACGGCCTTGGCTATTCCACACTGCCATATCAATCTGACATTTTTTGTTGTCGGGTTGACCTTGACCCTCTGAGTGAATTCATCTATGTCAACTTGGCCGATGTTTGTATCTAAAATCTCTTTCTAGTCCATTGAGACCTTTGAGTAGAGCGACTCACCTTGGAACTGATATTTTATTTGATCCTTGTCTTCCTTTCCCCGAGGGGTCCTTCCTGATTTCTTGCCCTTATCCTTCTCGGTGGATGCCCTTGAAGGTCCTGCACCTGATTCCATATATTCTGCAAGCAAGGGAAAAGTCAGCGCAATAAAACATCAAAAGCATTCATGTTAGTCCATATTTCGAGAATAACATCTAAATTATCAATCAAGTATATCATAAATCTTATCTCTAGACGTTATTGATCTTTGTTTTAGCGTACTTGGACAATCCAGGCCCAGAGGGCTAGACTTCCCTGGCAGGAATGCTGTCTAGAAGGGAAAACGCAGCTGAAAGCTGCCGGAGACCCTTCCTGGCCAAATTTTAATGTTTTAGGAGGCCCATGATGGAGAAGAGCATAATTTAAGATGTGGGTCAAAGTCGGATTCTAATTTCAGGATCGTTTGGATGGATTTAAGGGGCACTAGAGGTTTCAGGTTGGGAAGCTGCCAGGAGACGGCTGTTGGTGACGGCAGACAGCGGGCTGAAATCTGGCAGCGGAAGTTTGAGGGCTGGGGTCTGAGGGGCCAAAGGATGGCTGGCATTAAGTCAGTTTGTTTTGAAGGCTCGGGTCGACGACACCGGGAAGGCGGGTAGACTTCACCATTTGGGACGGTAATCCTCGCATGGAAGTCTGGCAAGGGAAACCCAGGGCAGGAAACCGGCGGTATGAATTTGTCATTTGGGCCTGGCAGCATTTGGAGTGGTGGGGCCCGGGAGCCAGGGCACCGGTCGACATTTTTCGCTAGCAATGGCAGGCGAGAGGCGGACTCTCAAGGATGGAACTCCAGACACTGGCACCCGGAGAGCGAAAGGTTGAGCGGGAGTCTCCGCCTGGAATAGCGGGCGAGGGTCAGAATCCTAGGACACGGGGCCTGACGTGCTTGTGGTAGCGAGGAGTTTTGGCCAGAGAGCACGACAAACGGAAGCCCAGGGTTCAGCAATCGGGCAGACAGCGAGAAGCTTCTGACAGCAGGCGAGCGACGGACTTCTGAAGACGAAAGTCTAGGAGCCAGGTTCCAGGGACGCTGGAGCCACGGTTTGAAAAAACAATGCCGACGGCGGAGCGGAAGGCGGGCTCTGGAGGGTGGGCGACATCGGCAAGTTTATGAAAAATACCTCGCCATGGAGAATGGCGGAAATTTGAGCACAAAAACCCATCTTCCAAGGCCCAAGGTTTAAAAAGACAGATCAATTTCATTCACCAAGGATTGAATAAGCGTAGAAGTCCGTGGAGCCCGAGGGACAGGACGCTGGGCAACACTCACCATCGCGGAAGGAAAGCCTCCCGCGGAACCCCAGAGATGGAGCTCTGGGGCCTAGGGTCTGAGCAGTTGGCGGGAGGAATGTGGAGGGCGGGAGGCAAGGTGAGGTTTGTAATTCAAACACGGCAAAATACGAACGGAATTTTGTGATAGGAAACTCGACGAACCGGGCCTAGAGAGGAGGATTGCCGCCGGGAGTGTTTGAAGTTTCGAAATTGGGTGGTGAAGGCGGGTTTTGGGCTCGAGAAGGACATTTTCCCTGCATGTAGAACAACCGTGGTAGGGAGAAGTCCCGAACCGATAAGGAGATCATTTTAGGCAGTTTGCTTGGTTTCTACCACATGGGTTTGGTGCGCAACATGATATTCTATCGTATTACAAACCTCTATCAATTATTTAATTCATTTGAATCTCTCAAAATGACGAAACGAAGCTCACGAATGGCGGATTGATGGCCTACCTTGAATACACTAAGTTGCAAGACGTGGGATCCACCTATGCTGATCGAAGTGATGCCGAGGTTGACGATCGCGACGCTTTGTTGAAGGCGGTGGGCTCCAGATGATGCCTTGTGCAATTCGCTCCAATTTGGATTATGAGAATGACATTGGTGGATTGGGCATTTTATACCCCAACCGCCATTAATACCTACATTAATTGCCCGTGTAGCCTTGAGAAAAGGTTGGTGGAATTTGAAATAGGTCGACGGTGGCGACGGGAGCTCCGGGACCCAGCGGCCGGGAAGACGTGATGCAACGACCGCCGTAAGATTTTCACCAGTTTTGAACGGCGACGGCGAGGAGTGGCCCTGGGCCCGAGGGGCGGGAAGCCAGCAGAATTCCGCAGTCAGTGATGGTGGAACCATCACGGAAGTCCGGAGGTGGAACTCCGGATGGCTGGGCCCGGAAGACCTCGAGGCAGACAGGCCATAGCGAAGAGCCCAACGGAGATAAGGCAGGCGGGGCCTGAGGAGCGGGAGGCCGCGGGAGTTTCACCACCATGGACGGTGAGACCGAGATGGAAGTTTGGAAGCAGACTTATGGGGTCCGGGACTCGAAGGGGCAGGCGCCGCCCTAAAAATTTTACGAGTTTCAGACAAAGGGCGGCAGGGCGGACCCCGAGGGCCGGGAAGACGCTCGGCGAACGCCGCAAGGGAAGGCATTCCCAGAGGGGAAACCTGAAAAGGGAACCCCGGACGCCCGTGCCCGGAGGGGCTTAAGGCCGTTTTAGAGCCAAAATGCCAGAGGGACCCCCAAGGCCCCGGAAGACAGCAAAAACCCAAAAGCGGAGGCATGATTGATTTATGATGAAACCTTGGAGCAACATCGACCATACAAAACATCAAAAAGGAGGGGCATGCAAAATGAGGCGGCCCCAAAAGACCCAATGAGGCGAAAGAAAAGAGGGTCCCCGTTCTGAACGGGGCATGTGTGCCAAGGGCACAACAAAACCCTAGAGAGAAAACACCAAAGAGACTGATGAGGAGGCAATAAAATCTAATATCTATCACAACCCAAGCAAGAAATCCCTTAGAAGAATTCCAAATTGATGCACAAGGAAGGATTCCTGGACGTATCTTAACTCTCAAATACAAATGAGCAAAATGAAGGGACAAATCAAATATAACACCAATTTAGTGCCATTAATGACCCTCATTAATGAATAACAAGAGATTTTGCAACTTTTAGAAATGTGATTGGAGGGCGGAATTTGGGTAATTTGAGGTACCTCAGATTATCCTAATGAAATAGGTTTTGGGTTATTTGAACCTACTCGGATTTCCCAAAAATGCTCAATACTTAATCAATTTCCCCAAGTTTCACAAATTTTGACCTAAAGGTGGCTCCTAAGGGTTAGGCAATAACTTCAAATTGCAAGAGAGCATCTCAAATGCAAGTTCATCAATGTACACATGGGTGAATCAAGACCCAAACCAAGGAACTTATCCCTTAAGGGGATGAAGTCAAAACCGTATGAAAGGAAAACGTGAAAGTGCAACAAGAAGAAAAAGAAGGTCATTGCTTTTAGCGGTGCGTGTGTATGCGAAAACTGCACAACAAGACCTATATTTATGTGAGGATGCCTTTCAGCCTGATAAATGTTGGTGCCACTTTTCAAAGAGCCATGTATGTGGATTTTTTCAATTTATTAGATTTGTTTCTTGCTATCTACTAGGATGAACTTACTACTCACAGTAAGAAGGAAGAGGATCATTGTTCACATTTTTAGAAGATTTTCATTAGAGAATTGGAATATGGCATTTCGTTGAATCCCAAGAAATGTTCCTTTAGAGTCAAACAAGGTAAGTTGTTAGGGAATATTTTCTTGAAATATGGTATCAGGATTGATCTTGAAAGAGTAGTAGTTATAGATAAAATTACACCACCAAAGAATGTTAAAGGGATTCAATATTTCTTTGGGTAAATAAAATTTCTAGGGAGGTTTGTGACTAATTTTATAGAGATAGTTAGGCCTATCTTGAGGATGCTCGAGAAAGGAGAAAAGATGATATCAGAAGAGCCTCTCAAATCTTTTCAATCCATTAAGGATTCTATTAAAGTTGTACCTATCTTAAAAACTCTAGACTATTCTAAGCCATTCCAATTGTTTACATTTTCCTTTTTTCATACTATAGCGGGAGTGTTGTTACAAAAAAATGGTGAAGGTTTTGAATAGCTAATTTCCTTTTTTAGTAAGTCTTTGCAAACAGCTGAAGTCAAGTATGATGCCACTGAGAAGCAAGCTTATTCCTTAGTAAAGGTTGTTAAAAATTTGAGAAAATATTTGACTAGTTCAACTGTGGTGGCTTATGTTCCAAGCATAGTAATCAAGCACATTTTCACTCAACAAGAAAATATAGGTTGAAGATGTAGGTGGATTAACAAAGTCCAATAGTTCAACATAGATATTCAAATTAAAAATTTGGTAAGAGGCCATGGTTTATCCAAACTCATGGTTGAAACTAATTTGGAGGCCAATCAAATTAATGAGGTTGAACAAGAAAAAATTGCTCCCATCTATGATATGAAGACATGTGGCTAGTACAAAAGGATAGTTGAATATCTACATACCATGAAATGCCTTGATGGCATGCCAAATAATGAGAAGAAAACTTTAAAATTGTAGGAAATTAGATATGCCATCATTGATGGTGAAATTTGGTGGAGAAGCCGAGAAGGTGTGCTTCTCAAGTATGTAGATGGTGACCAAGCAGAAGATCTATTAATTGAAATGCACAAGGGTGTGTGTGGAGGTCATTACATGGCTAAGACTACTACAAATAAGGTATTGAGAGTAGGTTTTTGGTGGCCCAAAGTGTTCAAAGACACACACAAAATTGTGAAGAAATGTGATGCCTGTTAGAGGTTTACTAGAAAACTAAAGTTTTCAGGTAACTTGCCACTTAGGCTAGTCTCAACACCAACCCCTTTCCAGTAGTGGGGTATTAACTTTATTGGAGAAATGACGGTGAAGTCTAGTGGAGGACATTACTAGATTTTGGTTGCGATTGACTATTTCACAAAGTGGGTTGAAGCTATTCCTACCAAAAAGGAAAACAATAAAGTTGTCATTGACTTCTTGATGAATAATATTCTGAGTAGGTTTGGTGTTCTTGAGAGAATTGTTTCTAATAATGCTATGTGCTTTAGGTCTAATAAATTTATGGATTTTTGCAACAAGCATGGCATAAATGTATCTTATTCATCCCCTTACCATCCCCAAGGGAATGGACAAGCTGAGTCCAGTAATAAAATCCTTATGGAGATCATAAAACATATGCTTGAGAAGAATAAGAAAGCTTGGGATTCGAAATTGCAATTGGAATTATGGGCAGATAGAACCATAGTGAAGAAAGTCATTGGACAATTCCCTTTTAACTTGGTGTATGGGGTTGAAGCTAGAATACCACACAATAATCTGATGAAAATGTGTAATTTGTTCAAGAGTATGATACTGATATCTGTGATGAGATGCAGAATCAGATGGATGAGTTAACTGAGCTTGATGAGATGAGAAGAGAAGCTCACAAGAGAAATGAGGGGCTACAGCTCCAAGTCAAACACTTATATGACAAAAGGGTTGATCAAAGTAAGTTTGAAGTAAGGTGTATGCTTTTGATGTGGAATGCAAGATTGGAGGACAAAGGAAAGCATGGGAAGTTTGACCCCCTATGGCTTGGGCCTTATTTGATTGCAAACACTCATAGGGAAGATTCCTACTTTCTACAATCACTAATAGGTGAATTTCTAGAATTTCCAATACATGAACAGTTCCTGAAACCCTATTTCTCCTGAAATAGGTTATATTTCCATGTACATTGCATAGTCCTATAAGTTTTGTATATATGGTTTGGTTTGTTTGCTTTCTATTGCATTAGCTTGCCTTGTTTGGGTGAGCTCTTGGTTCTTTTTGAGTTCCTCTGTGTTTGGTCTACTTCACCAAGAGATCTATTTCTTGCCATACCTATTAGGGGTATTAATCCCTGAGCATGAGCCATTGATGGAGTCCCTAAAATTTCTGACATTTAGAGGTCCTTTTGAGCTTAGTAATAGCATGTCACAGGTTACCCATAGGTAGGGTTTAAGGTTTTACTTATGTAACATTGTTTTCAAATGCTTCACTTACAAACCTTGGGTGTTTTAATTTTGCATTGACTTGCTCTACCCGATTGTCAGTAGTTTAGGTTTCCTTTTGAGCCTTCACTATGTGTTCCTTACTAGCCACTTTGCTTAGGTTACTTAGCCACCTTCAACCCTGAAGTGTTTTAATTTTCCTAAATTCAAGCTTTAATATTTCACTCACAAAGTACTTAAGTCTAAGTCATTTATCTTCAAGGGTAAAAATGTCGTCGTCCTAGTCATGGCCCTCTTTTATGACTGACTTTCTTGCATGCATAGGATTAATGATCATCAGATCATGGGACTTAATCTGAGTCATTCCCTGTTGGCTCGAATGTCCCAAGTGATGGTAATTTAATTGTTGTGTGTTTAGTGAGATGCTGACATGTGTTTAATCATAGGTATAGACCCTACTATCACTTTTCAGACGGGTGCTCAAAGTTCTATGATCAATGGTGATTATCAATTGGGAAGAGTTGATCACTATTATTCCCTTCCGTCTCACAAAGATAAGATGCAAACTCGTTAAAGGCTACGAGGACCATGAGAAGTTTCCACATATGTCCGATGACTACTAGAAGGTGGAGCTCACAAGTACATGAAAGAGGATCTAGTCGGCATATTTCTATTGGCCAATTGTTCAAGCTGAAACAACGATGAAATTCAAATGTAATTGACTCAATCTAAGTCGTTCAACATGGCCACCTCAACTAAAGATCAATGGTACACATTAAAAACTACAATTAGACCCATTGTAATTATTTTACTTCACATGAGCGAGCAGTAATGGTGGAGGTGACTCATAAATCTACTCAAATTCCCTCAAAATATGCGTATATGGTTAGTTCTTGCATAATTGAGATTTGAAGTTGTGTCTAGAGTAATACAAAAAATTGAAAGAAGTGACTTGCAGAGTTCATCCTGACTAGTATTAGGGTTTATTGTGATTGAAATCCATAAGTACGATAAACACAATTTTATGCTTTAGGGTTGGCTTTCAATTTTCTTTCTGTGAATGTGTTTTATTGCTTTGCTTTAATTGCTCTGAGTTAGGGTTAATTTCATCTTTAAAAGGTTGTAGCCCTACGAAACCTTTCAGGATTAGCATTCATATTGAGTCATAGGTTTGATTTAGGAGGCTGGTAGTTGAAACCCTTCTCATTAAAACCCTAGTCTACTTAAAATTCATGGCTCCCAAAGTACAAATTTCTGCCCCTTCAGCCCAATCTAGAACACTCTCCCAGGATGTAATTGACTTGTTACCCTCCTCTACAAATAAGAAACCCGAAGGAAAGGTCTTGTTCTATGGCCCTATTGTTATAGAGGGAGTGATGGATAAATAATGCTTCATAAAGGATGTCGAGTTGCCTTATACTAGATGGCAGCTCTTTCAACATTGGTTTAGGAACAAGAACCTTGGAGTTCCTCTCTGTAATCATTGGATGTTAGATATGGGAAAATTAGTTGTTCCCAATGTGTATATGGATGTCGATATTCTGAAAGATATTTCCTCAAGGTATGATTTAGTTTCTAGGGTTATTAGGACATTTGATGGGAAAGATATGGTAAAGATAACTAGGAAATAAATTGATGTTTTTTATTTGCATGAGTGGAGTCAGGATTTGGTTCCTCTAGATATGGATGATATCAAGAAGGAGTACAAAAATACTAGTTATTCATTAGGAAAAAGTTGTTGCCCTTGCATACTACTATGATTAGTACTGGGAAGCATATAAAGCATATCAAAATTGGTGAGAAGGAGCTTGAGCCCTTCCTAATGAGTTATTTTGTGAGCTATTTCAGGAAGACTATATATTCTTTGTGCCAAATCATTGGTTTTTCTCCACCTGACACATTGCAGAGAGAATACAGCTATCTAGCAACACATCTACAACACCTAGCTTATAACAAAGTCTATCATTATGTCACTTATTTGGTAGAAAATATCCATAGGGGTTTGGTTGAGCTGAAGGAAGGGAAAAAATTGGTGAAATTATGGCAGTATTCACTATTAATGAATATTTTCTTGCATAAATGGCAGAAGGTTTTTGAGAAAGACATAACTTTGAAAAGGAAGATAGAGGGGGTCGATTTTCTTGCTCAATGTTGGACCCATATTCTAGACAAGGATGACCAGAAATATAATTATGTGATGTTTCAAAATTATTTTGCATTGAGAATAAGGAGATCCTTTATCTATGAACCACCAAGAATTCCTAAATAACTTTATGAATTCTTGAGACCTATGGAGATGAGGCTAGACCTGAATTTGAGTCACAATTGGGGAGATTTGATTTTATACCTTGATAAAACAATTTTCAAAGTATATGGAAACGGTCTAGATCCATATGTTCTACCAAGAGATGTGCCACTAAGGATAGGGTTTCTTGAAATCATGAGACAATTGGGAGCTTCACAGGCCACACATCTACCTAATACAACAAAGAAAGGCTCATTATTTCTAGAGTGGACAACATTTGTTGATTATGTTCTGGTGAAAGGGGCATGGAAGAAATGATTACATCTCCTAGTGCCTTACAAGTTGGAGACTATGCACCCAAGGAATCATGATCTTGAGGGATTTATCACTAAATTAAAAGCAGATAAGAGGCTGGGTTGTTTTGTGCATATCTTCGATTATCTTGAAGATGTCATCAGGAACATTTTTAGCTTTCTAGAGCAGGATGAAAGGAAAGCTAAGTACCTGGCTTATAGGAAGATGTTAGAGGAAAAATGGAAGAAGGACCCCAATTATAATCCTCTGCCAAATATACCTGATGATTTTAGCCAAGTCATGTATGTTATGGATAATTTTAAAAATGTTGTTGGTATATTGACAAAGCAACAAGAGATTATAGATAAAGGAAAAGCAAGAGTGTTTGAAGAAGATACTATCATGACATTGGAAGAAAGGCCTACTTACCAACCACCCAAGAAAATAAGATTCTATTCTAGAAGGAAGAAGGCAATAGATGAAGAACAAACTTTACCGACCCCTACCACTTTTGATGGGCTAAAGGAAAATTCTCCTTAGAGTGCAATTCCATCACCTCCAGGGTCGGTTCCTACACCTGTGATTGATCTTGATTCACCTCTAGGAAGTCCTGCTCCATTGGAGCAACCACCTTAAGAAACAAAGGACTAAAGAAGGAGGAGTGGTTGAATATTTTGATATAGATGAAGATGATATCTTTATCACTCCTGAGGACATGCAACAAGGAATGCCTTCCCTCGTAGGGGCAGGTGCCTCAAGTTTAGGAAAAAGTAGTCTCAGGCTGGGAAAACTTGACATCAGTGGTCTAAATAGTGTAGATGACCCAAGGATTAAGGCTTGTAAGGAGTTTATGAAAGATGACTCCTTTGTTGAAACAACCGCTTTTAGGGATTTCTGGTGGAGATCCAAAGATGTAGAATATGTAGAGAAAGTAGCCACTAAAAGGAGTTTGCATCCAGAGTTACCTAAAAGTGTCATACAGGCTAGTGTGAAGAGTATTATGAAGAATGAATTTCAAAATATTATTGTCGAGGAACGTAGAGAGCTTGTGAAGAAGTGTGGTGTGTTATTGCTACCAGACTAGGATATTGCTGATGTTATAGTCCTAGATGCTATACGAAGGGCTAAAAGGCCTCTAGTGTAGACATAAGAGGAATTAGATATGGAACTTTTGGGTTCTGTATTTAGCAAATATTTGGATGCATTAGTAATCTAGTCATTATCCATGGGATCCAAGAAACTAGTACTTGCTGAGTCATCAGATGTTACTGGGAAATTACTTATGAAGAGAGTTGTTGATAACCCAGCCTTGGTGGCAGTTGAGATGGCTGTTAATGTTGCTAGATTTACTAAATAAACTATGGAAAACTTCACCCTTGAAAGGGATAACTTCAAATATGATAATGGTCAACAAAAGGTAGTCATACTAGAGACTGAGTTGGCATTCTATAAGTAGAGGGAAGAAATGCAGAGAGATAAAGGCTAGGCCAGTTCAAGTCACTCATCTCCATCTTCTCCAATTGCATCTTCCCAACCTGCCCCTCAAGATCAGGCATTGGAAATGACACCATATAATTTGGGACAAGAGCCACTTTCAGTAGAGGAACCAAGAAAATTAGGTTCCAGTTCATCTAATGAACCAACAAGAGAGTAGCTCCTTTCACAAGTTGAAACATACAAGAAGTTGTTGGAACATGCACAAGATACAATGTATGAAAACATCTCAAAGATTATTCATACTTTCTTGAAACATCTGAATAAGAAGATTTAGGCCAAACTAAATGGTGTTCATGACAATTACTCCTTGATGATGCAAGCAATAGGATTATCTCAAAGAGATAAGGAGTTTTCTATGCTAATCTCGAACAAGTAGATCCCAAGAGCTGAGAGATTGAAGTTTATAGCAGCTGGAGCTAGCCAACATGAGGATAAATAACCTAAGGTGCTTCCAACATACACATTTTTTTGTGAACTCAGTGAGAAAAAGTTTGAAGGATATATTGCCCCACTTGAGCAAAAAATAAGAGAAGTAAAGGTTGATTATGATCTGGCAGATTTGTCACTATTGCTAGATATTCAACTCAGCAATAGTGAAGTAATGCCATTGAAAATATGGAAAGGGATATGGATGATGTTATTCCTTCCCAAGTGAATCAAATTTGCAAAGAGGTTGACATCAATACCTTTAATGACACTTTGGAAAAGTTGACATCTATTATCAACTTTTTGGAAGATTTTGACAAGGAGTCCAATTCTATGATGACAAAGTATTCCCCATACAAGAAGAAGTTGGATGAAATCATCAATTTCAATTAGCCATCTGATGAAGAATATGAAGAATGGGGAATGGTATTGGTTGGTCAACTAGGTATGTAAGTATGGATGTGAAAAATATATAATTGGTCAAGTATTGTATAGGTCTGGCCTTAGAAATTGCAATGTATAAAATATATGTTTCACAGGAAAATATTAGTTGTTAATGGTGTGGAATCCTGATTGGGATACTGATTCACTTTTTTATTTGCATCATTTTGTCATCTCACTCGATGGAATGGATGTGCTACAACATAGAATATTATTCTTTTTGACATGTGCATTTTGGAAGGCGATTTTGCTTCTTACAACAAATGTAAATAATCTGTCTCATGTGTATTCCCTCCAATTTGAAGAATGCAAATATAACTGAATTAGAGAATATGTCTTGTAGTGGTCCAATTAGAATGTGACATGTGTACATCTATCCTGAAGCCTTTTTTTGCTCTCTTATTCTATAAAAGGGAATTCAGTGCCATTTGTGTGCATCTTTGGTTGAATTTTGGAATCAAATTGTGAAAATTGAGAAAATAGAGTGAATATGTTAAGTCATCTAATGCTTTGAATCTAGATAGTAAATTTTGTCAAATGTATGGTTCCTGAGCATACCTGAATGATAATGGAAATTTTCCAAGTCTATAGTCTCTCCATTTAGATCTGTACTCGAATTATTAATGAAAATTATGATCAAAGGTCATTTCATTAATTGTCATCATTTTCCTACTTTGATATATGTTTTGGTTTTAGCTCTAATTCATAGAGTGGGTTAAAATGCTTAAATCAAATCATAAATTCATGTGGAGGGTGATTGGATCTGATAAGTAGTCTTTAGAATTCGGTTACAAATTGCAAAGTAATATCACTGAGAACATGGGTGTTCAAAATTAAATATACCTTATATTTCAATTTGCTTAGACTCCTAGCCCATAGATAATGGCACTAATCCTAACCCCTTTAAGTATTTCTCATGGTTCTAGTTACCAACAACATGAGAAAATCCTTTTGAAATAATCATTGAGCTATCTTTAATTTTTTGTAGTTTGTGTTGTCTTATATTCTCAGCTTAGGATGCATAATTCATTCAAGGAACTGCCAACTTCTTAGAGAATTTCATCTTATTAGTCATTGGTGAGAATATATCTACTTGAATATGCAATCTATACATGAGTTGTTTGAAAGAATTATATAATGTGCATTGTGGGACCACCCTTTTGGGTTTTGTAGAGCCCAAAGTGTAGGAGATAAATTGATTGGTGATATATCACATTCATTTTCCAATTATCTTGTAGGTATTCACAAATTGAGTCTCACAAACTCATAGGTATCTGGCGAGATCTGATTGATTCATTGAAAACAACCAATAGGGTAAAGTTTGTTGATAGGTATGAGTTTCATATCTTCACCATTTGGGATCAAAGGTAGGGTTGCATATCCATTTTCATTTAAATTGTTGTGTTGAATTCATGAATGATTTGGTGGTTTTTGTATCTAGTGATGATTTTGTTCACATTTCAAACCATTGTGATTTAAACTAGGGCATCAATATATACATGGATAATTCAAGAGAAATGGTTAGGTATGGTTGTAATAAGTTATAATACACATCAATAACCTGAAACTCGATGAATTTAACCTAAAGCATCAGCTAGCACTTCCATCTTAGCGCCTCTCATATGGAGGGTAAAATAGATGGGTAGGCTAAAATTAGGGTTTGATCCAATTGCATTGTCCATCTAAATCCTCATGAAAACTATTCTTGGGAAAAATTTTATTCTTGTTTTATTTCATTCTTTGGGGGTGTAACATAGATTTTGGCACCTAATCCTTTCTAGCGCTTCTAGGGTTTTTCACCTAAAAGGAGAAAGAAGGGCCAAACTGCACATGTCTACATTCAAAGTCAATGCAATATGGATGAAATATGGATGTGATATACCTAGATGAAATGTTTTAATTCAAGAATCTAATAAGATTAATTGATTAAAGAATGGAAATTAAAGAAAAGAGGAATGTTTGAAAACACATTATGTAATGCAAAAACACCTAGAAATGAATGCAAATTGCAAACAAACTTGAAAAAACTGAAAGTGTGCACCCAAAATATGGATGGAGGCTGGAAATGTATTTTGGAATGCTACTAATGCTAATTTTTAGGCTTGGTGGGACTCATTCACCATTCTGGGCGAATCAGTCCTAGTTCTACAAAACTGTTCTGGAACCTGTTTCAGACAAAAGGGTATCTAAAAATGTAGAAAACCAAAAAATGACCTGGAAGTGGGACTCATTCACCACCCATGGAGAATGAGTCCAATTTTTAATTTCTAAATATGCAAAGGTGGAATCTAGAGCTCTCAGTTTGCACTTTCTGCTTCTACATGTGTCTGCTTTTCAAACTCTGAGTTTTGAACCTGAAAATGAGTTTTTATTGATATTTTTACTTATTGAATGAAGATAAGACTTGAGAAACCTTTTAACTTGATTTTTGATGATTTCCAAGCTTCCAAGAGACCCAAATCTACAAACACAAAAGGCAAGAGAGAGAAATGTTGAATGTTAGGGCATGGGGATTTTCCTTGGTCAAACACCTTTTAGGTAATTAAACCAAAATGATGAAGAATGAGACAAAACATGCAATAATGTTTTTATTACCTTCCCATGATGTTTGATCTTGAATTTTGCAACAAAACATGAAGAATCTTCCCTTGAATATTTAAAAAATTGATATTTTGGTGACTTGAAGTGATGAAACCCTAAGTTGCTTGACTTGAGATGGAAGAATGATGCATGAATGATGAAGAATAAATTGTGATTGTAGACACATAAAATGTATCGATTGACATTGTGCATTTGATCCCGACTACTAACATCATTTTTTCCTAAATCATCCTTCAGTCTAACCATTTAATCAAATCCCCTGATCTGATTAAATTCATCAATATTCCTCTCTTAATTAAATAAACTAGCTATCTAATTATGTCACCTCTTCTCAATAATTAAATTAACCATCCCGATCTAATTATCCAATTTAATTAAATAATTAATTTTATTTGATTAAATCTCTAAAGTCTATCTATTAAATTAAATAAATTAAAACCTTAGTTAGTTTAATCTAACATCATCTCTTTTAATTAAATAAATCAAAACCTTTATTTAATTAATCCCTTATCACATTCCTCTCATATTTGATTTAAATAAATCCAAAAATTTAAGTCAAATAGGCTACATCATTTAACCTCCTTCATTAAATTAATTAACTTTGATTAATTTAATCTCATATCATGTCCCATCCTCTAGCATTTACCACTTGCACATGAAAATAGATTTAATTGATTTATTAAATATTTGTTTTCCTCAACAAGGAATCTTTTAAGGAATATTCTCCAAGTTTGAATTCAAAATCTAAGTTGAAATGTACATCCAACAAGGCATTAACTCCATCTTACATGTCCTTTTACTTGAGCCAAGTGACATTCAATGCATTCTTTCTTCCCTCTTGCAAGTCATTTCAACAAAATTCAAAAATAGGCATTTATTGGCACAACCCTCACAACTCACACATCCTCCATCCACTCATAGGTTGACAAGTGGCATCTTTCCATTGGTTGAATGTTAGTCCCAAATTGCTCAATTTTGGACATTCATCCTTCAATCTCTTCTATAAATGAAGAGCTCATCTCCTCATTTGATCATCCACAAATTATGCAAAGTTACCATGCCCAAATATCTATCAAATTCCATCCATCATCATTGAATCTTAGCTAGGTTATGCAGGTTTTTAGCTTAGAGCATTCACCATCCTTCATCAAAGTGGATCAATTATCATCAACACATCAAGCTTGCATCATAGGAGTTGGGAAAGGGCCAATTTTCACATCAAATTGGCACCAATTCCCCCATGGGAGTATGAGTTTGCTAGCTTAATTAGGATTCAATCTCTATTTTGTTGTTTTCATTGTGTTTTTCATTGTTTTTCCTAATTTAAGCTTTGTGAATGGATTTCATGGGGAATCCTTGTTCTTTCTTGCATTCTCTAGTCTAATGTGTTTGTTCTTATTGTTTTGTAGGTATTAGGATTGGAGCTCATACAGTGATTTGGGGTTTAGAGAGGTGATTTTATAGGAAATCCACCTTATTAGCCTAAAAATTGGATCCCTTAGGTCGACATGTGAAAATAACAAACTTAAATTTTGATTTTTCCCCTTCAAAGGTCAAAACTGGGCCAGATGGGACTCATTTTCCACCCATGGCAAATGGGTCTAACTTGGATGGGACTGATTCACCATGGATGATAGATGGCATGAGATAAGAAAATAAGGCTTATATTGCAACTTTGTCAGTTATTTGATCAATTTAAGCCTCAGGATGCATAATATGGGTTAATAGGGGCCTATTAATGATGATGTGAAGGTCAATTAGGGCTTGGGACATAGAATCCAATGTGAAAGTGTGATTAAATACACTTTACAACACTAAAATGAGGTCCACATAGCCTAGAAAGGCACAAGAACCAATGTGAATGTGTGGGACACATTACAACACTAGTTTAACATTAAGTTTATTTTTCAAGCCTTCTAGATTAATGTGAGGATGTCATTAAACACATTTTATAATGTTGAATTAGGGAGAAATGATTTTATTAATTCTAGAAAGGCATGAAATTATCTTACAACACTTTACAACACCTTTACAAGACATTGTTAAAAGAATGTTATTTGATTTGTAAGGGTCCAAGACCTAGTGTGGATGCATAAAATGCCTCACAACATCTGAATCAAGGCCTTATTAAGTCCAATGTATCATCAATTATTCCCATGTCAAGCAAGAGGTCCCTTTTTCTACGCCATAGGGGGGATTGATTCGTATGCATTTATTGGAAACCTTAGTGTGTTTTGTGTGACTAAAATGAGTAATAATTAGAACAAAGATATGGGATTGTTGGTATTTTGGTTTCTCAAGCATAAACCCTATTATCACATTCCTTTTCTTTATGTGCATTTCAAATGCCAATTTAATCTTTGATGAGTTTACACAGTGGAATAATGAGCAACTTTGTCAAAACATTTGAATTTTAAGCCCATCGCTAAATTATGATTACTTTGAAAACCATGAACTGTCGATTGTCATGGATTTTGTGACCTTGTGAAATTCCTGACAGATGCATGTATCGCTAATTTCTTGTCATCATGGATTCCCCGATTTCATGGATTCAATGGCCATGGGAAATTTTTTGACGAGTGCAAGTATCACTAAATCCATGAAGTGTTGCATTACCTAACTTTGGCTTTATCACTAACTTACTTGATGAATAAATACTCTAACAAACTATCTGTCATAGATTTCACAAGCCTTTGAAGTACTTGATTGAGCCTTCATCGCAAATGTCACACTACCATGAATTTCCTAACACAACTCATCATCATGGATTATGTGCTCCACTGAAATGTCCATTGAGTATGTTCATCATGAATTTCACCTCTAGGTGAATTCCTTGATGTTTCTACATCGCTAATTTCCTAAATGTTGGATTTACTCGAGGTGCTATCTAGGTCATAAATTATGCTTTTAAGGGTTGAAATATTTCAAGGGTTAAATAATGAAGTTACATGAGATAAACAAACACTTTTCCAATACATCTCCTTGCATCATAGATTCCTTGTCACCTTAAAATTCTTGATGGGTGTCCTGTCGTGGATTTCTTGAGGAGTTGGATTTCATAGATTTCCTAAAGAGGTGAAACTCTAGATTTCCTTTGTGACTTAAAAACCCAGTGATTGTCTCATATTCTATTTAAAGGTTATAAACTTGGTTCCTTTGGTATGATTATCAATAATGAGATTTTATGTATTTTAATAGGTGTACCTTGAATTTCTAACCCCATATTTCAAATATTTTAAGAATTTCAAGTGACTATGGTATTTTGGATAACAAATGCAGGTGAAATTAAGCAAGGAAATGATAGGGAAATTGAAGAAAACATTAGAACCTTAGAAGGAGGATCTTACAAGAGTTGAAAAGATGAAGTATGATTTCAAGGGAAGGCTTCTGGAGTCAAAGATCACATCTTATTTGGGAGAGGTTGGAGACACCAACCTTTGACACATTGATTTGGAAGAATTTAATAAAAGAATGTATTGCCCTATCCTTGCCAACTTGGCATAAACATTAGTAAAGACTAGGTTGGTTCAAGAAATAGGTTTCCCCCCTTCCATCTAGTACCCAAACTTGATAGTAGAGTGTTCAAAACATTATGCTTCTGACAGAAGGGTAATAGTTGGCCCAAAAGGAATGGTACTAGCCAACTTAATTGAAGAATCTTTGGCAGAAGCTTTTGGCATACTCTCACACCAAAAGCTATTCAAATTCAAGATTTATGTAGTAAAGAAGTTCTACACCGATAAACCAAAGAAAATTCTTGAAATAATGAATGCCTCTTGGATGGATAAGCCAAGGTCACACTTTTCCAAGTTTCCAAAGCTATTGCATAGAAGTAACTTAAAGGTGGAATATAATGATATGATCACCCTCCTCAGTAGAGTGATGGGACTAGA
Source organism: Sequoia sempervirens (assembly GCA_007258455.2). NCBI lineage: Eukaryota > Viridiplantae > Streptophyta > Pinopsida > Cupressales > Cupressaceae > Sequoia > Sequoia sempervirens. Next base: position 570,598,121 of record VDFB02271358.1, read on the forward strand.
GAAGGCCTTGGTGTTCAAAGATTGGATGTTTTATATCATTGCTGAAATTAAGAAGGGTACTAATTATCATTGGGTTAGCTTAATCAGTGACAATTTGGATAGGAAGCTAAGGGTTGTACAGGATACAAAGAAGTTTAAAATGACCTCTTACATTGTTTATATATTTTTGAGAAACTTCAAACTATAGAGGTTTGAGTTGCAAGGGTGTCATTGGGAAAAATAAAGTTTATGAAATCTAGCCATAATTGCATCTATCTAACACTTCCCATTATACAAGAGGAAATGATACATTCACCATGTATATCACTAGGACTCTACAAAAATCCTTGCATGTTAGAATATAAACAAATGCAATGGAGTTGGTGAAGAAGTATAGGTACTGGTTTTTACAATTTTTGAATTTTTCATATATCAGGATTCAGGGATGTCCTTTGGTAGCATACAAGCTTCCTAGTTACCCAATTGATAAAGTGGCACTATTGGAAGTGACCAAACAACTAGTAGCTTTTGATAAGGTTTTGAAGAACCTGCGTAAGACAGGGATTGGAGGGGAATTTCCCATGAAGATTAATGGTTGGGAGGCTTTCCCCTCTTTTCATAGTTCCCAACACTCTGTGAAAGAAATGGAGTACCTCAGCCTTCCTACACATACATTCAAGAGTAATTTTGACCCATATGGAATAGTTCAAAAGGTAGCTATAAGGAATTATAGGAATAAGGTTGATATTGAAGATTATTGGGCTAACTACATGGATAAGCTAGAAGTATTCAAAAGGAGATTCTCTAGATTATCTCTAAAGATGATAAGATTTTATAGAATTATGGAGGTCCCTAATCAAATTGAGGATGATGAGGAGATAATTCAGTATCATGACTACATGGAAATATCTAAAAAACCTCTCCCTCCAATAGATTAGGTTGAAGAGGAAATTACAAATTTGACACAAATGACTACCCTGGTCCTCAAATATTCTAAACAATGGGAAAAACACAATATTTTGGAGTTAGAGGCCAATGAAGTTAAGCTCACATATGATTTAATGGGTGAAATTGAGTCACAATCTTCCTTAGAAAGATAATTAGATAAGGAAGTGGAAAAGGTTGTCGAGGAAGAAGAGGAAGAAGAACAACCATTGGTCATCAAAAGAGAAAAATGTAAACAAGGAGACAAGGTTAAAGTAGAAGAGGCCAAGATCTAACCAATTCCAAAGAAGTGGAAACCTACCAAGACCATCACTAAGTAAGTAATCCCTCTGAAGAGAAGAAGGTTAGTAAGGGGTAAGGGTAAGGTTGCTTCAAATGATTCCCCTCCTAAGAAGCCACAAAAAGAAAAAGACAATGGGGAAATACCTCAAGACATAGTTGGAGGAGGGACTTAGGAGGAAAATATAAATGTTGAAATTTCTGAGAGGACTCAAGTCTACAGGAGGAAGGCTTCTCCTAGGTTAGGAGTTCCATTTCCAAATTTGGATAACTTAGAGAAAGTAGTTGTTGAGCTTCAAAAGGCTTCTTAAGCAACATCGTTCAAGGGGGAGAAGTTTGTTGAAGAGGAGATAATAGAGAATGTTCCACTTGAGCCACCACAAAAGGATGTTCCTTTTGAAAAAGGGAAGGAAGAAAAAGGAAAAGATACCTATAGAGAAGGGGGATTCGCTACTAATGAGTTCTCTTCACTCAAAGAGCCTCACGGGGTGAACTACCCTAAACTACCTCAAGGAATAGCATGAAAGTTTTAGAATCCAAAAGAGTAGGTCACAAAGATTTTATGGACAAACTAACAAGCTCTCAGCAAAAGGATGGCATCACAAAATATGGATGACAGTGCGGTGTGCTGGCATCTTAGAAGTGCGCTAGCATCTCGTATGGACCAAAAATCAAGTATATCACAGAAAATGGCTAAATGACTATTTCTACTATGATTGCTGAGAACTTCTAAAGCATAGGAAAATAAAAAAATGTGATAGAATTGAAGAAAAGTAAAGAATAAATGATAAAGTAATAGAATAAGAGATAGAAAAATGCTCACAACCACACAAGTGATGAAGCCTCCAACAAATGAATTTCTTCAAAACCTGCATGCACAATATCTAGAGAAGTTGTTGGGGTTGTATAGGGGTTTTCCTCAGTCAAACCCCTATTTTTGTGTTTCCACCTCCACGGAAAAAGTGTGTGGTGAAAGAAAAACTTGCTCAGGAGTAGAACCTGCACCACCAAGTATGAGTGATAAAATCAATCCCCACTCATGGAGGAGAATCTGTATCACAAAGTAAAAATTCAATAGAAAGGAGATATGGAATCCTAAGATGCTCAAAGGTGTAAATCACAATGTAGATATGCAAGGCTTAGGAAGCCAAGGAGGGAGGCAAAGAAAGCTATAAGAGCTAAGAGTGTGCTACAAAGGATTGTTGTGAGAGCTTGAAAGAGAAGCTAAGAAGGATAGGAATAAGTTAGAAGCAAAAGAGAGGAGATAGAAGAAATTAGAGAGAAAAATGAACTAAAAGGATAGCTTTTAATAAGGGAAAAGAAGCTTCCCCAACCATTACAAGGCGTCCCAACTCCATTACCATGAACAAAAGGTGAGGACAAGTGGAAAACATGCACATAAATGGTTGTTTGAATGTGAGAACATTGTAGGATGCTAGCATGGCACGCAAAAATCCACACAAAGTGCTAGTGTCTGGACACATCATGCTACAAAATGATGCGAATGGGGGAGGCATAAAGTTCAATACAAAGATGACATGCAAAGGTAGCTGCTAAAAAGGGGTACTAAGCATCCTAAGAAGGGAAAAAGGTTGATGCAGGGGCTAAAATGAGCCTACACAAATGCTAGGGGAGTGGACACTAAAGATGATGCAATGTATGTGAAATTGCAAGGGGTGCAATTTTACGACAATACATTTTGTCCCCACTTTAGTGGGCATATGAATCTACATTAATATGCACACTAAAGGAAGTCTACTAAACATAAATAACATTATTATGCCAAAAGGATATTGTAGAGGAAGCATATAACTCTTTGAACCATGGAAGCATGCCCCCAGGCTAAATACCTACAAAATAGATGCATTAGACAAGAAAGACCTGCACCATACAACAATGTTAGAACATAAAAAGCTAAAGGATTTGAGTCAAAAAAGTAAAATAGACCTCGATGTGAAAGGTTGTCTCAGTACTATACGTTGTACCCAAACAATACATAGAATAATTCTAAAACAAATAGAAGAAGGGCATATACTCAGGATGAAGAAGATGCATATCTTCAATATGGTATACACAACTTGAGAAGAGAAGAAAGAAGAGAATTTAAGAACATAAGTGCCTCATAGGCCCATAGACCTTCAAGGAAGGTGTCCCACATGATCTCTTACATGGAGGAAACCAAGATGAAAGCACATTATAGGCTCGTAGACTTGCAAGGAGTTATCCCCCAAGATCTCTCACATGGAGGAATCCTAGAGGTGTAAGCACCTTACAGGTCTGTAGACCTATAAGGAAGCATCCCCCAAGATCTCTCACATGGAGGAAACTAGGAGAGTAGCCTAAAAACCCACAGACCTATAGGGAAGGTATCCCCCAAGATCTCTCACATGAAGGAAACCTAAAAAAGTGCCCTATAGACCTGCAGACCTAGAGGGAGGTATCCCCAAAGCTCTCACATAGAGGAATCTTAGAGGAAGCACCCTGCAGGGCTGCAAACCTGCAAGGATGTATCCCCCAAGATCTCTTACATGTAGGAAACCAAAAAAGCACCCTACAAATCTACAAACCTATAGAGGAGTGACCCCCAAGATCTTTCACATGGAGGAAGCTCAGAAGAAGAGCCCTATAGACCTGCAGACCTATAGGGAGGTATCCCCCAAGATCTCTCACATGGAGGAAAGCAAAAGAAAGTGCCCTACCAACCTGCAGACCTATAGGGGAGCCACCCTAATCCATAGTTAGGATCTAGGACTATTGCACATGAATAATAACTTATTACAACAATTTAATTAACAATTTTTAAAAACATAATTGAAATGATTAAATTAACACAACCATATTAAAGTGAAGAAATTAATAGAATAGCAAAAAGAGAGAGAAGATGAAACACAAGTTGATCATGGAGTTCGCCAAGATGGCTATGTCTCTGGGTCCCTCTCCAATAGAGTGATTGATCCTTGATTATGCTTTAGAAAAAGATTACAAGGTTGTAACTTTGACAAAGTCTCCTCACATCTCCTTGATAATGATATTACAAATAGCTCTTCTCCTTCAAATACAAGAAAAATGGCATAAAGCCTCTTATTGCATCGATTAGTGTAACTAAGGGTAAATTTTTGGATTAATTAGGTTAGGAGTGTTAATAAATCAATAAAGACTAAAACCCAAAGCAATTACAAAGAATAAAGGAAGCAAACATAAATGAAACAAGTATACTAGATAGTTGTTGAAACCTCCATGATTCACCTTTGTAACACCTTCTAGCTTACTGGTTGACGTGCTGCCCTCATATTCGACGTACGAGCAATCCTTGATGAAGAACTACACAAGCTTTGATGGATTTTCTTCTAAAATGACTAAGCCTATGACAATATGACTAGCTTGATGAAGTATGACAAGAATGCAACAATGCCTATAAAATGCCTAAGTGTGTAATATGTCTATGTGTGTGCATAAGTATGTAAAGCGTCTGGGTGTAATTGAAAAATGAGAGGAAAATGGCATTTTATAGAAAATGCCATTTTGACTGGACGGATGAGATTAACTTCTGACCAAAACCTAAAACTAGAGGCCCAGATTAAATCCGAGAATCCCTAATTAAATCTGAGAATCCCTAATTAGGGTTAGGGAAAAATCATTAATCAAGCAGTCAAGATTCCATCTAAGAAGATCGAATCGGCGGTGGAGAATAAATGAGGAAATAAATTTGAAAATAAATATTTTCAAAAATGAAGAAGATAAAGACCAAATTGAAGATCAGTTTTGGAAGGGTCAAAAACCTACCCGATCACTTGATTCTTGAAGGAAAGTTACCGATTTGGAATTAAATTAATTCCAAATGTGAATTTTGTGAAATAATAAACGTAATCAAGGGAAAAATAGATTGTTAGATGGTTAGATCAATAACATCAAAATCCACTAAAAATAACGAAGCACAAAGGAATACAATGAAAACAAAAGGCAATTATATCACCAAATCTCTTCATCCTCCATGGTTCACCTTCGTTACACCTCCTAGCTTGCAGTAAATAAAGATGCCCTCAGATTTGTGTATGAGCAACTATGACAAGAGAGAATACTAAAGCAAGTTTCGAAGGATTTGCTTAAAAGTCTAAATTCCTATGCCAATAACTACAATTGCCAATGCCTATGCCTAAACAATGCCAAGATTTGACTAAATGACTATAACCAATATTGAAATTACATATGAAAAACTAAAATGTGCAAGTAAATGTCTAGAATGTCTATGCAAAATGTCAGCATGTGCCTTGTGTGTCAGCCAAAAGTGAGAGGAAAATGCCACTTTATAGAAAATGTCATTTCAAACAGAAGGACGAGATTAATTAATGATGAGAACCTAAAACACGCGGTCCATATTAAATCTAAGAATCCCTAATTAGGGTTAGGGAAAAATCCTTAATCGAACGGTCAAAATAATATCTCAGATAATTGGATCGACGGTGGAAAATAAATGAGGAAATTAATTAAAGAAATAAAGATTTTCAAAAAATCAAGAAGATAAGATTGCCTGATTTGCAAGATTCGAAAAATCAAGAAGATAAGATTTGGACTGAAGATCAGATTTGGAAAATCAAGAATCTGCCCGATTACTTAATTTTTGGAAGAATAATATCCAAATTAATTTAAATTATGGATTTTGAGAGATAATAAATAATCTTTTTCAGATTATTTATCAAAAAGGACTGACAGTTAAGATTGTGATGACATTTTAAATAATTTAATTTATTTAAAATGAGAGGAATATTAAATTGGCAATTAAATAATTAAATTTAATTATTTAATTTAGGAGATAAGACTAATTAATTAAATAAATTAATCAATTTATTTAATTAATACAGTTAGTGACATATTAAATAAATAAATGTAATTCATTTATTTAATAATCAGGAAGAATTAAATGCAGAAAGGGGAATTAAATAAATTAAGAAATTTATTTAATTAAGGGAAGACTTAGACAATTAATGGCGTATTTAATAAATAAATAAAATTTATTTATTTAATAATCATGAAGAATAAATGACATGAATTAATTAAATAATTATGAATTATTTAATCAATAGTCGAATGTGGACCAAGGACATAATTAAATGTTATAATTATGCTAGGACAAAAGTGGTAAAAATGAAGCTTGCAGGCCTAGGTCATTTTTAGGTGTCTACATTTTGCCCCTCTTTGTCATAATGTTGGTTGTCGCATTGTGACAAAGAAAATAAGTCAAAAATATGCCCCAGTGCAAAATAAGATGAGGAAGAATGACGAGGAGGGTTGTGGTATGCCCCCTTGAGAGGATAGACAGGCTCGAAGAACATGGGTGTGCTCTCGAAATTGATGAGAAGACTTAGAATATGAAGAGACAAAGAAATGTTAGTGCAAAAGATATGGATGATGATATGGATGCAATGCCTATATGAGATGGGAGAGAGAAGATGACATGACTAAAGAAGATGCATGTTAGTTCCTAGACCAAATCCTTCAAAATATTGCCATAGGACTAATATTCATTGTTCTTAATCATCATTGGGTGGTATAAATGACACAAATGGACAACAAACACCATGATATGACGTAGGCCAAGGTGTGCAAGGTCATCCATTTGAAAAAAAGATAGTCACAGACAAGGAATGTCCTAACTCATACTAAGGGTCATGTTGCCCCAGTCTTTTTGTCAAGACAATCCACAGACAACAGTCAAAGAAAATAAAATAGGCCAGGAGACGTCATCACACCTCTAAATCCTTCATGGGACATCCTCGAGGTAGCTAGTAACATGACCAAAAGACAAGACAATAAAAATATAAGACAAAATAGCCAAGATAGTCAAAACATAAGACAAGATAGACCAGAAAGATTAATAGCCATTTTATTTTGTTTGCCAATGTTTGTTTGCCAAAGATTGAATTCTTGTCGGTTTGACAGTTTTGACAATTTAAGAGCTTTGCCAATTTGATGGTGTTGACGGTTTGACAGGGCCTATAATCAGGAAGGACACATCCTGAAAAGGCAAAGGACATTTTGACAAGGTCTAACTCCAAGAAGGACACATCTTGAAGAGGACCAAAGAGTGATGAGACTGACATTGTTTTGAGTAATATGTTTTAGCAAGTTGACTGATGTTGACTGTACGATTGATTGGACTGTGTTGTCTAATTTTGACCAATTTTGACATTGATGTTTCGAATGACTATCTTGTGTCCGAGTTTGACTATGTCTGACGTATTTGACTGATGTGACGATTGTGACAAATGCCATGATTTTATTTGGACCAACCTAAAAGGACTGATCTAATGTCTTGGGGACTCATCGACTGATGGTCTTGCCTACGTAGAAAATGCGCAGAGACAACGTAGTTCGACAATGATATGGACTGACTTTGACATGACTGACTTTGACTCCATTTTTAGGATTTTGACATTTATTTGGATATTTTTGTGTTTTTATTCAGGATGTTTTATGATTTTTAGGTCTTTCTTCAAGACATTTTATGATGTTTTTGGTCTTTCTTCAAGACATTTTATGATGTTTTTGTCTTTTTTTAGGACTTTTTTTTCATGTTTTTTTGGATTTTGACGTTTAAGAGGATCATGACAAATGCATATTATTGATACCTACACATGAGAATCCAAGGACAAACATGATTGTGACCCTAGTCAAGCTGAATACCAATTGATAGGTGATGACAACGTTGTTTGATGTGGGAAGGACGCATCACGAAACAACGTGAGGACAATGACAATAATGTGACAAAAGTATCAAGGTCTACAGTTGGGCCAGGAACACAGTCAAGTAAAATTTTGGATAATGTGCTTGTATGAATTGGACTCGTTGCATTTGGAATGACTTGGTTAGGGCTAGATGGGATGATGGAGTTTCCTTAGACCGTTTGACAAGGGAAAGCCAAGATAGGTGATAAGCATAAAAGGACAAAAGGTGGCCTTGGTAAAGGATGGGAGACATGAGACTAAGGGAATGTCATATGGTTTTCAAGGACTATGTCATATAAGGACAATAAGACTATGACAGTCAATGACATGATGTTTCATGAATCGTGTATGCCGGAATGATAGATATGTCAAGAGTTTTCCCAAAGCATGATTTATGTGTGCTAGTTTTATGTCAAGACCAAGGTAGGTGGGAAAATGGACGGAAATGATAGGGCTTAGATGGATGTCAATGTCATGAGGAAGGCATGGGAAACGAGACTACTTGCCCCCAAGTGTAAGAGTCCACATAGATGATTTATTTTACACATGACGCCTGTTTACCAGGTTTTCATCATGGTACTTATCTAGGGTGCCTATTTGCCAGGTTTTCACCATTGGATGATGTTTTTCTCTTTACTATTTTTTTGAATTTTTGATTTTTTTGGTGTCACCAAGATGCCTGTTTGCCAGGTTTTCATCAAGGTGACAATTTTTTGATTTTTTGATTTTTTTAGTGTCACCAAGATGCCTGTTTGCCAGGTTTTCATCAAGGTGACGATTTTTTGATTTTTGATTTTTTTTTTGTATTTCTGATTTTGTGGATAGCCTGGATGCTTTAGATAACCACAAACTATTCTGAATCCACTGACGGTGTCGATGTAGAGACTGGTGCCATGATATGCCAATAATGACCTTGCTGAAGGAGTTGCCTTGTCATGATTGTAGCACTTGTATACAACTGATTGATGTCATTTTGATCCTTTTTGATACTAGAGTTGGCCTTATCAAAATACGCACATTTCAATAGAGTGCCATGAGAGTCCTTGTGATAAAGAGTTGCTGCCATGATGTGACAGATTTGTGATGTGGGATTTTTGGACTTTAGATGAGATGTAGGATTATGACGAATGATGGTGGACATGGAAAGGTTGTTTGGACGTTTGGACGAATCACTTTTTATTTTCCAAACTTGGGATGGTGGATGACGGATTTTGGAGGGATGGTGTTTGGAACCAACACTTTTATATGTCTTGATTGATGACTATTTTGAAGGAGGTGGACATGTGTTATATGTGGGAGTCCTCTTGTCTTGTGGCTCCACATTGTGATTGACTTTTGTATTTGACTTGGTGTCTTTGTTTGATCCATCTTTCTTTGGGATCCATTTTAATTTCATTTGTCCACTTTTCCTTTTGTTTGATTCAATGGCCTTTGACATTTGATTTTGATCTTTTGATTTGTAAGACTTTTGTTTTTGTTGGTCCCAAAGGGGAGGTTGATTCATGATAGAATGATGGTTTATGGTGTGGGTGGAGGGGGTGTTGGCAGCAATCTTATGACAAGGATTTCTCATGGACTCCATTTTGATGTTTGTATCTGACAAGGTTGCCCCCAGTATCGAGGAGGTACCACTGACATCATTTGATTTACTTTTTGAGGAATAACCAAGACCTTGATGTCTATAATTTTCCTGAAGTTGTATTGGTTCTAGAATGCCTTGCTCGTGTATGCCTAGTCCTTTTCCTTGATATTGCATGCTTTGACATATTCTATTTGCGATGGGGTATTTATTGTTTTGAAAGCAAGATGCTAACCCATCATGATGTCTATGGACACTGTCACTTGTAATATTTTTGTCTGCAAGAAAACCTGCTCTGACAAAGATAGATGACCCTAGTTGATAAAGTGTCTTAGCTTCATTGTCATGTTGGACATATTCCTAACTGATATCTTTGGTTTGATCATGTGACATGTCAGGTTTAGATGATTCTGTTGGTGCCTCCAAGGAAATGTTGAATCCATCATTATGTTTAGTGTCATAGAGTCTAATGATTTTAGCTATAACTTGATCATATGCAAGCATGTCCTTAGTGGAAGATTCTTGCTATAAAGGAATATCATCTATGTGTCCCATGAAGGCAAGTGTCTCATCGTGGGAAGTGTCAATAGTCGAGTCTTGTATAGGGTCAGAAAGTGTTTGATCATGAATGGCATAAAGGTCAACGAGTGGACCATTTTGGATTTCTTGGTCAATGGTAGGGTCTTGCTCGAAGATGGGGTTATCATGGATTATATAGTCGGAAATAGAGCCGTTGTCAAGGAGAGGTGTGTTTTGGATGTCATGATTGTCTTGAAGGACTTCATGGATGGACTGAAATATAGGGTCATTGGATGAACTACCTTGTTCTTGACATGAGGGTGACATTATAAGGTCATGCTTTGGGCTTTCATTTTGACATGTGTCCTCAAGTGTAGATGATGGGATGTGACTTTGAGTAATGATAGAATTTTCATGACTAGATGTGGCTTGTGAAGGGGTGACTTGAAAAGGATTAGGAGAAGATGTGGGGACTTGGACTGGACTAGTATGTGAAGGACTAGGATAGGACATGGGGACTTGGACTGGACTAGCATGTGAGGGACAAAGATAGGACATGGAGTCTTGGACTGGATATGTCATGGAGTCTTGGACAGGATTAACTATTGAAGGACAAGGATATGACATGGAGACTTCGACTGGATTGGTGTAAGGTTGATTGAAAGAGGACATGGAGACTTGGACTAGATCAGTATGGTATGATGTGGGGACTGGACATGAGTTGGTAGATGATTGATAAGGGATGCAGACTTGGATGGAATTAATAGGTGAAGGATTAGAATATGACATGGAGGTTTTGAATGGACTATTGGACAGTTGGCTTCCCTTGTCAAGGTTAGGATAAGGGTGATAAGTGGACGTTTGTTGTGAATTAATGGCAGGATTTGTGTCAAGTGACTGCTGATTGTGAGGATAGATAGATGGTGGCAAAGTATTTATGTCAAAGCCTTGTGGTAACTTAGCCCCTTCGTCCAAAAGCATGGCTAGATACCTTTGAGGGTCATGTAAGACTGATTTTTTTACAAAGGAGAATATATCAGGATTTTGCGCTGCAGCTTCTATGTCTTTGAAATATACTCGTCCATTTTGATCTCTTTGTATGAATGGTTCAAAAATGTTTTGTGATGAAGATGGCATGTTCATGGAAGATTGCATGTTCATGTTGTGAAATGGATCAAAAAAGGTCCAATGTTTGTTTGTGTCATAAGTGTTACTATCGATGTTGGGATTGAAATCTTGTCCAAAGTTTTCCATTTGTCGTTGTTGTCTTTGAAGCCTAGTCTCAACCATAAAAGGGATTTGCTCAAATGAGGATGATGAGAATGACAAGTAAATGCAAGGATGGAACTAGCCTATGTTTTTTGGATTTTTTTTGGATAAAGGATGACAATGCAAGAAAGTGATGATGACCTAAAATGACAATGTTTACTCAAAGTTTACCAATGCAAAATTTAAGATGACAAGTATTTTTATATTTTCAGAATAGGGTATGCAAGATACAAACTAGGACTAATGTGACTTGGCAAAAGGAAGTACCTAAGCACTCTAAGCGCAATCGTTTCTTTCTAATTGGAAATACCAATGGACTTGAAAATGACAAGGATGACAAAGGACAAGTGAATTTTCTGAACTAGACTAATGAGTTGGAAAAATTTCACCAAAAGGACAATGACTAGGAGAATGATGACACAGTCCAAGGGTAATCGAATTTTGAAAGTAAAGATTTTGCAAAGTATGACAAGGTTAACCTAAACCAAGGTATGGAAGATGACAACCTATGGTCAAACTAATGTCAAAAGACTATGACTATGACACCTAAGGGCTGAAATGATAATTGAAAAATCTATACCTAAAGGTGCCAATGCAAAATGATGGAAAAATAGTGCAACCTTTGAGCAATTTCAGGATAATTTTTGACAGAGACTTGCTAAGGACAGTAAATTGATTTTCTGAGTTTGTGTTTGAAAAATGGAAATGTTGACACTTTGACCTTTTAGTGTTGAATGTTTTGTTTAGAACTGTGATGAAACCAGAAAGCACTTGACAAACACAGTGTTTTGAATCTAAGCAATCACACATACAACAAGCACAATCCTAAAAGGATAATAGGCCAAGGGTTTGTATACTTGATATAGCCCACCGATATACCCCAGATTGGTGATAAACACCTTTCCTTCTTGAGAGTGGATAACTTAGAATTTTGGTGGCATTGGCTCCCCTCCACGGCTCATTAACGTTATTCAAGCACACCAAATTCGAATTCTTGGGTAGTGACTTCCCAAGAATTGTTATCTCTACTCAAGGGGATCAGTAGTGAGTGTCTTCGGGCATGATACTGTACCCTGCACTATACCAAGCAATGACCAATAGAACAGTTGGACACTAAAACAAGAGGTTTTTAATTCGGGCATTCTGTTTGTGGGGCATGATCCATGCGGCGAGAGTCCCCTTGCAGATCCATCTCGTCAAAACCACACTCATGATTCTTGGGATTTCCCCAAGAACCCACTTTTATATACTGGCTGGAAGTCCCTCGGTGTCAGGGTGCTACCGGTTTGAGTCGTCCTAGGGTGAGTACTTTTTTCCCACCAGAACAGGCCCAAGTTCTAAAGTCAGTAACCGTTTCTCGTACACCCAGGATCACACGAATCCGCAAGGGGAGAGGATACTCTGATATACCAAATCGTGAAGGGTAAAAACAGATAAAATGGGTCTGGTTTTCTGATCACCGAGTTTTCACAAGGTGAGAGCATACTCACCTACCATTTTGCAAACACAGTCAAGCAAAGCAAACATGAAAGTTCTTTTTATGTGCCCCAAAATGAAATGTTTGCTAATCTATAAAAAGACAAGCACATTGTTTTCTTATTTCATCTTTGACATTCGAACCTGTAGACAATGAATTAGTAGTCTTTTATAAAATGATTTTTGACACACGAATAGTAACTGCCACACGCTGCAAACGAAGATTAGTCACAACTATTAGATAGTTAGCTAGTCACAACAAATCTGAGTTTTAGAAAAAAAAATTATAGTAAAATAAAAAATACAAAGAATAAATCCTATCTACAATCTCAAGAGGTTTCCAAAAATGTAAATAAATCAGAAAAATTTGCTGTTTTGCACCAGAAATTAATTTTTTATGAAAAATCATAAAAAAAATTATAAAAAATACAAAACAGCTCTAAAAATTCTATTTTTTTTACTAGAGTCATTTGATGTCATCCCAAATCAATTAAAAAAAATTGTGAGTAGATCTACAACCGTGAGTGAGATCTAAGCAAATATTTTTTAAACCCGGATTTTAAAAGATCTATTTTTTGACTAATAATGCCACATCCAAAATTAAAATATAAAGAATAAACCCATGCTAAAATTTAGAGAGAATTTTAGAAATGTAAACATATCAGAAAAATTTGATTATTTGCTCTCGAAATTAATTTTTTATGAAAAAAAAAAAAATAATTATAAAAAATAAAAAAAAAATCCAAAAAATCTAAATTTTAGAATAAAAGTGTGCGATGTTGTCCCCAAGTTGCAAAAAAAACTTTGTGAGAAAATACATAGCCGTTTGAAAGTTATGGTCGTGTCTTTGGAAACTAGGCCTTTATCCACAATGATGCCAAACCTGCAACAAAAGAATCCAACTCCAAGATTTCTCAAAATGTGTTTGATTCACGTCGGATTCACCAATGTAATCAAGGGAAAAATAGATTGTTAGATGGTTAGATCAATAACATCAAAATCCACTGAAAATAACGAAGCACAAAGGAATACAATGAAAACAAAAGGCAATTATATCACCAGATCTCTTCATCCTCCATGGTTCACCTTCATTACACCTCCTATCTTGCAGTAAATAAATATGCCCTCAGATTTGTGTATGAGGAACTATGAAAAGAGAGAAGACTAAAGCAAGTTTCGAAGAATTTCCTTAAAAGTCTAAATGCCTATGCCTAAACAATGCCAAGATTTGACTAAATGACTATAACCAATATTGAAATTGCATATGAAAAACTAAAATGTGCAAGTAAATGTCTAGAATTTCTATGCAAAATGTCAGCATGTGCCTTGTGTGTCAGCCAAAAGTGAGAGGAAAATGCCATTTTATAGAAAATGTTATTTTGAACGAACGGACGAGATTAATTAATGATGAGAACCTAAACCGAGCAGTCCAGATGAAATCTGAGAATCCCTAATTAGGGTTAGGGAAAAATCCTTAATCGAACGGTCAAAATAATATCTCAGATAATTGGATCGACGGTGGAAAATAAATGAGGAAATTAATTAAAGAAATAAAGATTTTCGAAAAATCAAGAAGATAAGATTGCCTGATTTGCAAGATTCAAAAAATCAAGAAGATAAGATTTGGACTGAAGATCAGATTTGGAAAATCAAGAATCTTCCTGATTACTTGATTTTTGGAAGAATAATATCCAATTTGAATTAAATTAATTCAAATTATGGATTTTGAGAGATAATAAACAATCTTTTTCAGATTATTTATCAAAAAGGACTGATAGTTAAGATTGTGATGACATTTTAAATAATCTAATTTATTTAAAATGAGAGGAATATTAAATTGGCAATTAAATAATTAAATTAAATTATTTAATTTAGGAGATAAGACTAATTAATTAAATAAATTAATCAATTTATTTAATTAAGACAATCAGTGACGTATTAAATAAATAAATGTAATTCATTTATTTAATAATCAGGAAGAATTAAATGCGGAAAGCGGAATTAAATAAATTTAGAAATTTATTTAATTAAGCGAAGACTTAGACAATTAATGACGTATTTAATAAATAAATAAAATTTATTTATTTAATAATCATGAAGAATAAATGGCATGAATTAATTAAATAATTATGAATTATTTAATCAATAGTCGAATGTGGACCAAGGACATAATTAAATGTCATAATTATGCTAGGATGAAAGTGGTAAAAATGAAGCTTGCAGGCCTAGGTCATTTTTAGGTGTCTACAATAAATAATCATTTTTTTAGATTATTACCATAGTGAGCTAACAATTAAGAATGAGATGACATTTTAAATAATTTAATTTATTTAAAATGAGAAGAATATCAAATTTGGCAATTAAATAATTAAATTTAATTATTTAATTTAGGAAATAAGACTAATAATTAAATAAATTAATTAATTCATTTAATTATGACAATTAGTGACATATTAAATAAATTAAGAAATTTATTTAATTAAGGGAAGGCTTAGACAATTAATGGCGTATTTAATAAATAAATAAGATTTATTTATTTAATAATCATGAAGAATAAAAGGACATGAATTAATTAAATAATTATGAATTATTTAATCAATAGTCGAATGTGGACCAAGACATAATTAAATGTCATAATTATGTTAGGGCCGAAAGTGGTAAAAATGAAGCTTGGGCCTAGGTCATTTTAGGTGTCTACATTTTTTCCCTCTTTGTCATAATGTCGCATGTCGCATTGTGACAAAGAAAATAAGTCAAAGTCATGCCCCAATGAGGGTATGGAATATCGATGCCCCCTCGGAAATTTTTTCAAATTTTGGGTCGACGGTAGAAAATTTTGGAAAGGGTCCTGATAAGTCAATTCGGTGACCAGAAAAACAATGGCACAGATGATTTTGGATTCTAACATGTTTAAGACAGCCAACAAGGTGGTCAAAGTTGGTCAATTGAGTCTCTAGTTATAACCTAGTTGACAAATGTCATTTTGACTTTATAAATAGGTTGACAAAGGGGTAAAAGTCAATTCATTCTCACTATTTACTTTGTGAATTTTGAGAGGTCAGAGTGAAAAGGACAGTAGTGAGGATGGTGATTCCAGTGACCAAGCATCGCAGCGAAATCATGGGGACATTCAGGTGGCCAGAGGGCTTAGAGCCAGAGGTATGTACCCCCATCTTCCTTTGTATTTTTTTTGTTTTATGTGTCATAATTAGGTTTCTAGGGTGAATAGCGAATGTGCTGCAACACATATGCGTTCACGTAAGCTGCATTCACCTACGCGTTTGACACATTTGATGCATCATGAAGCAAGTGCAACACCAAATTAGAGGAGACCGAGGTGGGGAGATAGGAGGAGGAAGCGGATGTGGAGAGACATGAGGAGGAGGTGGAGGTGGGGAGACAGGAGGAGGAGGCGGATATGGAGAGACATGAGGAGGACGTGGCTGAGGAGGAGAGACATGAGGAGGATGTGGCCGAGGAGGAGAGACATGAGGAGGATGTAGCAGTGGCAGAGGATGTGGTCGACGATGATGATGATGAGGATGATGCTATGGATGAGGCCAAGAGACTCCTTAGATGGTGGATGGTGGAGGGAGAGGAGGAGATACCATCCTCCTTGAGATTTCCCTAGGATGCCACGATAGATCAGAGGGTGGCTGATTTATAGCGGAGACTGGATGAGAGCATGGCCCAGGTTAGATCATTGTAGTTAGAGCTAGAGGTAGCTCGAGTAGAGCAGGATCAGGTAGTGATCCACTAGCAGGACTCGGCTCAGTGGTGTATATAGTTTGCAGCATTATGTGTAGGGCCTGCAGGGGATATGGCTCATGAGCTAGCTAGGGTGAGCACAAGGTTGTGTCAGTACAGGACATTATATGAGCAGGCAGTGCCACTAGAGCAACGAGATCCTACCTTGTCACGGTCATAGATGAGGACAGGTAGTGGCCATAGATCAGGCAGTGCCAGTGGCAGCAGGAGTCACACTAGTGTCATTGGGTCTACCTCGACAGGGCACACATTAGGGCACAAGTCACATCACTCATGCCAACACACCTCAAGTCACCATTTGAGCCATAGTCATGGGTCGATTGGTTCAGTGCAGAGGTCAGTACAGGGACAACCACTAGTGGTAGATCCTTTAGCTTCTCAAAGTCAGGCCAAAGTGACGTCACAGGTGTCTATTACCATGGAGATGATGCCTTCCTTGTCAGTTCCATTAGTGGCACAGGCAGAGGTTGCCACAGGTCCGCTCGCCTATCGTTTTAGTGCCAGTTTCAGAGTTGCAGCTGCCACATTCTTCACCATGAGGAGATGATGAGAGTCTACCGTAGGGGCATTTTTGTTATTATGACACACTATGTATATATTATTGAGCTTGCGAGCTCCATTTTTGGGATATCTCTTGACTTTATCCTATGACATTGTACATTTTTGAGATGCTATTATATGATGATGCAATATTGATGCGGCCTACATGTGTATTATGTGATGCTCTTTGATTTAATGCATTATGATGTATGTGATGTATGATGTTGATTTATGATGTATCATGTATGTCCTATGATGCTTATTTATGATTTTAATGCCATGATGATGCAATGCTTACCTATATGAGATGATGATAATAATGTGTATAATGTATTTAGTAAATGGATGCAATGTTGATGATTATGATAATGGAATGTTTATGATTATGTACATGATTTAAAGCTATGGATGATGTATGTATGGACCTAATGCAATGTTTATATGCTCCTTTTATGCACTTATGTTTTTGGATGTCACAAGATATCATTGTGAGATGGACAAGAGAAGATGACTAGACAGAAGAGGAGAAGATGACCAGATCGAAGGAGATGCATGTTAATTCCTAGATTTTGATCAAATCCTTCAAAGCTTTATCGTAGGACTTTAATATTTATTGCTCTTAATCATCATTGGGCAGAGTGTTGTAATGGCCAACAAACACCATGATATGACATAGATCAAGGTGTGCAAGGTCGTACCATCACGTAAGACAAGCAGTCATAGACAAGGATAATCATGACTCATACTAAGAGCGTGATTGCCCTAGTCTTTTTGTCATAATCAACCACAAGTAGAAAAAGACAAAGACAATTCATGTTCATTGTTGCTTCTCTAAATCCTGTTTCTAGGACATCCTTGAGAAACTAGTGGCATGATTGTCGAAATACAAAAATAGAGCCCTTACCATGATATGTCATTGTTTTTCTAAATTCCCGTATCAGGACCTCGCTGAGAAACTAGTAGTCATGCGTGTCAATCATCATGATACGTCGATGCTTCTCTAAATCCTGCTTAGTGGGATCTCACTGAAAAATTAATAACATGATTAAAAACCAAAAGACAATTGTCAAGTGTTTGCCAAGTGTGTTTGGGTATCCATTGTCAAAATGTTAGATTTGATGATGATGAGATGCCAGAGTGTCAAAGCATTGATGATGCTCAGATGACAAATGTCTGAAGTTGCCAAATTTAGGAAGGACGCATCCTGAATAATGTTAATGCCATGAAGATTGATCCCTAAATTTCAAAAGGGATACCTCAAAATGCCATGTGACAGTGATGATGATGATGCTTAGGAAGGACACATCCTAAGGCATAAATGACGTAGTTGGTTCTTCAAAAAGACACATCTGAAAAATATTGATGTCAAGAGGAGTGATCCTTAGATTCCAAGAGGATCCCTCGAAATGTCGAATGACAGTGACGATGCCTAGGAAGGACACATCCTAAGGCATGAATGACAGAGGTTACCTTGTAGAAGGACACATCTGAAGGTTGCCCAAGAGTTGACAGTTTGATAGGTTATGATGATTTGACTTGTGTTTGACTATATGCTGGTATTGTCATGATGACATGATTGACCTGTTGATGAGATTGTCATATTGAAATAATTGATTTCCATCATTTTTTTTTAGGAGTTTACCCATTTGGGAGTGATTTGCTTTGTCTTGAAGATATTTTGACATGTGTGCTAGTGTAGTGCCACGAACCTTAATGGACTAACCTAGTGTGGTCTCGGGGGCTCATCGACAGATGGCCTTGCCTACGTCATCCACTCAGAGACCTCATAGTTCTACACGACCAATGAATTTTTATTGATGACCAAAGATTGTGCCATGATTTTATTTTAACAAACCTAAAGGGACTAACCTAATGTATCAGGGACTCACATATGAGTCTTGCCTATGTAGCAAATGCATAGAGACAACGTAGTTTGGACAAATGACAAAAATTGATTGACATGATTGAATTTGACAAGAGATGACCCTGTGTTTGCATTCTTCGAGCAGTCTAATGTTTTGTTGTGGTTTTCTTCAGGATGTTTTATGGTTTTTAGGTCTTTCTTTAGGGAATTTTGCGATGTTTTTGGTTTTTTTAGGACTTTTTGTGATGTTTTTGGTCCTTTTTTTAGGACATTTTGTGATGTTTTTCTCTTTTTTTAGGACTTTTTGCCAATTTCCGAAACCATGTGTGACATCCACTACAGTTTCATCATAAAAAATTTTTCCCCCAGTCAGGTCCAAGACTTAGCCATTTTTAAGGGACATGGAGGGGATGCTGCTGGTGTACCAGATAGATAGTCATCAGGACTTGATGTCAATCGTTTATCTGCTATGACAGGTAGGGTAGAATGTGGTGGCAATTTGTGCGATAATGGCGGAAATACCTTTCATCCTAGGCCAAGGAAAACAAAGTGATAGTAGATGGCAGATCAATGATTGATTATGCATGGTGCCTGTTTGCCAAGTTTTCACCATGGTACTTGTCCAAAGCGCCTGTTTGCCAGGTTTTCACTATTGGATGAATCATTTTTCTCTTTACTTATTTTGTCCTTTTTCTCATTTTTTTGGTGTTGCCAAGATGCCTGTTTGCCAGGTTTTCATCAAGGCAATGATCTTTTTAACATTTTTCAATTTTTTTTTGTATTTTATGGTTTTCAACTCAATCCCCTGATGCTATGTGTAAAACTTCCGAAGATGTAGAATGTTGATAGGCTTTGTCAATTGTTTTCCATATGGAGTTGCTAGCTGATAGGCTCCAAAACCAAAAGCAGATATGATAATGTAGGGACCCAACCAATTTGGTTCAAACTTTCCTGGCTTTTCTCTATCAACTTGGTTCTTGGGGTTCTGCATGAGAACTAGGTCACCAATGTCAAACTTCTTGACCATAACCTTCTTATTGTAGCTACGACAAAGATGGTTTTAATATGCTTGGAGATGGTTTAGTGAATTTTTCCTTCTTTCTTCTAGCATTTCTAGCTCGTGCAAGTGTGATTGTCTATACTCCTCTTCATTAGTTAAACCCTTCAGGGAGACTCATAACGAAGGAATTTCAACCTCAATGGGCAAGATGGCTTTAGCACCAAAGACTAAGGAAAATGGAGTGGCTCCTATAGGCATATGGATGCTATTTTGGTAAGCCCACAGAGCAGGGTTGAGTTGTATATGCCAGTCGCGGCCCACATCATTGACAGTCTTTTTGAGGATTTTAACAATGGTTTTATTTGACACCTCAGCTTGACCGTTTCCTTGTGGGTAATAGAGATGAAAAATGATGTTGGATGTGAAATCGCTCACATAACTCATGAATGTATTAGTTTTTAAATGGACGTCTGTTGTCAGTGATGATGGATTGCGGAAGGCCATACCGAAAAATGTAGTTAAGAATGAACTTGGATATTTGCTTTCCAGTTATGTATGTCAAAGGGATGGCTTCAATCCACTTCATAAAATACTTAGTGGTGGTTATGATAAATTTGTGGCCATTGGATGAGGTTGGATGAATCTTACCCATGAGGTCGAGTCCCTATTGAGCGAAGGGCCAAGGAGAAGTGATTGGTCAAAGTTCCTGTGCTGGAGCATGGATCAAATCACTATGAATCTGACATTTGCGACAAGTCCTGACATATTCTATTGCATCCTTTTCAATGGTCGGCCAATAATACCCAAGTCTCGTTACTTTCTTGGCTAGAGTAGGACCACTCAAATGAGACCCACATATACTGTCGTGTACTTTGTGTAAGGTCGTATGTGCTTCATTGGTATTGAGACATCTAAGGAGGGTATCATCAAAGCTATGACAGTAAAGGGTGTCACTGACGATGGCATACCTTATGGATTTTCGAATGAAGGACTTCCTTTGGTTATTGGACAAGTTCGGTGGAAGGGTTTGGGATTTTAGGTAGTCATAAATATCCTAGTACTAGGGAGAGTCGGGACCAACAAGTTTGCAAACCATCTTTGACTCGGGAATGTCATAGGTAGGAACCAATAATTTCTCTATTAGAAATTCCAACTGAGGCAAATTGCTTGGTATGTCAAGGAGAGAGCCTATTGTAGCCATAGCATCTGCCGCTTTGTTCTGTGCTCTCAGAACTTGTTCAAAGGTTACCATATGAAAGTATGTGTGGAAACTGTCAACCATCTATTTGTAGGGCATCAACTTCTCATATTTTGTGTCATAGTCATCATTAACCTGGTTGATGACAAGTTGAGAATCCCCGTAGACATGTAGTGCTCTGATCTTCCATTTTATTGCCATTCTTAGTCCTATAACTAATGCCTCATATTTTGCCACATTGTTTGTGCATGGGAAGGAAATACAGAAAGACTTGGGAATGGAGTCTCCTTGCCAAGTGATGAACATGATTCCTGCCCCCGAGCCATGATTTGTGTGTGATCCGTCAAAGTAGAGTCGCCAAGGTGCCTTAGGTTCTGTATGGAATATCAACTCATCTAGAAAATCTACCACTAACGGGTGATCACTCTGCAAAGGTGCATCTTCCAGCTGGTCTGCTATGGCTTGTCCTTTTATAGCCTTTATTTCGACATACTGAATGTCATATTCATTCAGAATCATGACACATTTTTCCAGACATCATGTTAATGCAACTCGACTTAACAAATATTTGAGTGGGTCAATCTTTGCTACTAGTTGTGTCTGATGACTCAACATATAATGTCTTAGCTTCTATGCTACAAAGACCACAGCTAGGCAAGCTCGTTCAATTGGTGTGTAGTTTAGTTCATACCCAACCAATGTCCGATTGATGTAATATATAGCTCTTTCTTTTTCTTCTTGGTTGTTCTATGCTAGTAATGCCCCTAGTGCTGAACTAGTTGTTGAGATGTAGAGGATCAATGGCTTTCCATGAATGGGAGGCATGAGGACTAGTGTTGAAAATACGTAATCTTTGATTTGCTAAAAATATTCTTGACATTTATCTATCCACACAAAGGGGATACCCTTGTGCAACAAATATTGGAATGGGTGACACTTGTCTACCAATTGGGCTATGAAACGCCGAATAGATTGTACCCTGCCTTGTAGAGTTCTGAGTTCATTGATTCCTCTAGGTGGAGGCATGTCTATGATGGATTTGCTTTTTCTAGATCAACCTCAATGCCTCTTTGAGAAACTATGTATCCCAACAGTTTACCCGATGTGACCCCGAAAACACACTTTTTAGGATTTAGCCAGACTTTGTACTCTTCCAGTCTCTTGAAAATTGTGTCTAGCACCTTCAGATGATCTTTCCTAGTTACTGATTTGGCCAATAGGTCATCTACATAATCTTCCATTATTTTGTGCATCATGTCATGAAAGATTGTTGTCATGGCTCTTTTATATGTGGCGCCTGCATTTTCGAGACCGAATGGCATGACATTCCAACAGTATGTACCCCATGGGCAAGTAAATGCCATTTTGTGCTAGTCTTCAGGAGCAATGCGAATCTAATTATATCCAGAGAAACCATCTATGAGGGATAGCATCTCATATCCTACTATGAGGTCAACTATGATGTCAATGTTTGGCAAAGGAAAGTCATCCTTTGGACATGCTTTATTTAGGTCTCAAAAATCTGTACAAACATGGATCAACCCATTTGGCTTTGTTACTGGCACCAGGTTAGATATCCATTCGGCGTAGTCAATAGACTGTATGAATCCAATTTCTAGCAATTTCTTTAACTTAGCTTTAACCAATAGAGCAACTTGAGGGTACATTTTGCGTAACTTCTGCTTAACTGGTTTGCCATTAGGTAATAGTGGTAGACAGTGCAGAACCAGTTCTAGGTCCAATCCTTGCATGTCAGCATAGGACCATGCGAAGTTGATTTTATGTTCTGTGAAGAATTTATGAAATTATGATCTCTCTTCTTCAGTCAATGATGCAACAAAGAGGACCATTTTGGGATCTTCTGTAATTGATATGTTATCCTCTATTGTTTCTTCGATAAGCATAGCTGATTTCTCCTATTGCACAGGGAGAAAGTCTAGTCCTCCATCTTTGGGCACCTCAGAGAGGTTTTCACTCGCAGATACGTCCTTTTTTTTTACTATTTTATTGTCAAAAGGTGCCTTTCGGTTTTCACCTAGAGATGTTTCATTTTTTATTTTATTTTTATTTTTACTTTTGCAACTAGAGGATAGAGCAGTCTTGCTGAAGTATGTCATGTAGTCTAAATCAATGGTGAATCTTGACTTGTGGTCCCCATTGGGTATGCCCTCACGTAAACCCATAAATTTTGCAATTGCCTCATCATTCTGGAATGTGTCCAGGATTGGCAGGCCTTGTTGGTTCCAATCAACTAGCTCAGGGTAAACTAAGGAAATTCCATCGTCAATGTTGGTGAATTGAGGTGAGGATGTGGAAAGCATACAGAATAATTCAGGATGTTGTAGATAAGACTATCATCATCTAGCTCTACATCAGACTCTATCCAATATTCCCCTTCACTAGTCTTATATTCGTTGTCAAAATAAGGGGTGAAGGCCTTAGAGTCCTGGTTGTCAGTGTCGTCTGATACTTCAAATGGATTGGACTGAAGAGGTTCATATACTGGGTCTTGTATGTCATGGGAAGTGGTAATGGGACTTTGACTATTTGGTCCCTGTTCAATTTTAAATGTTTGCCAAAATCTTTGTTCAAAGGTTAGTTCCCCTGGTTCAACAAACAAATCATCAAGACAATAGTCACTTAGTTATCTTTCTAAGCCAAATTCCCACTCTTGGGATTCAGTTTCGATGAGGGTTTCCTTAGTGGTCTTGACACTTTTCGAAGCATGTACTCACTCACTTGAAAGTCCAATGGTACATCAATTGTCATTGTCGAGTGATCCAAACCCTAATCCAAGATACTTTGGAATTTGGAAAGGTTCTATGGGTTCCCTTCGGCCAGTTTTATTTCTTCCTAGGCCACTAGTACCATCGTAGCCTTTAGCCTTCATTATGTCATAACCCTTGCCATATTTTTGAACTGGTAATGGGGGTAGTGTGACAGTATCCTTATAGATCCATCGTGTGATGTCAACAAGGTCCTCATTACTCATGTCTCGCCACTTGATAAAAATTGTTTTTGGTGGAACTTTGAAAGTTTCCCTGGGTTCCATTCTGAAACATGGCTAACCATATATCTTTGGAGACTTGGGTATTATTGTTATGTTGTATTTTGTATGTAGTTTGAACTCTCTGTAGCTCAGGTCTTGGATTTTGATAGTGGATTCAGCCTTAGGTTTTGCGGGGGGTGATGGTGTGGCAGAAGACGTGGATGAAGTGGATGTGGAAAATGATGTGAGTGTGGATGGGTCAATGTATTTGGATGACAAGGAGCCAGGTGCTTCTTAGTTAATAGGCACTTAGTTTTCATAAATACCCCTTAGGTTGGTACAATATTGGAAGGGTTTGAGGTCTCTGTATATGATTATTTTTGTGCCATCAAATGGAAACTTTAGGCATTGGTGATATGTGGATGGAACGGCTTTTAAGGCATGAATCCATGGATGACCAGGCAAGATGTTATATGGTAGTTCCAAATCCAGAACTTGGCAGGTTGTGTCTACAATGACCAGTCCCAATCTGATAGGGAGAGATATAACACCATGTGAAGAGCGTTATTCATCATCGTATGCTTTGATCACTATACTCTTTGGGGGTGCTATCATAATAGTGGTTTACAATTCCTGAGAGGAACGAATTTTAGCTGAAATCACATATTTTTAGAAAATATAATGATTTAAGCCTTAAAAAGTTCCATTTTAAGGATTCCAATTGAATATGGTTTGATCAAATCACCTTAGATCAAACCCCCTTAGATAGAACCTCGCTAGTTTTAAACCATACCTATAAATGCGTCTCCTTTACGCCTATCAAAATGCTGATAAATAATCACTTTTGATTTAGATTTTGGGGGATAAAATGAATTCATTTAAAATTTACTTCAAATGATTATGGTATTCCTCATAACAAGCTATCCAATGAATATAATTTTAATATGTTTTGGTTTTGTTATGTATTTGTTTTTTAAGTTTTATTAAACATAGGTTTTTTATTGAAAATGAATTTCTTTGTTCTTCACATTTGGAAAAATAGAAGATTATCAAAAAAAATTGAAAAATATGAGTGCACAGATATTGAAGTCCTTGATCAGCCAAAAATTAAATTAAATTTTGACATATAAAAAAATTGTGTTATATAGTGTAATGCGAATTGTAATTTGTTTTGAGAACTGATTAAGGAAAAAATATTCAATAAAAAATATCTAACCAAGTGGAAGCACTAGATATCAGAGTTAAAAATCTAAATTTGAAAGAATTATAATTTTATCCCTCATGGAAAAAAAGTTATGTGTTATACAGTGTGCGTCACTTTTTAAAAATGTTGTTTTCTGAAAAAAAAATATTTTCGTGGGAGATGGAAAAAGAAGTGCAATTTCATTCCAAAAATTTTGAAAAAAATATTTTTAGAATCTACAGACAAAATTTGATGAGACTCTAGTTTGCACCATCTTCAAATTCCTCACAGTTTAGCTGATATAGGTGCCTGAATGTGAAGATTTAGTTAAAAATAATAATTTCAGTGTCCAGTTTGGCCAAAAATTGTAAACCACTATTATGGGATCACCCTTGGCAGTCTACGCATGCATCAGAGAACCCTAGAGCCTTAACTAGTTTGAGGGAGCATATGTTCAATCCTACTCCACCATCTACTAAAACCTGTCTAACTTTGTGCTTGTGGACAAAATTTTCTATGTGCAATGCATCATTATGGTTGGTTTTGGGTGATGAATAGTCTTGATCCGAGAAGGTGACGTGGTGAGGCATAGTGAGGTATCCCACCATGGTTTCAAATTGATTGACATTAATGTCCTTCGGGACCAACAACTCTAGCAGGGTTTTATCTAGGATATCTTTGTGCACGGGAGATATACGAAGCAACTCAAGTATAGAGATTTGTGCAGGCCTAGCTGGTCGATAAGGTTGAACTAAATTTTGGGTTGCCATTGCTTTGTGGTCAGGATAGGTTTTGACTGTTTAGCAGATGGGCCAGGTATGGTGATTTTGGCTTGTCTAGCGGGAGGTGGACTAGCTATAGTGACCTTGCCACTTTGAGTAGTAGCATTACATTAGGGTGCTCTCTTGATCGTAATGGTATTGATGTATTCGTCATCAGTTCAGACATTATTTATAATTGGTCCACCAAAATAATCGTACTTGGCTCAGGTGAAGTTATCTTGATTATTGTTCATCTATGGACTTGAAGTGGAAGCCTTATGAGAACCATGGTCTTGTAGTGGATTCTTATAGATAGTGTGATCTGAATTGGAGGCGAATTGTGATCCACCTACTTCAATGACGTGACTTTCAATAAGATCTTGTATTAG
Organism: Sequoia sempervirens; assembly: GCA_007258455.2. Classification (NCBI taxonomy): domain Eukaryota; kingdom Viridiplantae; phylum Streptophyta; class Pinopsida; order Cupressales; family Cupressaceae; genus Sequoia; species Sequoia sempervirens. The sequence continues at coordinate 570,624,581 of VDFB02271358.1, forward strand.
GTTTTTCAATTGTCGACAGTTAGAGGTTGTATGTCCTTTTGCTCGATGGTACTCACAAAATGCATTATCATTCCACCATGCTAGTTTGAATTGTCCTGGGTCATACGGTTTTGGTTCTTGAAGTATGATGACCCCATTTTGGAGACATTTCTTAAGGACTTCTTCAATGGGTTCACCCAAAGAAGTGTATGTGCGACCACTAGGAAATTGTCTCCTCTGATAGTATTTTCCCTGGTTATTTCAACCATTCTGATTGTTTGAAGGGAAATTAGTAGGGAGTATCGATGTTGTTGGTTTGTGTTGTTGTTGAACCCCTTTTAGGGCTAGTATAGGACCCACAATGTTTGCAGTCTTGGCGTCAACAACACTGTCATCTGTAATGTGCGTATTTTTTACCCAGTATTTATTCTTGTTGGTGATTGGATTTGCATTTGTGTTTTTGTGACCATATCTTAGTTCTCCCTTTGCGATAAGGGCTTTCTCAATTTGGACCCCTTTTTTTACTAAGTCAGTGAAGTTCGTGCAGCAATGTACTTGCAATGCATATTTTAGGGGCCCCAGAAGTGTTTGGACAAACATGTCAACTTTTTCCCTTTTGGGGATGTCAATGTGACATCGACTAGCGAGGCTTCTCCATTTTTGAAAGAATGGGATAAATGTCTCACCAGCATCCTCTTGCATGAGAGTGCACAAGCTAGTGATAGAGGTATCCATGTCGATGTTGTACGTGTAATTTTTTATGAATTTTTGTTTAAGCTCATCCCATGTCTGGATATCCTTTTGAGTGGAAAACCATTCAAGGGAAAGACCCACCAGACTTTTAGAAAAAAGTCTCATCAAATGTTTGTTCATAGGCAATGTCCATACAATTGGTTGCAAATTCATGAACATGTTCAATGGGGTTTGTCTTGCCTCTGTATTTTGTGAAATTGGGTGACACATATCCCGGAGGAAATGGAGGCATGTATAAGCTCATGTCGAATGGGTATACATTTAGATCATATGATATTTTTGATTTCTTGCCTAAAATGTATATGTTTTCGATAGTTTTTTCTAAACCCATCAATCTTGTTTGGAAGGCATCCATAATAGGGTCATTTGTGTTTCTGTACATTGTATTGCTTGGTACACCATAGATTCTCATTTTTTGTGCGTGAATATTGGTGTATTGTGGCAATATGGATTGTTGTGACATGTATGATGTGTGCAGATTGGCATGTTGTTGATATTGAAAGTTAGGGTTGGGTGTATGTTGGTGAGTATGAACATGAGTAGGTTGGGATGTGTCCCCCAGCCATGTGTGTCGTTACTTAGGGAATATGATGACCATGGAAATTATGATGTGTTAGTGATGTCATGGGTTGTGTTATTTGGCCACCTTGTGCGAATTGTTGGGTTTGCACAAGGGGAATGTTTGTATTTGTACCTTGGGAGGCAATGACATATGACTGTGTTGTTGTGTTAACATTTTGTTGTTGTCCTTGGATAAAGATACGTCCTTTGCCTCCTCCTGAAGGATTTTGTGAAATACCACTGAGCGGATATGTCAAAGGTGTGCTCATAGTAGTAGTTGTAGCTATCAAGGGGGGATTGTTGTGACTTGATGATGCCCCCATCGCATTTACTGTCATGGTATTTAGAGGGTTTGAATGATTTTCCCACATTGCCGAGGAGCCAAAGGTGGTTCCAGCTGATTGTGACAGTATCGTGGATGTGGTGGGCATTGTAGCCGATTGTGATCCTCCAATGGATGTAGTATTTATTTTATTGGAGGTGTTTGGGATGTTGGAGGTAGCATGCACTATCATTCTGGTGTCAAAGAATGTATTTCTCATAGTGTTTGGAGGTTGACCACTATTTGACATGTTATGTGCATTGTGGACATTAGAGTCAAGAGATGTTGGTTTTAATGTGTCAATGTCAAATCCTTGTGGTAACTTAGCTCCTTGACTCAAAAGTATGGCTAAGTATCTGTCTCTGTTGTATAGGACCATTTGTTCGACAAATTGAGAGGCCTCTGGATCTTGTGCCGCTATCTCTAGGTTTTCCTCAAGTATTTGACCGTATTCATCTTTTCGCAAGAATGGTTCAAATGGGCTGTTTGATGAGGGTGGTGTCATCATGAGAGGTTGATTGTTTGTATTGCCAAATGGATCATCAACAGTCCAATTTGGGTCATATGTGGGATTGTTAACAGTGGAAGTGAGGTCTTGTCGAAAGTTTTCCATTTGTTTTCATTTTTTTTTGGAGTCTAGTTTCCACCATAAATGAGATTGCTCAAATAAAAATGACAACTAAATGCAATGATGACACTATGCAAGGTCTAAGTTTAAAATGACGGCTAGGATGACTAATTTTTTTGGATTTTTGGGAATAGAATATGCAATGTCTAGACTTATAATGCAATTTAAGACAAGGGTACCTAAGCACTTCTAAACTCAATCTTTGTTTTCGATTTCGGTAACTAGAGGACTTTGTTGAAAATGACAAGATGACAAGGTTTAAATGACTAGTGAGTTTTTCTAACTAGACTTTTGAGTTGGAAAATATCACAAAAGGGGACAATAACTAAAAAAGGGATTTAATAACTTAGTCCAAGAGAACCTAATTTCGAAAGCAATGACGTTGCAAATTGTGCTGAGATTTTCCTAATCCAAAGTATGCAAGATGTAAACCTAAGGACAACCTAATGCCTAATGTATACAACTAACAAGAATGAGGGATGAATCCTATGGTCAAGAATGCAAACTAATAGTCAAAAATTTGAGCAATTTCAAAATTGGTTTCTGACAGAGTCTCTTTGGAAACAGTGTTTGACAAGTGATGGGCAAGATGAAAACTTCAGATTTGAATTTGTATGAAGTTTTAAATTGTGACAGGTGAATGCATCGTTTGAGGCTACGAATGCATCACGGTTTTGCGCATGTGGCTCAAGTTGAGCGAATGCAACTTGGGAACTAACAAATGTGACTCAGTTTAGCAGATGAGATTCTGTAACAGTCAGTTGCGTCGCGACACATGCATATGCAGTGTTTGAAATTTTTTAACAGAGCGATTGTGATTTAGAATCGCAAATGTGGTTTATCAAATGTGACATAGTTTGTGAAAAATGAGTTTATTGTCATTTTGATGGAAAATTTGATCTGTCTGATATTGAATGTTTTGTTCGAAGCTGCAAATGTTATGAATCCAGAAAGCACTTGACAAGCACAGTGTTTTTAATGTAAGCAAGTGCATATCAGATAAGCACAATCCTAGGTTAGGCCAAGACAATATTCACTAGATTCCACACGGGTTTCCCCAACTGCATATCTGTAGAGTGTGAATTCAGAAGCTTGGCTGCATGAGATCCCTCTTACAGTGCACTCTCTTCTTAGGCCAACCAAGCTTCCAACCCCCATGAAACTCCCATGGCAGGTTGATCACCTCTACTACAAACTGTGAAAGTGTGGATGCCTTCACACCAACCGGTGCTGTGCTAGAAAATAGAAGGTTTTTGGCTTACTACACAAAGGTGTTTAGTTCGGGACCCCCATTCGAGTGGCCATACATGGGGCAAGAGATTAATCACCAATTAGGTGGCACTCCAACCTGAAGAGGTTAAGCTCAACAGGGTTTATGGGAGTACTACTCTATCTATATGACACATCTGCACTCGTAATCTTAGGTTATTCCTTAGGATTCACATTTATATACTCGTCGGGGGTAGCTTGGCTTTAGCTCCATTGCCGGTTTGAGTCGCGTTGGGGTGATGAAATCCCCAGGCAGGCCCAATTTCTAGAGTTGGTAACCATTTCTCTTACACCCAAAATCACACAAATGTGCAAGGGGAGAGGATACTCCGATATACCAAATCATCAGGGTAAAAACAGATAAAAATGGGTCTAGTTTTTTTATCACCAAGTTTTCACAAGGTGAGAGCATACTCACCTACCGTTTTGCAAACACATTCAAACATAGTAAAACAAAGGTTCGTTTTAATTGCACCAAAATAAAATGTGTATTATACTAATAAAAATGCAGGCACATTGTTTTGATGTTTGGTCTTTGACAGTCGAACCTACAAGACCACATGTTAGTAGTTTTAATGTTTGCCTTCAACCCTCAAAAATTAACCACCAAAAAGCTACAAATCCTGATTAGTAACAAAAAACCTATGCTAGACAGAATGCAGAAAATAACCAGAATAGAAAGGACACAGAAAACCCAAAAAAAAATAGAATGTAAATCAGCAGAAAGCTTTACCAGATGAATGCATCACGACAAAGCGATTGCATCGCTCTGTGTATCAAATGCGGCTTGGTAATTCAACTGTGGCTTTCCTGATCACATTTGCATCGAGACAGAGCGATTGCGGTGTTGGGGTCTCCAAATGCATCGCAACGCATCAGATGTGTCATGATTTTAAAAAATAGTTGCGTTGCTCCGTACTTGTACCTACAAAAAAAACATAAAACACACGAAAACCATACGAAAATAACAAGAAAAACAGAGTTGGGTTCACCACTATAACTAAGGGTAAATTTTTGGATTAATTAGGTTAGGAGTGTTAATAAATCAATAAAGACTAAAACCCAAAGAAATTACAAAGAACAAAGGAAGCAAACATAATTGAAACAAGCATACCAGATAGTTGTTGAAACCTCCATCATTCACCTTTGTAACACCTTGTAACTTGCTGGTTGACGTGTTGCCCTCAAATTCGACATACGAGCAATCCTTGATGAAGACCTACACAAGCTTTGAAGGATTTTCTTCTAAAATGACTAAGCCTATGACAATATGACTAGCTTGATGAAATATGACAAGAATGCAACAATGCCTATAAAATTCCTAAGTGTGTAATATGTCTCTGTGTGTGCATAAGTAGGTAAAGCATCTGGGTGTAATAAAAAAATGAGAGGAAAATGGCATTTTATAGAAAATGCCATTTTGAATGGATGGATGAGATTAACTTCTGACCAAAACCTAAAACCAGAGGCCCAGATTAAATCTAAGAATCTCTAATTAGGGTTAGGGAAAAATCATTAATCGAGTGGTCAAGATGCCATCTAAGAAGATCGAATCAGCAGTGGAGAATAAATGAGGAAATTAATTCAAAAATAAATATTTTTGAAAATGAAGAAGATAAAGACCAGAGTGAAGATCAGTTTTGGAAGGGTCAAGAACCTACCCGATCACTTGATTCTTGAAGGAAAGTTACCGATTTGGAATTAAATTAATTCCAAATGTGAATTTTGTGAAATAATAAATAATCAATTTTTCAGATTATTTACCATAATGAGCTGACAGTTAAGAATAAGATGACATTTTAAATAATTTAATTTATTTAAAATGAGAAGAATATCAAATTTGGCAATTAAATAATTAAATTTAATTATTTAATTTAGGAGATAAGCCTAATAATTAAATTAATTAATTAATTCATTTAATTATGATAATTAGTGACATATTAAATAAATAAATAAAAACTTATTTATTTAATAATCAGGAAGAATAAAGTGAATAGAAGGTAATTAAATAAATTAAGAAATTTATTTAATTAAGGGAAGGCTTAGACAATTAATGACGTATTTAATAAATAAATAAGATTTATTTATTTAATAATCATGAAGAATAAAAGGACATGAATTAATTAAATAATTATGAATTATTTAATCAATAGTCGAATGTGGACCAAAGACATAATTAAATGTCATAATTATGCGAGGACGAAAGTGGTAAAAATGAAGCTTGCAGGCCTAGGTCATTTTTAGGTGTCTACAATTAGAACTACTCACTATCAGATAGGAATTTTACTCCAAATTCCTCACTAACTCTCACAATCCCATACCCCCCCTTTTTATACATAAAATTTTCCCAAATTAGCTTAAAACTAATTGATTTACATGATAAACCCATTTCTCCCATTTTTTCAATAAAATCTCAAAAATCCCCCTTAAAATAACATTAAAATCCTTAATTATATCCTTCCTAAACCCCTTTAAAATATTTTAATAATCTTCAAATATCTTCTAAATATTATTTAATCTCTTATATATAATTTATTCGGGCTGTTACAATCTTTAAATATATCATTAAGATGTTTAAATTGGGGTTTATGTTATTAAAATAGGAGATTCGACTATCAAATATTCATCAAAAGTAACTGAGCATCGAAATACTCTCACCTTGATTCATGATGTAGTGGTGGGGAGGTATATTAGGGGTGGAGGGGTCAAAAGTTCAATTCTCACACCTTCTAATTTTAAACTTCAATTAAAATTAGTTCTTCTTTAAATAAAACTAGTACCCTTATATGCATAGAGCAAAGCTTGCAGTTCAACAGTGTACTATTGGGCTTGTATGGTGGAGGTTGGGGGTTCAATCCCCACCTCATAATTTTTAGCAAACTGTTCAACTGACTGGAAGAGAGAGGTGCCATCTAGTGCCCTATGATTGAGCCACGTGGCACCCCATGATTCTCCCATCTCAATGGCATGTTTACACTACCCAAGATCATATGCCACTTATCAACATTTCATTGGCCTTACCCTACCATGTGTCACCTCTTGATTCGACTACATCATTGGTATGCTTCCATGTCACCATGTTGACGTCATGTTGATGTCAGCATGGTCAACCCCATTTTGACTATAATTTTGACCAGCTATAACTTTTGCATACGAGCTCCATTTTCAACAAAATGAACACTGTTGAACTTGTGGCGATGAGCTCTTTCTCATGGCGTTGACTTTGACCAATTTGGAGATGATGTTTTTTTTTTCCTTTCTAATAGGCGGTTGTACCCAATTTGACTCCAACTTTGATCGTGCATATCTCAAATGTTTGAACTCCTTTTGATGCCATTCGAGTTGCATTGGGGTTTTTTTGCTGAGTACTTCGACATAGTGCCATTTTCTAGAGAAATTGTATCACTTTAATTTTTGGTGAAAATCCACCTAGATCAGTCCTCCTGACTAGAAAGCTTTTGGGCCTCTGAAAGCTTGATTACTCAAAAAGTAGGTGAGGGTAGAGTTCCCTCACTTTACCAATCTAGATCCAGTTTTCCTTGCTTGGATTCATCCCCATCAATCCCTCTCTAAGGTATTCAACAACTCCTCTTCGTGAATTCCTGACATTCCTGTCAAGGATGACATCCTCTTGCAACTCAGTCATATACTCAAGTGAAAGATCATCAACAGATGGAACTTGAAAATCATCCTCCTCATCCAGTATCATCAGAGGTTCATACAACTTCAAGTTCTCAACATTTACAATTGAGTAGATGTGCATGTCTGGAGGAAGATTACCATGAAAGGCATTGGTATCAATCTTTTCCAAGATCTCAAAAGGACCATATCTGATAGGCTTAATATTTTTACCTTCACCTTACATCCTTTCCTTGTTGATATGTAACCAAACATGATCACCACCTTAAAAATGATGATCTGTGCGGTGCTTATCATGCCAAGCCTTGTATTTGGCTTGGCTCTTTTCCAACTATGCTTCCACTACTTGATGAATTGCTTGGACTTTCTGGATGAACTTCAAATCCTTTTCTGCATCATGGTTTCCATCTTCAATATCATCCTTCCCAAAAGAAAATTCCATCGGTGTTTTTGGCAGATACCCAAAACATGTCTCAAATGGAGATCTTTTTGTAGAAGAGTGTGTTGCATGGTTGTAAGCATGTTGCACATAGTGTATACTTTCATCCCATAGCTTTGGATGCTTACCGCTATTGGATGTTGTGGATATGGTTGCTGATATGTGGTTTTTATTGATGTCAAAACTATTATCATTTGGTGAATTAGAGGCTGTGTATGTTGAGGATATTGAGAAAATTGTAAAAGATAGTGTTTTGTCTTCCCAGTGGAACTATGTAGGTCATGATGGTGTCTTGTTCTATATGTTGAAGATTAGCTGATGTGGATTAAAGGGTTTATTTTTGAGTTTATCTAGATCATCTACCAGAAGTTTTAGAGGTTTGCATGAAGTTTTGAGTATGTTGTGGTTTGACAGTGTTTTGTTGGTCTCTATCAATGCTCCAAATGAAGATTGTGTGATGTTGGTTATCTCGGTTGGTGCGGATGTTTCTCTATTGTTTCTTGGTTCTCTTAGATGTCTCTAGATCATTATCTATCTTTGTGGTACGTCCACATTAATCAGTGAGCTCATGGTTGAAGATCTTTTCTTGCACATGTTCAGTTTTTCATGTTTCTGGCTGACATGTTGGTGGTAGCATGTTGTGGATCTTTGAGGTGAAATTAATTAAAGTCTTTTCATATTGGAGATGTTAATTTGGGTCTCCACTATGTTGTGGCTGACCTTGGTGGATTTGCATTAAAATTTTATTTGTAAATTTGGGCCAACATTGCAAATATATTTTATTTTCTTTGCCGACGAAGTTGTGATGGAATCTCATGTAGTGGATATATAAGGGTGATTAGTTCATTGATGAAGAGGATGCTTCATTTGATCATGTGTGTGTATGTGTGAATATCATTTGATTGTAAAGAAAAGTGTGAAGAATATTGTGTGAAGTGTGAAGAAGTGTTGAGATCTTAATTAGAACTATAATCAGGCTTGTGTAGAATCTATTTTCTCAGTTCATACCCTTCGTATTTTTAATCCAACTATGTTGGGTAGTGATCCCCTTTTGTAATTGAACAGTGAGCTCTAGGTAGTGTGCCTGAATGCATGTGCATTCCCCTTGTTATTTTCCATTATACTTTTAGTAGAGTATAATCTTGTGGACTAACATCCACCATGGTTTATCCCCTAATAGGGTTTCCATGTAAAAAAAAATTGGTGTTCTTTGTCTCTATGATGTGTTAATTGCTTGTGGTTAATTTCTTATTCATCAGATCTCAGATTAAGGTTAAGTTAGAAAAGTTTAAATTTTTGTTACAACTGATTCACCCCCCCTCTCAGTTGTCTGTCCTTATTTTTCCAACAACTGCAATAGCCTCTAAGTAAGTGCACAATTGTTCTATTTACTACCTATGTCTATCCATTAGTCTATGGATGGAAGGTTATAGTCTTCTTCAGCTTGGTGTCCATGAGTTCCCATAAAGTAGACCAAAATTCCCCCAAAAATCAAAAATCTTGATCTGATACAATAGAAGTAGGAAGCCCAAAATGAACCCATACAAATTGAAAGTACAAGTGTGATTTCAACTTAGCTATGACTTGCTTTTTACAAGGCATTAAGATACACATTTTTCTGAAACTATCAACTAATACAAATAGATAATCATGTCCCTTCCTAGAAAAGCGTAGTCCCCCTGCAAAGTCCATTGAAACACTTTCCCATGGATGGGATGGAATAGGAAGTGGTGTGTACAATCCAAACTTCCTATAGCTTAATTTACTTGTTATACATATTATACAAACCTTTACATATTTAGTTATAGTTTCCTACATACGAGGCCAATAATAGTATTTTTTTAATTTAGTCATTGTCTTGCTTACTCCTATTGGAACCAAAATTTTCATAAAAAATTATGATTATTTTATCATTTGAAATTCAAAATTCCCATTCTTATTTTCATAATAAATCACATTATCACCTTTCAAGGTCATTTTTACCCTTTATTGCTTTACCTCTATCACATTGGTCACCCCTCATAACACCCATATCATCCCCAGGTATCTCGTAGTATGATAGTGAGAGAAACTACTACTATATACACTATACCACTATACCTCGGGGGGTCAAGACATAGCCCATGGTAGAGCAGTACATTGATGATAGGTACTAAGAAGGCACCATAGTATAGTAGGGGAGAAAAAGGTATCCCATAATAGAGTGGTACACTAGATAAGGATAATAAAGATACATCGCGGTACTGTAGGGGAGTAAAAAGTGACATGAGGTAGTGTGGTAACCAAGTCGTTGGGTCATTTAAGACACACCAATCACATCAGTCAACATCAAAATATAAAATTGAGCTCAATACAAAGATTTGAATTGTGGGAATTTATGAGTCAAGAGTAAATGCATCTTGGTGTTCAAATACACAAAATAAGTTAAGATTTTTCATTCATAAATAACTGAAACAAAGTTGCAAATGAGCTCAAATTGTAGGAGTAAAGGGAATTCTTTGAAGCAAGTTCTATCCCTAGTTATCAGAGTATATGGATGTGACCAAGCAAAACATATTTTACCTAATTTTGTACTTGAAAGGGTATGTTTTCTAGAATTTATGTGGCAGATGCTTTGGATGGAGCATGATTTGATGAGAAATCAAAGGAAAGGTACATTTTTTCCTAATTTAATTCTATTTGAAGAGTTGGCCATTGGGTCTAATATGTTAGAAGAATTGCAGAGGTTCATGAGGGTTAACTATCACCTCAAATTTGGAAAAGAAAGAGTGTGTGACCCAGAGGGTCATATCAACATGATTAGAAGAACCTTGCTCACAAAGAGGGCCATCTCGCATGAGTTTGACCCTAAGAAGGATGTTATAAGGAATTTTTTGTATTTTGCTTATATAATGTAGACTAGAAAAAGGTGGATAATAATGATGAATTGAGAGAATCAAAAGAAGGAGAAGGATAGAAGTTTCAGGGTTTTTTTGTAGATGAACCCAACCTTCTGAAAAGGATGCAAATGATCCTTGATAAATTTGATGAATTATACAAAATGGCCCAATATGAGGGGTTGATTCTACCTCCCGCACCTCACCAACCACCACATGAAGCTCACTCATCATAGGCACCACCCCCATAACCTATGCATCCATCCCCTCCATCTCCTACTCATGAACCACAGGATAAGAGATAGAAGACTGAGCCATTGGTTGATTATGTCTCAAGTGATGATGAAGAGCAAGAAGTAATCCTAGCTCTGATTGAGATAAAGGAGTTAGTTGAACAATAAATAAGTCAAATTCCCCATGATCCTAAGGCCAAGCTTTCAAAAGAAGGAGCTGGTGAAATTCAAGAAAATGAGAGGGTAGTAGCCTCTCTAAGGTTCATGGAGGATGATAATTTGATCCATACTAATGAGTTTAAGGAATTTTGGATTAAAATGAAGATGAAACAATTTGATGAAAGATTGAAAATCAATCTTATTGGAATTGAAGAGTCAAAGCAAGCTGAGATCTAGGCTCAAACATTTGTAGAATTAAATGTTGATAGCATTAATGTCACCCGCTAGGAGGTGAGAGAGATGGTATTGAAAAGTGATATGATAATTATACCAGGGATGGAGCTATCTAAGATGTTTCTTCTAGATCATATCAGAGCACAAGATGACCCTATGTTGGTAGCAGAATTTGATTTAGAAGGTGTCTTAGGAACAAGGTATAACCCTACTACCCAAGCACTTGCTCTATGGAAAAAATAGAAAAGTAAAAGGAAGCCCTAACTTTTGGATGTAGTGCAAGAAATGAGGGGGTTAGCTATGGTCAAAACAATGAAAGATACAACTCCTATAGAAGCTGCCACTATGACCATGCATTCTGCAATGTTCACCAAGGATGTAGTTGAAAATATGGAGAAAAAGATCAATGAGTATGAGAAGAGATTGAAATTATCGAATGATGAGGTGAATAAGTTATTTATCAAAAGTGTAAAGCTGAAACAACAATTGTAGCAGGCCACCATAGTGAGAGGAGATGAATTAATTGTCTATCACTGACTAGTCCAGACAGAGGACCCACGGGTACAAAAAATGAGAGATGAAATTTATAAGCTGAAGAAGCATAACATGGAAGATGTCAAACATCATATCATGGAGACTCATAAGAGGATATTAGAGCATATAGTTGGAATATTAAAGGAGAAGATAAATGGGGTACACGAAAACTTCACCAATCTAGTCAAGGCTTTGGAATAGATGAACACTAACTCCCCCATCCTTAAGGAGCTCCAAAAGAGATGGCAACCCACCTCTCACATACTAACCACTTTATGCAAGGCTACACATAGGGATACAGAGGCCCCATCAAGGCTTAAACCTACACAAAAGGTGGTAAAAGGTGTGATCGAGGAGTATAAGTATTTGGTGGATATAAGGAAGAATTTACAAAGTAGGAAGAATTCATTTGACTCTATCAAATACCTCTTCAGCCTATCAATCGTCAAAGATGAAAATAAATTGAAAGGTATAGATGAATGGAGAGAAGAATTTGATTAGATGATTCCTAAGTGCCTGACACATATACAGGATGATGGGGAAATCAATCTCAACAAGTTTCAGACTTTGCTCAATGGGATCATCATGTTGGACAATGAATATACAAAGTTTGTGGTGGATGTTAGAAATATCTTGGATAACATATGGAAGAGTCATCTTACCAAATTCGCAGGTACATAGGAATTCAAATGGCCAAGTGACTTGACAATTAATAAGTGGCAGGAAAAATATTTGGGCTCTGATGAATATTGATTCTATACTTCATGAAGAGAAAGTATCATACAGTAAAAGCTTTAAATGGGTCTTAGATGACCACAATATTTTACTTGAATATTAATGGATTGATACACATGTTATGATTAGTTTTCTTTAGTTATGTTTATTTTCAAAAGACATGTCATTTGGTCTGAAGCTTGTTGCCTCTCGTATATACAAGAGAGACTAGGACCAAAAGAAATTATTAGAGATGGGAGAAACAAATAGGCGAATAAGGTAGATATTTAAAAAAAGGCCGTCATAATGCTTACATTTCAAAAGACCATGTTGCAAGCTAAATTTTGAAGAAGTTAATGAAAGATCTTTGATTCTGTGGTGTCATATTGGTATTAATTGTTTATTGAATTAATTAAAAAATATTATCAGGTTGTCTGCAAGGTTGAAATTTCCTTATTATTTAAATTGGTGTATTAAGAATATTTTAAATTTATCAAGGCACATTTGTTGGTTTTGTGTGGTACAGTTAATTGGATCCTTCAAGGAAGGATTAAATTATTTTAATTAATCATAGTAATCTGGAAAAAGTCATTTAGATCAATAAGAAGAACTTGGTAATTGCATTCTTGCTTGTTTATACAAGTTATAAACAAATATTAGTGTGCCAAATAGTTAGAGTTATTGCCAAATAGAAGCCACTCATCTTAGAATTTCATTTGACTCCATATACCCAACAAGGCACTGGTCTAATACATTTCATCATTTAGTTTTGTCAAATTTGTTATCAAAACCTTACATCTATTAACTGAACATATTAATAAACTTCACCTTGATATTGTTAATACAATTTATACCAAATTAGGCTTGCATCTTTCCATTTTCAATTGCCATCATGGATAGATTGCAAAAATAGGAAACCCATAGTTCAAGTCTACATCATTCAGATAGGTACACCCACCTAGGTCAGATAGAGCCTGAAGAGAAGAAGGTTCAAGCACACCATTTGGCCTTGTTCGTTAGCCTAAAATGTACCAAGATCCTAGCAACCTCTTGTGGGTTTTCAACCAGCATTTTTGAGAACTAACATATTGGTGACTCTGTTGGGGAGTCAAATCTAAATCTAGGCCTTCATGATAGATTCAATACGTTACATAAGACTCCGCTAGGAACAAGCAATTATAAAATTTTCCCACTTCTCTAAAAGTGAGTGGTGACTTTGAAAGAATAAGGGTATTGAGACTGATAAAATAAAGTACACATCAGAAAGAATGAACCCTAGAGTTCAGACCATCACAACAGTTCACAATATGGATCATAGAAGGTCCTTGTATAAAGAAGGTCCTAATGACAATAGTAAATGGAGACATAAGAATGACAAAGGAAAGAAGGTGTCTAATGAAATGCGCATGACAAATAAGGATAAAATATCAAAACCACACTTCAAGACCTATAATCGCTATGATACATTGACAAATGAAAATAGCTCCTCTGGAGAACCTCACACTCCTAAAGAAAAAAGGGATCCTTTCTTTTATCCAAATCCTAAGAAAGAGGAGGAATTCATGGTTGGACTTGAGGCTGAAAAGATCTGGAGACAACATGAATATTATCATAAAATGTCATTACTTGAAGGGAATCAACATGATCCTGTTAATAATGTAGCCTCTGAAGAAAATTATGAATGTATGGTTTAGGAAGAATTAAATGCACAATTGGAGTATGAAAGACAAGAAATGGAAAGAAAGAAAGTATAATATGAACATAAGCTCCAAGTGATAAAAGAACTCCAGGATTTGAAGCTGGAGAGAGCCCAATTTGATGCTTAGATAACTAACCTCCCTAAATACACACCACCTCACAAACAAAAGAATACCTATGTAGGACCTTCAAATCCACCAAAGGCACTCAAAAACCATCTGGGAATCAATACAAATCATCAAATGCTCCACCCAAAAATCCATCACAACACCCAAATGCCCAGCCACCCCCTAGCCAACAATATATGCCACCACCCCACATACAATACAATAATCCATTATATCAATATCAATTCCTTCAATAGTATGGGAATTAGTGTGCACCATATTTTTCCTTGCATGAATTGATAAGTATCTAGAAATATCAGAATGAGATAGTTTATGACTTCAACCAGAGGTTCTCCAAGTTGCATAATAAGATACCACCTAGGTCTAAATTGAAAGACCTTGCAACATTAAGTATTTATCTAAAATCAACTGATCCAAAGATAAGATATGAGCTTAGAAATAGGTTCCCTAGAAATTTAGTTGAAGCTCAAAAAATAGCATTGAATATTGAAAACAATAGAAAGGCTACGAGGATGACTGGTAAAAGAGATAGTCTCAGGGTTCCCCAAAATTTTAACAATCCTCAGAATAGACAAGAGAACACATATAGGAATGAAAGAAAAAAGTTGCATGATATGCCATACAACAAAAATTGGAAGGATGGAAAGCCCATAATTGAAAAACCAAAGAATAAGGAAACTCCTGATCCTTTAAAGAAGAGAGGAGCATACATGGTTAACAATAATACTTGGTGTCAAATTTCCAATCTTCCACATTCCCATGATCATTGTGTTGTAGCCCAGTCAATACAAGGATAAGAAATAAAGGTGGAAAATGAAGAAGAGGATCGTACAATATATTTAACCTCTCACACCCTCCATCCAATTGAGTAGGAATATTCATCTTCAAAAGAAGAGCGCTACAAGTATGATGTTGATAACAAAAGGTGCAATTTCCATATGCTAGAACAACAAGTCTTTTCTGATTATGATAAAAGTGATGGCGAATCATATCCCTATACACTATCTTAGTCAAGTAGATGTAGAATAAGGAGGCCTACTGAAGAGGAGATAAAAAAATTAACTATTGCTACAGTGGAGCAAGCAAAAAGTAACTATGGGCTCAAAAGAAGAACAATAAACACAGAAGAGGGTATTCCAAGAGGGATATTTGTGAAAGATAAAGGAGTAATGCAGGGAGTACCAAAAAGGACAAAAAATAAGTAGCATGATAAGAATGAGAAAAAACATGTTTAGAAAGAAGGAAGAAAAGAGTAAAATAAAGATAAACAAAAGCCTGATGACACAAACAAAGGAGAGAAAGAGGGAAACAAAGAAGATCCATTGGAGCAAAAGAAGACAACCAAAACAGAAAATACATCTTTCGACTTCACACAAGCCTTGTCTCAGGTAAAAATGTCTATGCCATTATTAGAAATGATGAAAATAAAAGAGTATAGGGATAGTTCTATTTAATTAATATCTAATGGAAATGATAAAAGCACAAACTCTAAAAAATAGGGGGCCACCAAGATCACTAATAAGTAGGAAAAGGTAAAAGTTCCCAAGGTTTGTCTAGATGATGCATTGATAAATCCTCCACAAGTTCATCCATTCTTTACTACATTACTCATAAATAATAAGTTGGTAAGGAATTGTATGATAGATTTAGTTGCTAGTATCAACATCATGTCAGTAGGGGTCATGAAGCAACTTAGCATGTGGGTAGACACTACTGGAGGAAAATGCTATGCTATGGATAGTAGGCATGTCCTAGTCATAGGAATTATGAAATATGTAGAAGTGAAGTTGGTTGCTTATCCACAAGCAACTTATAATATTGGCGTAACTGTGATTAATACACCTCCTCATTTTGGGATGCTTTTGTCAAGACAATGGACTACAACAGTTGGAGGAAATGTATAGTTTCACTTGTCCTATGCTACAATACCAGTCAATGGTGAAGAGGTCAAGTTATATAGAGAGCTAAGGATGAATTAAATTGTGGATTATGTTGCTCAAGAGCAGCTAAATTGCTTTTGCGATGTTGATTTAGGAAGTTTTAGGATAGAGCCTTCCCAACCTAAATTAGTGAATATTGATCCAATTGACAATCATGTTTCTAAAAATAAACATGGTATGTGGATGATGTATTTTGATGGAGCATGTAGTCAGGAAGGAAATGGAGTAGGGGTAGTATTTATCTCACCTAAAGGTACTACATTCAACTATTCATTTTTGCTGATGTTTGAATGTACAAATAATATAGCAAAGTATGAAGCACTACTAATTGGTTTGAATATGGGTGTCAAACACAAGATCAAGCTACTAACTATTATTGGAGACTCTAAGTTGGCCATTTCACAAGTTAGGTCAAGATATGCTACAAAAAAAAAAAGGTTAAAACAATATAGAAATATTGTGTGGGATACAATTGAATTATTTGATGCTTTTTCCATTGAGTGGATAGATAGGTCAAAGAACTTGATGGCAGATTTCCTAGCCAATATAGCCCTAAAAAGAGATGATATCACCCTGGCCGGAGTATCTCAGGTTGAATTCAAAACAAGGCCTACTATTCCTAATAATATCTATAGTTGGAAACTTTTCAATGATCAAACTGATCTCATAAATTTTCTCCATTGCATAGACCAATATGAAGCTCAAGAGATTGACTTTAATGTATTTTTTGAGGAAGTAGATGGTAAATAAATTGTATTTGGAAAAGAGGTTTTGTAGCTTAAAACCAACAAACTTCCCAAAGGACTTGTGGCACTAGAAAGGGTATAGGATGGAAATGACCGTGCTCTCATGAAGCAAACACCAGTAAAGAGAGAGGATGTTGAGGAATTCAATATAGGGACTGAATTAGCACCAAAAAGAGTTTACATTGGAAAGAAGCTAAGTCCAACAATCAAAAAAATGTTGATTGCATTGTTAAGAAAATACAAGCATATTTTCTCTTGGTATTATGAGGATCTTAAAGCATATAGAGAAGATCTATTCCAACATGAGATTCCATTAAATCCAAGTGCAAAGCCATTCAAGAAAAAACAGAGACCCATCAATCCAGCTCTAGAGCCTAAAATGCAAGAGGAACTAGAAAAACTCAGAGGATGTATTATCATGCCCATTAGACATTGAACATGGTTCTCAAACTTGGTCCAAGTGAGAGAAAAATGGGGATATTAGACTCTGTGTAGACTTCAGAAATTTAAATGTTGCCTCCCTTAAAGATAATTATCCTCTCCCAAATATGGAAGTCATATTGCACAGAGTAACAGGGTGTGAATTGTTGTCAATGATGGATGGATTTTGTAGGTATAATCAAGCCAAAGTTAAAGAGTCTAAGCAATACAAGAAAGCTTTTACTATGCCATGGGGGACATATGTCTATGTGAGAATTCCATTCGATCTCACAAATGTATGGGAAACTTTCCAAAGGGCCATGGATATGGCATTTGTAGATTTAATCAATGCTATAATGGTAGTGTACCAGGATGACCTCACTACTTATTTCAAAAGGGCAGAAGACCATGTAGAAAACTTGGATAAAATATTCATTAGGGCTTTGGAATATGGTATTAGTCTCAATCCTAAGAAATGTCACTTTGTTGTCACAAAGGGTAAGTTGTTGGGGCATATTATATCAAAACAGGGAATTAGAATAGACCCTAAAAGAGTAGAAGCCATATAAAAAATCCCCATTCCAAAAACTATCAAATCCATTCAATCATTTTTTGGACAAATTAACTTTGTTAAGAGATTTGTGTCAAATTTTGCTGAAATTATTAAACGTATATCCAAAATGCTAAAGAAGGGAGGAAAAATATATTGGACTATAGAAGCCATGGAAGCTTTTTTTGGACACTAGGAACACTGAGAGGGGGGGTGAATCAGTGTTCCATAATATTTGAATTTCAAATCAGATCTTAAACTATCAACAACAATATTTAAGTTTCAATAGCATCCACAACATATAAACAAAAGGCAACATGAAAACACATTAAAGAAGACCATAACACCAAGATTTTTACGTGGAAACCCTAATAGGGGAAAAACCATGGTGGAGATTAATCCACAATATTATACACTTCTAAAAGTATGAACAAAACATAATGCACTTGCATTCAGGCACACTACCTAGAGCTCACTGCCTTACAAAATGTTTGGGAATACAACCAAAAGGTTGAATTGAGAAAATAGCATCTCCAAATGCCTGGATTCAGTTCCAATGAAGCTCAGTTAAAATGATCTTCAACCCTTCTAACTGACTCTATTTTTCTGCTCTACTCTGATCTGCTCTACTTTGTTTTATGCCCTTCTAAAATCCTTCTAATACTTGCACACACATCTACTCTGCTTTACAAACATTCACATAATTTCACACTTCTTCACACCCTCACACTCATTTTTTCATTAAAATGAATCAACTGATCTCATACATATATCCACTAATAGGATTTCATTACTATATGTCAGCTTTAAAAATATATAATATTCTTCCACATGTCAACTCAAATCACCAATTAGAATTAATGCATACCCAAACAAGTCAGCTAGACTAGATAGTAGGGAAAAAAATAAAAATTCCAACACAAGAAATATTAAAATAACTACTCCATATACATCCGTGACACACTATATACACAAGGTCAGCCATAATGAGAAAATAAACAATAAGTCATTCTACCAAATCTCCAAACTCGTGCACCGATCAATGCAACATTACAAAACTTACCAATCAGGTAACATACATTCTTGACAAGCTTCCTTGGCAATCCACACAACAAAATAATGATCCAGTGAAGTATTCAGACCACCTTACCAACCGGATACTCTGTTCCTCATGCTTTTTTCCAGTAGTATATTATCTTCTACTTTTCTTATTGGTATGAGCTACTTCTAAACTATGGACCACACTAATGACTCCAGTTACCATCAATGACAACACTAGAAACTAGAAACCATCTCCCAAAGCCATATGCCAACAAATTTTATATCCATGAGAAAAGCCATCAAAGAAGCCCCTATTCTAAAATCTCCTGATTTTGCCAAACCTTTCCAAATATTTTCATTTGCCTCATTCCATACCATAGTAGTTGTTATCTTAGAAAAGAATGATGAAGGGTATGAGCATCCTATGTCCTTTTTTAGCAAATCACTGCAAGGGTCAGAATTAAAGTATGATATTATGGAGAAACAAGCTTATGCATTGGTCAAAGAAGAAAAAAATTTCATATCATATTTAGTTGGAGCCAAAGTGATTGCATATGTACCACATGCAGTTGTGAAAGATATCTTGGTAAAAAAAAAGGTGATAGGGAAGAGATGTAGATGGATCAATAAGATCCAAGAATTTAATATGGAAATTCAGATTACCAAGTTAGTAAGGGGACAGGGTCTAGCCAAACTAATGGCAAAAGAAAACATTGAAGCTAACCAAATTTGTAATGTGGAGAATGAGGATGGTACAATTGCAAGAATTGAACATACTCCTTGGTACACAAACATAGTGTATTATCTCAGACACATGAAGTGCCTTGAAGGATTGAATGATAATAAGAGGAGAAATCTCAAGTTGCAGGAATCCAAGTACGTATCCATAGAAGGTGATCTATTTTGGAAAAACAAGGCTGGAGTGCTATTATTGTGTCTAGATGAATCACAAGCAGAACAAGTCTTGAGGGAGATGAATGGAGGAGTGTGTGGAGGTCATTATTGCACCAAAACTACTGAACATAAGATTCTTAGGACAGGCTATTACTGGCCTAAGGTTTTCAATGACTCTTTTGCATATGTAAGGAGGTGTGAAGCTTGTCAGAAATTCTCAGGAAAGATGAAATATCAAGGAGCCCTAACACTTAGACCTTTACAAGTAGAAGCCTCTTTCCATCAATGAGGAATTGATTTTAATGGGTAAATACATGAAAAATCAAGTGGAGGACATAAGTGGATATTAATGGCAACTAATTATTTCACTAAATGGGTGGAGGCAATCCCAACTAAACAAGCAACAATCAAGGTGGTAATAATTTTTTTTTATGGAGAATATCATAACTAGATTTGGTACACCAGTAAGGTTGATCACAGACAATGGGATGTGTTTTCGTTCTAATGAATTCAAAATTTTCTACAACACATATGGCATTACTGTTTCTTATGCTGCCCCTTACCACCCACAAGCAAATGGTTAAGAAAAATCCAGTAATAAAAGTATTTTGAAATCATAAGAAGGATGTTAGATGGGAAAAAGAAAGCATGGGACTCAAAGTTGAGAATGGTTGTATGGGTGGATAGGATTACTACAAAGAAGGAAATTGGAAAGTGTATCAATGGGTATTTTTTAGGTTAGCAGATTAGCAGATTAAAGCATATAAAACCCAAAGAATCCATTGAGTACAATGTGTGATAGGTCGAATGTGAGCGTTAGAAAATGAGCAGCAAGTAAAAGAGTGAAAATAAACAACTTAAAACAACCTACACCTCAAGATTAGCCTAAGTTGGAAACAATGCAAGATAAAAGCAACAAAATGGAACTCTATACCTTGCGTTGAGTTGATCCTTTGGTTGGCCCTTCGATCTTTGATGTGTATGCTCCTTGGATGGCAAGTAGATGCAAGCTAAATGATGTTGTGAGGATGAGTGCAAGTGGATGAAAGCAAGAAAATGGCTAAGTATAAGTTGAGAAACAAAATTGCAAGAGTTTGGCTAGCAAAATAATCTCTCCTAAAATGAGAGAAAAGAGGGGGTATTTATAAAAATTTTGAGAATTCCTAAGAGAAATGGATGGCCAAGATTGATCCACCAAATATCAATATGTAGGGCTAAGGTGAATTGAGAACTCACAAGCCCTCACATCTTGACATGTGGCATGTGATATAGCCCTAAAAGGTGAGGTGGACATGAGGTGGAAGGAGAAGTACATGACATGGAGGGGGGTACAAAGTACCTTGGGATTGGACAAGATCTCCTCATAAAGGAGGTCCTTGTCCCCATGTGGGTGAGAGGACATGTGAGGAATTAAAAATTCCTCAAATATTCTCATGGGGAGATGGGAAAGAATAAGGAATAGGTGAAGGACATGTGGGAAGGAGTGAAGGAATTAAAAATTCCTTTTGGGTGCCTTGGGGGATTAAAAGGTGAATTAAAAATTCACATGGGGAGGGGAGATGCCTTGTCAAAAAGGAGAAAGCCTTTAATAAGGTTGACCAAGGACACATGTCATAAAGGACATGAGGAAGAGAAAATGAATTTAATATTCCTTGAAAGAATAAAAGGAATTGAAAATTCCTTGAGAGGTTGATTAGGCTAGTTAGTGAAGGATTAGAGGATGGTTAGTGGCTAAGAGAGATTAGAGGCCAACTTGCAAAAGTTGGAGGATGTGACACCTCCTAATCAAAGATTAGGCATGTGCACATCCTAATGATGGGATTAGAAGAAGGATTAAGATAAGATAAAAATGATAGAGGATGTGACATGAAGGGAATTAAATAAATGAAATATTTATTTAATTCAATTGATGGAAGGAGGATTAAAGAGATAAGGTATTATTGATTAAATACCTTAGGGAATTGGTAGAATTAAAGATATTAATTAAATAATCGCAATATTGCTTAATTAAAAAAAATAAGATGAAAGGGGATGAATTTGGATAAATTAAGTGTCCAAATTTAGATGTCCACATTTTTCCCCTCTTTGAGATGGTGTTACGAATAGCATCATTTCAAAGAATATTAAAACATAGAACCTAGAAGAAGATGGTTATATTGGAAAAGATGCCCCAATCATTCAAAGAAGTGACTAGGAAGGAAGATGATGGGGGAAAAGATGAAAGTTAGGGATGAAGGATGCCCCCTCGAGAGGACATGTGGGTTCAAGAGAACACGAGTGTGCTCTCGAAATGGATGAGATGATGCAATGTGAGTTGAAGAAGATGATGCAATGTAATGGAAGATTGGGAGGGGAGTGTGATAAAGGATGAATGGATGGGGGGGATGTGAAGATGAGAGATGAAATGCAATCTAAATGCCATTTGCCATCGTCGGAACACTGATTTTTGCTATAGCATAAGACACAAGACACCAAAGTATGAAGAACCAAGGCGGATTAGTGTTTAATGCAGAAAACAAACATAACAAGCAAGAAGGCTATCCCAACACCCCAAAGTCATGGTGACCTTGGTCGGGCTAGGTATTGGGATAACCACAAGCACACAAGGATGCCCCAGCATAACACAAGATCTTGGGGATCTTGGTGGGTACTACGTGGGACAACCGAGAAGACAAAAAAGATCAAGATACGCCCCTATGTTGACTAGTCAAAGAACACCATGATATGATGGATCAAGGAAACCATGACAAGTGATGATAGAGAGCTCAAATGATAAACAAAATACAAAAGCATCAAAAGATCACAATGAATTTCAAACATCCTTTGCCATAGGATCAATCAAGGGGATGGATGGGATTGATGAGGTCTATTAGGAAGGATGCATCCTGTTGAGACCGATGATGGATACTAAATTAAAAGATTGATATGATGCAGGATATTCAGAACTGATTGGATCTGATGGTACAAGTGGATCTTGTTTGTTAAGAACTAGTGAGATAAGGGCATAGCTTGATGATGCAACATGAGAGACATGACACAAGAGACATGACACAAGATAGGAGACTAACACATCCTAGCGACGTAGGGCCTCAGGGGCTGATCAAAGATTAGCCTTACCTACGTGGAAGCGCAGAGCCCTCGTAGTTCGATAAAATGCTAATGACAGACCATGATGGAGATTTTGATGGATGACCAAGATAGGATGGAGAACAGGAGAAAAGTGGACAATATAGATTGATGATGGATGGAACCCCGGGGGTAGATCAAATGATCGACCTTGCCTATGTGAAAGCACAAGGGCAACGTAGTTCGACAAAGGTCAAAGACAAGTGATGGATGAAAGATGAAGATATGACCCTAGATAAGGGGATAAAAGGATTGGACCGACACGATGGGACAAGATAGACCAATTGGATTGGATTGGAGGATAGTGACTATATAAAGCTCAGGGATGGGATAGTTATCCAAATCATCAAAGATGAAGTGGGAGGATGAGATGACAAATAGATGAATGATGAGAAAGGATAGGAGATTGAAAAGATGTTGAAAAGAAGCATAAGTGATGATGATGATGAGGTAGATGGAATTGGGTTGTGTGGGGAAAATCCTATAGCTAGATACCAATGATAAGGGATTATGAGATGGGATGAGGGGAGAGGATGGGGGGAGGAAAAGGATTGTTTGGGTGGATTGGATAGAGGGATAAGGATTTGGATGAGGAAAAGGTGACCAGATGGATAGATGACTGATTGAGGTAGATGGAATTGGGTTGTGTGTTGAAAATCCTATAGCTAGATACCAATGATAAGGGATTATGAGATGGGATGAGGGGAGAGGATGGGGGGAGGAAAAGGATTGTTTGGGTGGATTGGATAGAGGGATAAGGATTTGGATGAGGAAAAGGTGACTAGATGGATAGATGACTGATTCTTGGAACTAGAAGGGGAAGGGTGGGAACAGGTGGAAGATTACTCAGAATGAGTAAACGATTGATCAAGAGTATGGAATGAGATGATGGATTACACAGAATGATGAATGTTTGAGATGATAGGAGGTTTGATTAAGTTTTGAGATGAATGGTTACATAGAATGGGTGAATGGATTTATTAGAATGGATGAATAGGACAGAGTTGAAGAAGATGGAGGGATCTTAAGACTTTGTTCGATATCCAAAGATCTTGACTACAGAGGGACGAAAGCTCATATTAGGATAAGATTAAAGCTCAGATGAGGATTGGAGTGAAGATGAGAATGACTAAGGGATGTGATTGGATGGATTCTACACCGAGGTCCAGGGTTTAAAGGGCGTAAGGTGCTGACAATCAAATTTTTCCAAATTTGGAAATTTTCAAAAATTGTCAAATTTTGCCATTTTAGGAAACTTCATGGATATACCTTTGGGAGGCCAAATTTTTGCCAAGAAATACCCATTATGGAAATAGGATGAATTGCCAACTAACATCCCAAATTTGAGATATGCATTTTGAGTTATGAGTGAAAATAATTTTTCAAAATGTTGGAAAAAAACACTAAATTGGGATTTTGAGGGCCTAGATGAAAGTTTGAGGCCCCGAAAATAGGTCAAAACGGGTTCCAACGACTTTGAAAGAAACCCGTTGGAAATTCACTCGTTATCTCGTAACGCAACTACCTGTCAAATTCCAGCTCAAATGGACACCCAAGTCAAATGTTATGGTCTTCGGAAGTTTTGGTGTAAAAATTAAAACCCTCAAAAATATGGTTTTTCGATAAATTTTGAAAATTTCAAGACATGGGTTTTGTCCGGGGCGTCGAAAGGAAAAATGGGTAGGAAATTTTTTTTGTGGGCGGCCTCAGATTGCGCGCCAAAGCAGGGCAAAAGGGGGGTGGCCCGCGGCCTGGTCCGCCGCCGCGGGGGCGGGTCCGCCACCAGCGCAGCGGGTTCGCCGCCACGGGTGGACCAGTCCGCCACAGCTGGGGCGGGTCCGCCACCATGGGGGAGGACTAGTCTGCTACCGCAAGCGGACCAGCCCGCAGCCGCGAGGGTGGACGAGTCCACCACTGCTGCGGCGGGTCCGCCGCCGGTGGCAAACAGGTCCGCCGCAGCCGGGGGCGGACGAGTCCGCCGCCGGGGGTGGTGGACGACCAGCCGGGTAGGGAGGGGGAAGGTAGGATAGGGGGAGATGGGGGGATGGGGGGAGTGGATGGGGGGCAAGGGGAGGGAATGGGGGGATGGAATGGGAGGGGAGGATGGGGGGAGATGAGGGGATGGGGGATAGGGGGAGATGGGATAGGTAGGGATGGGGGGAGATGGGATGGAGAGATGGCAAGGATGTGATTGAATATGATGAATGATGTCTCCAAGGACCATAGCACAAAGGAAGATAGATGCCCCCACTCTAGATATGTCATGTGCGAGGAGGAATGAAGGATGGAAGACAAGTGAATGGGAAGATAAAAGAGTGAGATGGATGAAGATAGGATGCATGGATAAGGAAGGGAGACAGAAGGTAGCATGATGGGTGGATAAGGAAGATAGACAAGTGTGAATGACAGTTGGGATAGTGTACGGATGATGGGTATGTATGCCAAGAGGCATCCAAAGCATGTTTATATGTTTGCCCCATTGTTATCAAGATCACAAGGAGGATGGAAGGATTGGGATAAGTGAGATATGCCAAACAGGATGTGTAAGCTTGATAGGATGGAGGGGATGGACGAAAATGATGTATAGGATGGAGACGGGTGCATAGCCAAAAGCGTAGCAGGAAGCATAACGGATGGAGGGAATGCATATCAAGAAGCTGCCCCCAAGTGCATGATAGGGATTTATGCATGATGCCTATTTTCCAGGTTTTCATCATGGTACTTATCCAAGGCACTTGTTTGCCAAGTTTTCACCATTGGATGGATTATTTCTCTTTACTATTTTAATTTTTTTTAATTTTTTACTTTTTTTTTTTTTTAAATTCTTTTTTTTACTTTTTTGGATTTTTGGACTTTTTGGATAGTATGCAGAAGGAGATGGATAAGGATAGGGAGGCGAATAAGTGGATTTAGAAGACATGCGATAATGATATGGATGAAGGACTCAAGCATCAAGTTCTATACGAGGTATTAAGAGCTCATGTTTGAACCGACTATTGGATGTTGGTACAACCCTATTAGGAGAAACGGATTATGCAAGAGGATGAATTAGAGGGATTTGATGGGGGAGATACAGGGGATAATGGGTGGGATGTTGGAAATGGTATGGATAGAATGATGGGGTGGATACGTGATGGGGAGATGAGTTCAGGACCAATATTGGCACATGTGGTGACGGATGTGAAAAGATAAGGGGACTAATGGATGGAGAATGTGGGGATAATGGAGGAGATGGAATAGCGAATTTCGGGACATAGGGACCCAAAACAGATTTAGGAGATGAAATGTGGGTATGGTTAGCTTTTGGATTAGCAACTTTGGATGTTCTTACAGATTTTTTGTTTGACGGCATTCCATCTTTTTTCTTTGGGATCCACATGGTTTTGATCTTTGCTTTGTTGGCTCTTTGCGAGCTATAGATTTGATTTTGATTGGGGATTTTGGTTTTCTTTTCTTTACCATGTCTTTTAGAGGGGACATGGGAAGCATTGGATTCATGTGGATGTTTGGATTTATGCATTTTTATGTTAGCATCCAAAGTGCATTTATTAGCAATGGGATGGGTGTGAGGGGATGGACGATGTGGAGAAATGGAGGTAGGAGTATGGGGATTAGGTGTAGATGGGGGATGTTTAGGTATGTGCCTTTGTTGATCCTGATTATCTAATATGCAAGAGGGATGTTTATGATGGATGACATGGATAGGCATTGGATGGGTGAAAGGATGAGATGGAGGAGGTGATCTTGGGATATACGGACCCAAGATGGATAGAGTAGATGAAGGATGGGAGATTGTGGATGGAGGGATGTAAGGACCCACAATGGATGTAGTAGATTAAGGATGGGAGATTGTGGATGGAGGGATGTAAGGACCCAAAATGGATGGAGCGGATGAAGGAGGAATATGGATGGTTGTTTTGAGGTGATACGATAGAGGAGGAGGGATGGCATCATATGATTTGGTGGAGTGATGGGAAGAGCTGACATTTCTTTTGGAAAAGGCTCGTTGAGGACGTTTAGAGGTTGTACCAATGTGTTTAGATTGTGAGTCTTGGGGAATAGATCCAAGACCTTGCATGCAGATTTGTTCTTTGACTTGGATGGGCTCTAAAATACCTTGCTCGTGAAGGCCTAGACCTTTTCCTTGATAGTTCATGTTCTTGAGCATTCAATCCATGATAGGATTTTTGTTATTCTGAAAACATGATGCGAGTCCATTATTAGGTAGGGGATGATGGGTGGTATATACACTATGTTTTTCTTCTGCAAGGAGGCCACCATTGAAGAATGTGAGAGGACCAAGGGGATATGCGAGTGGTGTGGGGATAGCATTTTTAGGCGATGATGGGGGATCATGAGAGGGAGATGATGGGATAGCAGCATTTTGATGGGTGGTATCTGAAGAGGGAGTAGGGGATATGATAGGATCTGATTTTGTGGTAGCAGGCTCATGCAATGGAGATGGAGATGGAGTGGTAAAATCTTGAATGTCAAGAGGATCATGGGATGGAATGGATGGGGGACTGTGATCTTGAGATGGACTAGATGGGATGGTAGGATCTTGATCTGGAGGAGGGGATATGTTGGCATGCTTTGGGTTAGGCTCTTGGCATGACTCGTCGTGTGCGGGAGGCATGATAATGGAATCATGGGTGGACTCTTCAAGTGGGGAAGATGGAAGGATGGAGGATTCAAGATATTCCTGGGAATGGATATTAGGAGTGGAAGAAGTGGATTGGATTTGGGTGTCGTCGATAGGTTCGACGGCTCTTGGAGTAGGGGGTGGGTGTTCAATGGAATTGGTAGATGTGATGGTAAGAGATGGGGACTCAGTGGATTCAAAGGATGTGATGGTAGGAGATGGGGACTCAGTGGATTCAAAGGATGTGATGGTATCATCAATGATAGGTGTTGGATGGAGAAGGGTCTCGTCACTAACGACCATGGATGATGGGTTGGGATGGCATGGTTCCACAACTGCAATGTGTGGAGTGGGGGATGTTTCCTTTGTTATAAGTCCTTGGAGAAACTTGGATACACTAGGCTGAGATGGCGAGGTGGGAGTGGATGAAGGTTTATGGATTAGTGGACTAAGATTAGGTGGAAGATTAAGACTGGATGGAGGATTAAGGTAAGGATATGGGCATGGGGAATTAGGATAGGATGACACAGACGGTGGATCATTGGTAGAAGATATGGGTAGCATGTTGTAATAAAGGTATTGGGATGGTGGATGAGGATGGGAAGATTGAGGTGGTGGATTAATATAGGGAGATGCGAATGTTTGGATTAGGGTAAGGATAGGTTGTTGTGGATGTTGGATTAGAATAGGAAGGTGTGAATGTAGGATTAGGGTGAGCAGATTGGTATGGGAGATTGGGGTAGTGGGTATATGCGGATGAAGGATTGAGATAGGAGGATGTGGACGAGGGATTAGGATGAGGGTATTGTGATGGAAAACTAGGATAAGGGGATGACGTAGATGAAGGATATGATGGACATCCCTTGTCAAAGGTAGCATAAGGAGTGTGATTAGGCATAGATGAAGACATGATGGGATAACTTGATGGGGTGATTGGATTTTGGAATGTGGGTGGAGAAAGCTTACTAGCAATGATAGTGTCAAGGGGATCTATGTCGTACACCTCTTGATCATTATCATCGTTGACGTAATTAGGGTTTCCCTTGACCACTATTGATGGAGGGTAAGAATTCATGATGATGAAAGGATAAAGATGATGGATAAAGATTTTGGATGGAAATGGACTAAAGCTAAAATCAAGATTTAGGGCAAGATCAGATTGGGATTGGATTAAAGCTCAGATTAGGATGATTGGATGATACGATGGGATTGATTTTGATGATAAGATTTGATTATCAAAGGATGATTGCGACACCGAATCTACTTCGAGATGGAAGTAGATTGATTGGGTCGAATGCGATTAGATAAGGATGCGATTGGGTTGGATTGGATTGATCGATTGATTGATAAGATTGACCGATGGATCGGATAGGATGACAAAAGGGACTTTAAATGCCATTCAGAGATTACCTTACATGACTTAGGATGCTGATTGATCGGATTAAATGACAAAGAGATGATTGGGGCACCGAATCCACTTTGAGATTAAAAATGGATTGATTGGGCCGATGATGATGATTAACTTAGGATGGATGACAATCCTAAGAGGATGTTAATGATGATGATCAGATCAGACACTTCAGTCAATTTGGATAATAACTCGAGACAAAGTCTAGGGGATTTGGATGGGGAAAGCGATGATTTGATTGGAGAAATGGATGATAAAAATGGATGAATGAATACTCAAAATGAGGAAATGATTGATCGGGACGGATGGATGATTACTCGAAACAAGTAAATGAATAATCAGAACGATAGAACAAGGGTTCAGAATGATGAAAGGAGATGTGAAATGTATGAATGTTTACTCAGAACAAGTAAATGGATGATCGGAATGATAGAATGAGAGTTTAGAATGATGAAAGGATATGTTAAATGGATGAACGTTTACTCGGAACGAGTAAACGGATGAGTGAAATGATAGAATGAGAGTTCAGAATGATAAAAGGATGTGTGAAATGGATGAACATTTACTCAGAATGAGTAAACGGATGATCAGAATGATAGAACGAGAGCTCAGAATGATAAAAGGATGTGGTGAATGGATGAGAGTTTACTCGGAACGAGTAAATGGATGATCAGAGTGATAGAATGAGAGTTCAGAATGATGAAAGGATGTGTGAAATGGATGAACATTTAATCAGAACGAGTAAACGGATGATCGAAATGATAGAACGAGAGTTTGGAATGATGAAAGGATGTGGTGAATGGATGAGAGTTTACTCAGAATGAGTACACGGATGATCAGAATGATAGAACAAGAGTTTGAAATGATGAAAGGATGTGTTAAATTGGTGAATGTTTGTTTTAGGATAGGTCCACCACTGCACTAGGACAGGTCTGCCACTGCACAAGGATAGGTCTGCCACTGCACAGGGATAGGTCCACCACTGCACTAGGACAGGTCCGCCACTGCAGGACAGGTCCGCCACCGGAGAGGGACAGGTCCGCCAAAGGATAAGTTTAAGCTTATTTTTTGATGGATGGGTAAGGCAAAGGACCCAAAATATAGCAAACACTGATAATGACTAGTTTTGCACGAGAAAGACAATTCAGATAGCACAACCCTAAGATTAGTACAGATGGGTATGTCCAACAAAGTCTTCTACTCTAGGATGAACATGGTTGCTAAGGAGTCCTTGATATACGCACGATACGTGAGGCCCAAACTGTGAACACCAACCCGTTACAAGCATGAGTCAGGAACCTTATCGAAATACTAAAGGCTCAGACCAACTCTTCACGTCATCTTGACGCTTCGCCAATTACAACATGGTTGGATTGAGGTACAACTTTCGCTCTCCCCCCTTTATATACCCTGCCAGTACGCGTGGTTGGAATCGTCCCTTGGGGTGATGAAATCCCCAAGCAGGTCCCACTAAGAAAGTGAAAAAGGGTGACTCAAAAGGACTTGGAAAGCTATGATTTCTCGTCACCCAGGATTTCCAAATGGTGCAAGGGGATTGGATACATCAAATAGCCTTCCCAAACACGCCAAACAAGGTTTATTGATCCTTTTTAATTAAACTATGTGCCTATTTTATGAAAAGACAATAAAAAAAACTTGAAATTTTTACCTTCTAGAGGATAGGTCCGCCACTCTGCAGGGATAGATTCGCCACTCTGCAGGGACAGGTCCGCCACTCTGTCAGGACAGGTCCACCACCAAAGGACAAATCCGCCACCCTTCCAGGACAGGTCTGCCATAGCAGGACAGGTCCGCCACTCTGTCAGGACAGGTCCGCCACCGCTGGACAGATCCGCCACTCTATCAGGATAGGTCCGCCACTCTGCAACCTGGACCTTGAAAAATGCAAAAAATAGCAAACATGAAAGAAATAGACCCATTTGTGGGTCCCACCAGGCGTGCCAGAAATGTGATAGGTCAAATGTGAGCATTAGAAAATGAGCAGCAAGTAAAAGAGTGCAAATAAACAACTTAAAACAACCTACACCTCAAGATTAGCCTAAGTTGGAAACAATGCAAGATAAAAGCAACAAAATGGAACTCTATACCTTGTGTTGAGTCGATCCTTTCGTTGGCCCTTCGATCTTCAATGTGTATGCTCCTTGGATGGAAAGTAGATGCAAGCTAAATGATGTTGTAAGGATGAGTGCAAGTGGATGAAAGCAAGAAAATGGCTAAGTATAAGTTGAGAAACAAAATTGCAAGAGTTTGGCTAGCAAAATGATCTCTCCTAAAATGAGAGAAAAGAGGGGGTATTTATAGGATTTTTGAGAATTCCTAGGAGAAATGGATGGCCAAGATTGATTTACCAAATATCAAGATGTAGGGCTAAGGTGAGTTGAGAACTCACAAGCCCTCACATCTTGACATGTGGCATGTGATATAGCCCTAAAAGGTGAGGTGGACATGAGGTGGAAGGAGAAGTACATGACATGGAGGGGGGTACAAAGTACCTTGGGATTGGACAAGATCTCCTTATAAAGGAGGTCCTTGTCCCCATGTGGGTGAGAAGACATGTGAGGAATTAAAAATTCCTCAAATATTCTCATGGGGAGATGGGAAAGAATAAGGAATAGGTGAAAGACATGTGGGAAGGAGTGAAGGAATTAAAAATTCCTTTTGGGTGCCTTGGGGGATTAAAAGGTGAATTAAAAATTCACATGGGGAGGGGAGATGCCTTGTCAAAAAGGAGAAAGCCTTTAATAAGGTTGACCAAGGACACATGTCATAAAGGACATGAGGAAGAGAAAATGAATTTAATATTCCTTGAAAGAATAAAAGGAATTAAAAATTTCTTGAGAGGTTGATTAGGCTAGTTAGTGAAGGATTAGAGGATGGTTAGGTGGCTAAGAGAGATTAGAGGCTAACTTGCAAAAGTTGGAGGATGTGACACCTCCTAATCAAAGATTAGGCATGTGCACATCCTAATGATGGGATTAGAAGAAGGATTAAGATAAGATAAAAATGATAGAGGATGTGACATGAAGGGAATTAAATAAATGGAATATTTATTTAATTCAATTGATGAAAGGAGGATTAAAGAGATAAGGTATTATTGATTAAATACCTTAGGGATTTGGTAGAATTAAAGATATTAATTAAATAATAGCAGTATTACTTAATTAACAAAAATAAGACGAAAGGGGATGAATTTGGATAAATTAAGTGTCCAAATTTAGATGTCCACACAATGAAAGCTAAAGACAAGAAATATTATACCAATTACTCCTCGAAGCTTCCATTATTCATCTCCATAGCACCTTCTATCTTGCAGCAAATGTAATTATTGCCCTCAGATCGAGTGTGTGAGCAATTTGACTATGACAATGTCCTAAACAAGCTTTGAAGGATTCGAAAATGAATAAATGATTAGTATGCCTATGCATATGAGATGCTAATGTGACTATATATAAGACTCAATAATGAAAATATGCCGAATGAAAATATCAAGAATTGTGCATAATAAGTTGTCTGAGCGTAAGTCCAAAATAATGAGAAAAATTGTCATTTTATAGAAAATGAAATTTTGGATGGGCGAATGAGATTGAAAGTTGATGGAAGCCTAAAATTAGAGGTCAAAATTTCACGTGACAACCCCTAATTAGGGTTAGGAAAAAAATATTAAATGAGTGGTCAAGATGCCATTTGAAAAAATCAAATCGACAGTCGAGAATAAATGTGATAATTAACCAAAAAGATAATTTTTTTTGAAAATCAAGAAGATAAAGATTACTTGATTTGTAAGATTCAAAAACTCAAGAGGATAAAGGTTGAACTAAAAAGTAAATTTGGAAAATCAAGAATTTTCTCAATTACTTGATTTTTGGAAGAAGATTATTAATTCAAAATATGGATTTTGTGTGACAGTAAATAATCTTTTTCAAATTATTTACTAAAAGAAGTGATAGTTAGCACGTGAGTCTATTTTAAATAACTAATTTTATTTAAAATGAGGGTTATGTTAAACGAGGCAATTAAATAATTAAAAATAATTATTAAATTTAGAGAATGTGACCAATAATTAAATAAACTAATAAATCCATTTAATTATGAGAGTTAATGACATCCTAAATAAATAAATACAATTCATTTATTTAATAATCAGGAAAAAAAATGAATAAAGGTAATTAAATAAATTAATAAATTAATTTAATTGTGGAAAGATTTAGACAATTAATTACGTATTGAAGAAATAAATTAAATTTATTTATTTAATAATCATGAAGAATAAAAAGACATGAATTAATTAAATAATTATGAGTTATTTAATTAATAGTTGAATGTGGACCAAGGGCATAACTAAAATTTCATAATTATGTCAGGACGAAAGTGGTAAAATAGAGCTTGTAGGCCTAGGTCATTTTTAAGTGTCTACATTTTTCCCCTCTTTGTCATAATGTAGCATGTCGTGTTGTGACAAAGAAAATTCAATTAAATCCATGCCCCAGTGAAAGTACGAAGTAAGGATACCCCCTCGGGAAATTTTTTGAATTTTGGCCAGGTGCCAGAAAAATTTGGAAAGTGTCCCGATAAGTAAACTTGATGGCCAAAAAGAAAATGGCGCAGATGGTTTTGGATTCCAACATGTGTAGAGCAACCAAAAGGGTGGTCAAAGGTGGTCAAAAGGGCCTCTAGTAATAAAAGAGGTTGACAAATGTCATTTTGACTTTATAAATAGGTTGAAAATGGGGTAAGAGTCAATTCATTTTCACTATTCACCTTAGCAATTTTGAGAGCGTCGAGTGAAAAGGACTGTAGAAGACATGGTGATTCTAGTGACTAATCATCACAGGGAGATCATGCAGATCTTTAGGTGGCCAGAGGGCGTGGAGCCAATGGTATGTACCCCTAACCCACTTTGTCATTTTGTCATTTTTCATGCAAAAATTAGGGTTTTAGGGTCAACAACAAATGCGATACGATGCATATGCATGCACGTAAGCTACATTTCCCTTGGTGTTTGACGCATTTGATACGTCACAATGCAAATGTAAAGGGTCACTAGGTTAGGACCAGGAATTGTGACGCATTTGCAATAAAATGTGACGCATTCACAAAATCGCATCACAAACGAGGTGTGAAATGTTGCATTTGACAACTTGTGACACATTTGAATGTAATGATGCATATGCAAGAAATTGCGACACAAGTTCCATGCTGTGGCGCAATCATGGGACAAAATGACTCAATTGACAGATAGCGACACAATTGAAGTACGAAGTAATGAGAATCCCATTTCGTGACACATTTGAAGTCAATGCAACACATTTGACTTTGAATTTGACTAAGGTTGACTTTGATGGGTTTCAAAATTTGAATTTTTTTGAGTTACACAAATGATAATGATGATTATCTATAAGGTTCTAACATGTTTTTTTGCCATGTGTAGAGATAGCTGGCACCTATTTACATGCGAGAGAGTAGGCCATCGACCTTCAGGTTCTGAGATCAGCTAAGTCCACAAGAGTGATGATGGTTAATGCAGCTGGGTTTCTATTATGTTGCTTATATGCCCATTATCTGGATGAATAGGGGATTGCTGACTGTATTGTGTGAGAGATGGCACTCAGAGACATGCTCTTTCCACTTGCCAATAGGAAAGGCTATCATGACTCTTGAGGATGTCTACCATATTCTACGATTGTCGATTCAAGGGGAGTGGATCATTTATAACCCATAGCATGGCTTATAGAAATTTATAGTGTATTACCATGACTAGGGTGTACAACTTGGCATTGAGGGATACGAGATCCACTAGGAGTTTATTGTGGAGCACTATGGTCATTTTGATGCATTGCTGGCGACATTGATTGGTAGAGTACTGATTCTTGACCATTGTGGAAACAGGTTTCCTATTGGTTGGGGGGATGTTTTGGTGGGCATGAGATGGGATAGGATCATTTATGCATGGGGACCTTGTTTGTTAGGTATGCTTTATCATCAGCTCCACGGGGTGGCCTATAAGAGGGCACAAAGCATTGGATACGATATGACACTTCTGATGATATGGGCCTGGGAGCATGTGGCTATCTTCTAACCTATCTAGAGATCGCAACTAGTAGATGGGATGCCATATGCTTATTATTATGTCGGTGCTTTAAAACAGATGAGGGTGGGAGAGAAAGGTTGGTGGCACCATTAGATAGACACCATAATTTCATTCATTTGGAGGCCTTACATAGACTATGAGTAGTGGGATGATGAGGATGACCATCTAAGCTTCTGCAAACAGTATTGATATTTGATTGGTAGGATAGTGTAGAGTGGGCTCATTATAGAGATGTATCTACCAAAACATGTACTTGACTTATGGTGGAAGATATATCGCCTAGTGCCACTGACAAATCTCGATGGGCCAGCACTTGTTGACAGGAGATCGATTATACCACGTGTTCTACAAGGTGGCCGAGGAGGTAGAGGTGGAGACAGGGGTAGAGGCAGAGGTCAGGGGAGAGACGAAGGTTAGGGTGGAGGGAGAGATGGGGATGATTGAGGGGATGGCAGGAGACAGAGGAGAGGAGGGGATGGTGGACAAAGGAGGGTGAGACAACTTGTGGCAAGAGGGGCACTAGATGTCATCCCAGAGGTAGTTGAGGAGGAGGTGAGAGAAGAGGAGGAGATAGAGGAGGAGCCTAGATGGGAGCAGGAGGGTGTGCATCATGAGGATCATGTGGACGAGGAGGAGGCCAAATAGGAGTAGAATATTGGAGAGGAGGAAGTTTGACAAGAGGTTGAGATGGAGGTTGATATTCCATGGGAGGAGGGATTCAGAGGAGAGGAGGATGATGATGAGGCCATTGATGAGGGCAAGAGACTGTTGAGATGGAGCATGGTGGAGGGAGAGGAGGAGCTACCATCCAGCTCAACATTTCCCCATGAAATGAGGATATACTAGTGGGTGGTAGAATTATAGAGGAGATTGGATGAGAGTGTCACACAGGTCAGAGCACTACAAGCAGAGTTAGAGGTGATGCGGGTAGAACAGGATCAGACAGTGATTCACCAGTAGGAGGCAGCACAGTGGTGTACATATTTTACATGACTATGTATGAGACTATCTATAGATCTAGCATAGGAGTTTGGTAGGGTTAGTGTATGGCTCAGGTGATTCAAGAAGTTATATGAGCAGGCTATGCCAGTTGAGAGGAGAGATACCACTCTGACGAGGACACAGATGATGATAGGTAGTGGCAGCAGGTCAGGCAATGATAGTGGTAGTTGAAGCAGTGCAGGGGGTTTGACATCTTCAGGGCAGTCATCAAGACACTGATTTGGCCACTCCCATAGGTCTGGGTACAACCATAGGTCAAGGAATAGCCATAGGTCTTCTCATAGTCAACCTCCTTTAGTAGACCCATTAGTCACATCGTCAGTGCAACCTTCAGCTACCCTTCCATCAATGTCACAAATATACACCATGGTGGAAAACCCTTCTGCATCATAGACATAGGTGACTGTTATCATGATGGCCTCTGGTCCTTTGACAGAGCACCAATCTCCCAGGTCTTCTCCTCGATGGGATGAGGAGAGTGCATCATAGCTCCTTTGTTTGTTTATCTTCAAGACATTTCAGACACATGCTTTATGATATTTATATTTTGACGATTGAGCCTCCGTGCTCATATTTTTGGGATATCTCATGACTCTATCCTATGAAATTATTTTATTTTGAGATGATGCTATATATATGATGTAGTTTTGATGCAGCTTACATGTGATTTGATTTGATTTATGCATTTTTTATGTATGTTGATGCCTATGTGATTGTGCATTTTTGATGGATGATGGTATTATTTATATGTCATGTCATGTATGTCCTATGATGGTTACTTATGATGTGATGCCATGATAATGCAATGTTTATTTAAATTTTATGCTAATGTTATGCCATGAATGATGATGATATGCATAATGTATTTATTTGAATGGATTCCATGTTTATGATTATGTTAATGCATGACTATGTATAATGTGATATGTGATGTAATGGATATGATTTATTGATATGAATGATGTATGTATGGACCTAATGCAATGTCTATATGATAATGTATGTACTTATGTTTTTGCATGTCACAGGATATCATAGGTTCCTTCTCTTCCTTGGGAGGAATAGAAGAAATAGTAGGAGGTTGTTCAACCACTTTCTCTTTAACTTTGTAAACTTGTTTACACTCTAGGAGGACAATGCAATTTTTTTTTTTAATCTTGTGGTCTCTTGTAGGAAATGGTAGGAGGTTTTTCTATAGGTTGTTCTTGGATGTTCGAAAGGGATTTTGGTTCAATCAATGCTTCATCGAGGATTGGTGTTTTAGTCATAGGTTGAGGCATGTTTTGAAGGGATAATTCTACTATTTTCTTTGCCTTAAAATTTTGATATGATTTAAAAAACAAATCCTCATGAGGTTTGATAGGTTCCATAGGCTCGGGCCAAAAGAAATCTAATGAAAAATTCCCACAGGTTGATGCAAGATTAAATACACTTGATGCACAGTAAAGATATCATTTCCAAATGGAAACTTTAGACATTTATGCACAACCATAGGGAAAAAATTCATAGAGTGAAGCCATGGATAGCCTAGCCTCACATGAAATTGGTCTGATTGTGGGATGATGAAAAATGATACATTTAGTGTTTTCAGTCCAACCTTTAAAGGGAAATTTATCGAGCCTATTGTAGGGCAAGAAAATTTATTATGCATCTTGATCCATGCTTTGGCTTGTCACATGTTTCTTGATATAGCTCATGCACATATAAGAATTCTTCAATGATAACATTCTCTCTATAGATGGGATCAATCAATATCCCATTAGTGGGCTTGTCATTGATTCGGTCAACTGTGTAAAGAGGAACATGAGGTGCACACTTAAGTATTTCATTTTGTGGAAAAGCAATATCAAGAGGCTTTTAGTTGAGCCCTTATGAGGTCTAGCTTCGATAAATGCTATTGTTTCAATTGATTATTCTTCATCGATATCTTGTATGTTTTCATATCCCTATAAAAATTCATCACATAATTCTTCATTTCACTAGCTTTGAAAAATGAAATACTGTGCTTAGCCATGGGATTTGTAAATATTTGCAAATTTTGATTAGGAGGGGCTACAAACTTATTACCTTGATCATTCACACCTCTGATTTGTAAATGACTAGAATCAATAAGGTCTTGCACAAGATGTTTAAGACGCTTACAATATTCTATACCATGTCCATTTTGTTGATGGTAATGATGATGAGAATTTTTTTCAAATCCTCTAGCCAATGGTATATTAGGGTCACATTCTCAAACAAGAGGTAATGTAAGCATGTTCTTGTCAATAAGCTGCAACATGATATTATGAAGGGTATCAAGTAAAGGAGTGAACTCTCTCTCTCGTTCCCCAAAAGGAGTTGTCATCTTGATAACATCCACTTGATTATTATTTTGTTGACATGTTTGAGGGGAATTTAGTCAAGTAAATATCCCTTACTCTATTTCTTGAAAGGTTGATAGCCATTTTGAGTTGTAGATTCATATATTTTAGTATGACTATGGGGATTTTTCACATCATGACTACAAGTTGAATTTTCATAATCACGAAGGGCTATACATAACTTCATAAAGGATGGAAATCTAAACATTTCAAGTTTTATTTGGAGTTTATCTTGTAAGTTTGCCATAAACATTCATTGAAGGTTGGCATTAATAATCATAATGTTTACTTGTGAATAAAGTGTTTGGTATCTTGCTATGAAATCAATCACTATCTCATCTTTTTGTTTACATGTCATTGAATCAACAAGGGTCATCTTGGGACCCATGCGAATATGGAAGTGGTTGTAAAATGCATCAATGATTTCATTGAATGAACTAATTGAATTATTCGATAAAGAAGAGGACCACTCTAAAGTGGTGTCCTTCAAGGACCTAGGGAATAGCTTAGCCAAAAGTTTATCCTCAAAGATGAAATCACTACACAAGGTTGTGAAAGAAGAAGCATGTGTTACAAGATCTTCTTTTCCACCATATTTCTTGAATCGAGGGACTTCTATACCTTATGGAATTTTCACTTTTAATGTGTCAAAAGATAGCGGGTTGGATTTGATGTATTGCAAAGGTTGATTGTTGTTGTTTTTTTGTAATGTTGCAACTTGTTGTTGGAGGAATGTCATAGTTTGCAAAATTGAGCTAATGAGAGGATCATTTTGATTGCAAGGTTGAGGAGAATAAGGTGGAGTAGTGTATGTATGTGGAGGGATAGTGAATTGTAGGTTGGTGAAGGTGGATTTTTGAGGAGTTATTGTGTTTGAATGGACAAGGATGGAAGTATTTCCTACAAGAATGCCCATGGAAGTGTACACAGTGCTAGTACATATGATTGTTGTGGTTGGTTGAATGGTTGCAGTAGGTTGTAAGGTTGTTGTTGGTTGAAAGGGTGTTGTGGGTTGTGTACTAGTGTATTTAGGAATGGAAATTGGTATTTTGGAGGATGGAATTGAAATTCCACCTTGGATTTGAGTAGATCCCAAAGATTGAGTAGAACTAGGGATGGTAGGGACAGTCTTGGTAACATTAAGTACATTGGTTATAGGAGGTGATGTCATGGGAAATGAAGTATGCAAACTATGAGCCATGGAGGCTTGATTATTGACACTATTAGAAAGAGAGTTAGGAAACCCAAGATCCATGATGAGTGACATATTGTAAGATGACATGAGCCTCAAATTGCATCTTACAATAGTATTGCTAATAGGACACCAAGTTGTAAAGCTCATACAAGTTTTACAACCCCAGTGTGAAAACCATAAAATAGCAAAGGGACAATGCAATAACCTAGAATGAAATGCAATTTATCAGATTCTAAGTAATGCAATTTACTGATTACACAATGCAATAAACTAAAAATGAAATGTTTGAATGCAATTTTAAATTTTGACATACACTGAAATAAAGATAATTTAAGCTATATGAATGAATTTGATGAAAAAAAAAATCAGGAAGCTGAAATAGGAAAGTAACAACAACAAACAAAAACCTAAAACTGAGATTTTAATTTCTAGAAAATGTAGACTAGGATCTAATAGGGACTCATTTGCTAGTAAGGGTGAATGGGTCCTAGTTAGGTATATTTTAGATGTTTTTGTTGATTTTTGAGTTATTTTAATGTTTTTTCAAACGCCAAAAGGTTCAAGTTTGACCTGATTAGGGACTCATTTGCTAGTGAGGGAAAATAGGTTCTTGATGAGGGTTTTGAAACTATTTTTGGATGATTTTCAAGATTTCAATATTGTCTTTCAGTTCTAGTTCTGAGGTAGTAAGTTTCAATTTCAGATTTTCTAGAAATACAATGTGAAAATGCAATGAAAAGATGAATGCAAGGACCTAGGTTGAAATGCAATTTTATGAGATCTAAATGATATGCACAATGACTTATTTATTTTTGTATTTTTTAGATTTAGATAGATGAAAAATAATGTAAATATAAACCCTAGATGAGATATAATATTTCAATGCAAAACAAGAAACCCTAAATAAGATCTGATTCAATACAAATCTAAATGCAAATGAATGCAAGATCTAACCTAGGATGCAATGGAAGACTTCAAAATTAGAAAATTGCAATATTTAATTAGTCGGGTTCACCAAAATGTTTAATGGGTGAAAAAGAGGGTTGCATCAAAATGAATCAACAAGATGATGAACCACTACTTTCCACCATAAAACATTGAATTATGTTTATGATAAGGTGAAAATAATAATCTCAAACTAACCCTAACTATTATAGCAACTATGAGGAAAGTTTTGAGAGATTAAAATGATGTGTACCTTGCTGCATTAAGCCTATTTTTAGGGCACAAAGGACTCATTCGCCTTTAGTGGTGAATGGATCCCTATTAGGGTTTCTGAAAATGAGATATGGGTTACTTTCCTTGATGTCTCCACTTGCAAATACTTGGTTGTTAGCTCCCAAAAACTTGTAACAAATTTTGTAGCTTCCTTTCTTCATTCTTGCAATATAAAGGTTCAACTTGCAACTTGATAACATTGTCAATTTTTTTCTAAATTTCTTAGACTGGGTGATCCCACAATACTGGTTTACAATTTTTTGCCAAATTGGACACTGAACTAATTTTTTCTAACTAAATCTTCACTTTCGGACACCTATAGAGGCTAAACTGTGAGGAATTTGAAGATGATGTAAACTAGTGATTTGTGAAATTTTTTCTATAGATTCTAAATATATTTTTTTCAAATTTTTTGGAGTCATTTTGACTTTTCGTTCCATCTCCTTTGAAAACTAGTTTTTTCAGTAAACACCATTTTTAAGGAGTGACGCTCACCGTATAACACATAACCTTTTTTCCATGAAGGATAATTTTTTTTTTTTTAATTTAGATTTGTAACTATGATATCTAGTGCTTCTAATTGGTTTCATAGTGTTTCATTGAATATTTTTTCCTTAATCAAGTTTTGAAGTCAAACCAATTACAATTCAGACATAGGCGAACGTATGACACAATTTTTTTTGTATGTATCGAAATTCAATTTTTTATTTTTTATCAAGGACTTCAATATCTGGTGCACTCATATTTTTCAAAAAAAAAATGATAATCTTCTATTTTTCCACATATGCAAAACAAAGAGCTTGATTTTCATTAAAAACCTACATTCACAAGAAATAAAAAATAAATATAATAAACAAATTAAATTTAATTAAAATTATACTTTTCTGGAAGCTTATAATGAGGAATGAATACTTACAAAAAATAAATTTTAAATGAATTCATTTGATCCCCCAAAAGGTAAATCAAAAGTGGTTTTTTATAAACATTTTGATAGGTGTAAAGGAGACTCTGTTATAGGTATGGTTTAAAAATAGCAAGGTTCTATCCAAGGGGGCTTGGTCTAAGGTGGTTTGATCAAACCCTCTTTAATTGGAATCTGTTAAATGGAGCTTTTCAAGGCTTAAATAAATATATTTTCTAAAAATATGCGATTTCAGCAAAAATCAGGATCTCCCAGAAAGTGTAAACCACTATTGTGGTAGCACGATCCACCTAATCTTCAATCTATAAATTTGCAAACACACACTCAAGAGGGAGAAAAACTTGTTGATTGTTAGTGATAGAGGTTTTCCTAACTCAAACCCCTTTGTAGGTAATTAAACCAAATGATGAAACAAGGAAATCAGAGCATGAAACATGAAATATGTAATTGATGGTACCTTGGATGTTTTCTTGGAGTATAAATGTTGGAGTGAAGAAGACATTGAGAGGGGGGATGAATCAATTTCTTAGACAAATTTTAAATTTTTCCTTGAAAAAGGGTTGAATAATTTATGATCGTACTATTTCAATGATCAATACACTCATGAATTGAATGTAATCATTAAATAACTAAAATAAGAAATATTAAAGCAAACCAAATTCCATCATAGTCTTGAAAC
This sequence comes from Sequoia sempervirens, assembly GCA_007258455.2. Taxonomy (NCBI): domain Eukaryota; kingdom Viridiplantae; phylum Streptophyta; class Pinopsida; order Cupressales; family Cupressaceae; genus Sequoia; species Sequoia sempervirens. The sequence continues at coordinate 570,667,002 of VDFB02271358.1, forward strand.
ATTATCACATCAAAGCAATCAAACCATAAGAAAATTTACTTTGACGAGTGGAAAACTCTCTAGGGGTAGAAAAAACACAAGAAATGATGCCTCACTGGCAATACTATCTCACTGATAGATTTCAAATGCCTCACTAGAAATATTATCTGACTGATAGATTTCAAAAGCCTCACTGGCAATAAAACAATGTCTCACTAACAAAAATGGCCTCACTGACCAAAGAACCTCACTAGTTACAAGAGTGCCTCATTGGCATACAAACATTTCTCTCACTAGCATACTTTCTATCATCTTATTGCCCAATCTCCAAATATAGAGAAAACATAACTTCAGGGGGTTACCCTATTACTATACAATCCATCAAATGAATTATTTCTTCAACATACATAAAACATCACAAAAAAAAATTTAACAGAGTATAAGATCAAAAACTATCAACATTTCTATGTAATCAACAACCTTGTGAGTATGTTCAACATAGCATAAATAGTGTGCATAGTTTTTGTACTGCACACCAACTATCTTGAACCACATACCCAACCAAGGGTTACAAACTAACTGAAAAATAAACCCCAGCAGCCTCATAAAACCAACACTTCATTATACAAGAAGATCAAGAAACAAACTACAACCCTATGTCAAAAACATTGTATCCAATACTTGACCATTTGTTAACAGGTAACCAACTTTAACGAATGCCATAACTAAAACTTATGTTTTGAAGCAAAGCAAAGTGATTAAGAAACAATGTTACCCATAAGTTGAAAAGATAAATTTCATGCTTACTCAAAAACTATATCCTTTTGCATGAGTCTGAGTTGATTGAACTGTGAAACCATTTTCCAGCATTGTCTTGTCACAAACCCATTGAATCCATGATTTCCACAACAAACCCTAAGCTTCTTGTGCCCTAACCATGCACCTCTTATAATGATTCCATACGAATGAAATTTTCCATTTACCAAGTGTATTCGACAAGTTCGAGACACATGCCTTTTACCAAATACAATTCAATATTATTCCTTAAAAAAGTATAAGTCGTCAACAATATATTTCTTATCGCTTTTGTATGCATTATACTATAAAGTTTTTTTACCATACAACACATAATTGAGAAACCTTGTTCATCTAGTTGTGCTAAGGGAAGGAGTTGATTTCCATATGTCGATAACACCCTTTAAGTGATCTCTTAAGTGACTTTGACTGACTATAGCAAGTCACCAAGAAAATATAATTTTAACCTTCATTCTACCTTTAATTTTATAATAATGTTTGATAATGTTGGCCCTTATAAATAATAAGTTATTAAAAACTTATTCATCTCATGCCAACTGAATGTCTAATGTTTTTCCATTGCAAATACTAACAAAATATTAACTCTTATATGAAAGATATGAATAAGATCTCAATACTTTATGAAATATAAGATTAAACATAAAACAAGGTCTTTTTCATATGACTAGAAAAGTAGTGCAACACATCATCTTGAACTAAAGAGGACAAGTACCATACTGAACATATACCATGATGCCATAGTACCGACATATATCATGATGCCATAGTACCAACTGTATCACCATTGCCAACAAGTCAATAGTAACTGTATACCTTGGAATTTCCTACCGCTCTAAATGTGCGAATCTAACTAAGAAACGTGAAAGACAAAACACCAAGGACACCTCAAGATTAGCCAAAAGAGAGTTACAATGAAAAAGAATGCAAATAAAATGAAACACAAACACTTTTACCTCCCTTGTTGTTGATTTCTCCTTGATTGGCCCTTGATTAAAATGGATTGTGTGCTCCTTAGATGGTGGATTGAAGATCACTACTATATGCTTGAATGTAAAATGCAAGTGGATGTGATTGAAAATTGGATGAGTGCATAAAATGGCAGCATGTAGTTGCAAATTGATTGAGTCCCCTAAATGCCCTTGTGGAGGGGGTATTTATAGGAGAATTTGAATTCTCTAGAGAATTCAAGGGTCAAGATTGCTCCAACAAGGTCAAGATGAAGGGCTATGGTGGGTTGAGAACCCACAAGCCCTCACATCTTGACATGTGGAGGGTGAAGTGGAAGAGAGGATATGAGGTGGAGATGAGTTTTCAAGAAGGTACATGAGGTGGAAAAAGACATGCACCTTGGGGAGTGAGGAGATTTCCACAAAAAGGGATTTCTTGTCCCCAAGTGGAAGTGAAAGAGACCTTTGAGGAATTTTGGAATTCCTCAAAAATCTACATGGGAAAAGGAAAGGTGGTTGGGGATATAAATGTGAATTAAAAATTCACATTCATAGGATGGTCTAGAGGGTAAAAGGTGGGCTCCAAAAAGGTGGGACTTGGTCACATGTGGAGATTGTGACAAGTCCAAGGTGGGTCACATGTGGAGATTGTGACAAGTCCAAGGTTCTAGAAGCCTTGGAAGGATGAAATATGAATTAAAAATTCACATATAAAATAGGGGAATCTAGGAAGAATAAAAAGGAATTAAAAATTCCTTGGAGAATGATTAGGCTTAATTAATCAATAATTAGAGGATAATTAGGGGCTAATTAGGATTAAAAGCCAACTTGCAAAAGTTGGAGGATGTGACACATCCTAATCAAATATTAGGCATGTGCACATCCTTAATGAAGAAATTAGGAAATGGATTAGGATTAGATGAAAATGACATGTGAGGAATTAAATAAATGTAATATTTATTTAATTTATTTGATGAAAGGAGATTAAAAGAGGGTAAGGTATTTAATTATTAATAAATACCTTAGGGATTTAGTAGAATTAAAGATATTAATTAAATAATAGTAATATTGCTTAATTAACTAGGCTAAGAAGGATGTTTAGGCGAAAAGTGATAAATTTGGATAAATTAAATGTCCAAATTTGGATGTCTACATTTTGTCCCTCTTTGAGATGGTGTTACGAAGTAGCATCATTTCAAATAATATTAAAATATAGAACCTAGAAGAAGATGGTTAGATTGGAATAGATGCCCCAGTCATCCAAAGGAGTGACTAGGAAGGGAAAAATGATGAAAAATAGGGATGAAGGATGCCCCCTCGAGAGGACATGCGGGTTGAAGAGACACGTGTGTGCTCGCCGAAATAAATGATGTGATGCAAGGGGAGATGAGGAAGATGATGCAAGGTGATGGGTAAGAGAGTAGAAGTGATATGGAGATGGATGAAACACTTGGTTTGAGGACAAAAGGTGATGTTGCCCAGTCAAGGTACAAGTCAAAATGGGTTGATGATGGATGGAGGGTTGTCAATGAGGGAATTAAAGATCCCAAGACAACATGAGGATAGGGAAGGATACATCCCACTGAGTGGTATTGATGAGGGAAGGATACATCCCAAAACACCACTAAAGGATAGGGAGAATACCTCGATGATGATGAAAGTGATGTTGATGAGGGATACATCAAAGAAACAACACAAAGGGATGGGAAGGAATACCTCAGATGGTGATGATGAAGATGTTGATGAGGAAGGATACATCAAAACAACACAAAGGGATAGGGAATGATACTAATAGATGATGATGATGGGTCAAGGCTGATAACAAGACTGAGAAGTAGACCAAGGATATGATTAGATGATTCAGACTAAGTGGAATGGATGGAGATTGGATAGAGATAAGGATGAAGGATGAATGATGAATGGATGGGGGGATATATGCAAGACGATAGAATGGAGAATGAGATGCAATTCTAAATGCAATTTATCATCTTTGGAGCACTGGTTTTTGCTATAGCATCAAACACAAGACACCAGGGTATGAAGAACCAAGGCGTAATTGTGTCTAATGCATCAAATAAACATAACAGACAAGAAGGCTATCCTAACACCCCAAGGTCAGAAAGATCTTGGTCGGGCCAGGTATTGAGATAACCACAAGCACAAAAGGATGCCCCAGCATAACACAAGACCTCAGGGATCTTGGTGGGTACTACGTGGGACAACCAAGAAGACAGAAATAGACATAAAAAGATCAAGATATGTCCCTATGTTGACCAATCAAAACACACCATAATATGATGGATTATGGCGGTCTTGACAAGTGATGATAGGGAGCTCAAATGATAAACAAAAGCCAAAAGCATCAAAAGATCACAATCAATTTCAAACGTCCATTGCCATAGGATCAAGGGGATGGAGGGGATTGATGAGGTCTGTTAGGAAGGATGCATCCTGTTGAGACCAAAGATGATGGATATTAAAAGATCGTTATGACGCGGGATGTTCAAAATCGATTGGATCTCATGATACAAGTGGATCTCATTTGTTAAGAACCAGCTAGATAAGGGCATAGTTTGATGACACGATACAAGGGAGACAAGACATGGGACTGACACACCCTAAGGACCTAGGGGCTCGGGGGCCGATCAAAGATTAGCCTTGCCTACGTGAAAGCACAGAGCCCTCGTAGTTCAGTGAAAGGTGGACGTCTGACCAAGATGGAGACCTTGATGGATGGTAAAGATAGGATGGACAAAAGGAGAAAGATCGATGATAGACGATAGAGGACCAAAGTGGACAATGAAGATTGATGATGGAACCCCGGGGGCGGATCAAAGGATCGACCTTGCCTACGTGAAAGCGCAGGGGCAACGTAGTTCGACAAGACCAAAGGCAAACAATGGATAAAGGATGATAAGATGATAGGACAAGTGGATAAAAAGGTGGGACCGATACAACAAGATAGGATAGACCTAGTGGATTGGATAGGATGATGA